>JAMWET010002197.1:140000-304954 GCA_024036415.1 Prochilodus magdalenae | reverse complement strand
ACGAGTCACTCCATACGACTCGCTTTACAAGTTTCACTACAAAATGACCCGTCCTCCCAGGTGAGCTTTGATAACCATTTGCTCACTTAACCTGGTTTTTAAAATAATAAGAGAATAAAGCATATAAAGAAATGAGCTGACTACATTGCTTCTTCGTTGCGGGATTATTGTCGTGGATTCTAAAGCTTGCTGACTAGGAGTATTCCTGCCCCGTGTGACTGTGGGTATCACTGAATCCTACCCCTCGGCCTTTCTTCTTACTGTACTTGGGGATTTAGCTACTCTATGGTCGGAGAGGCATTCCGAGGGAACACGTCTTGCCACTAGGTTCTTTTCCACCTCCCTTCCTCCCCCACCCCTTGCCTCAGTAGGCATCCATTACTCGGCCAAAGTGATGGCAATCACATCTCAAAGTCCCGGCCTACGAAGTGTGGCATTCTTAGCTAGTGCTCACCAACGGTCCTGGGCTTGTCCCGGCTATTTGTTATATTCCTTGTACACTCGCCCATAATGTCATTTTTTCTCCCCGGCATGGCGGACTTCATGCTTCCCCTCGTACCTCACAGTGAGGAGATATTCGAACCAGGATAATGCGTTCTGACCATGACCCTACGGTTTCCCAGCTGGAATCTTGGTTTGAGGAGCATTCCTGAGGTCAATGCAAGTGCTGTCTCCATCCATCGATGGTTGTCGCCCAGACATAACGCCTTCAAGGCCCCTTACCTCAGACAGAACCCCTTCCACCGCCACCCTTTACGAGCACACTTGCAACAGCCTGAGAGATGTTGGCTCTCCAAGCTCTGTCCTCATGCCTGGTAATCTACTACACTGTTATAGGGGTCCTAATCTCCTGGGATTCTCACTTTGGTAGCTTGGTGCCTTGTTTTCGACCACTGTTAGCCAGTAGATACAAATTTGACCGCCCTGAGGGCTCCCCCTACTGCGAGACCAGCATTTCTTCTCTATGGAAAGTGTTCACCTTGTTCACATCCCAATACGTTAGTGCACGTATACCCGCATTGGCATAGATTGGTCTCATAGGGATTTTCTTTATTTTAAGTATCGGATTCAGCGCAACTCCATGAAGCCCGGTCTCTTGGTGACGGAGATAGAAGGTCAATCGCTCTTTTTGGTGGAGTACCAGTGTTGCTCTGCACTGTGGACATCGCGCGACAGTTTATTCACGTGTCTCCCTCATTCTTCTCTATCGCGCTCGGTCGTTGCCTCATCTGTACCACATTACAACTTTCCCCACAAACTGACACTAAATACAGGGGGTTGGGCCGCAAAATGATCCGCAGACTGTCTGACAATCCTCTCTGTGCTCGATCTCATCTTAGTGGTACGTGGACAGTTCCCTGCGGGGCTACTTGGGCGCACTTCATCATTGAGGCTAAATTGGATCCTTTTATGTATAGCGCCACACTGCGTTCGTGGGTGCCATCACTCTCTTCAGTTAATTGCCACATAATCATCTCGGGCCCTGCTTCCATAAATCCTCGACTATGCACTAGAGTCTCGGTTGTATGACAGGGTGTGTTCAGGTTAGTTCAGGACAGGTCCGGCAGAAGGTCGTAAAGCCGGCTCTTCATTCGTGGGTGCCTTTCGGCCCGCATTAAAACAAGATGCTTACTGCCATGGGTCCTCATCATATGGCTTCAGCTGCACCAGGAACAAAGGCTCTCTGAAGCGGCGCGGCCCTGGTCAAGATGCGGGCAACAAACGCCATGCTCAGGGCACTCTGATGTTTCTTCATGTGGGCTTTAACGAAACCAGAGGCCTGAGTAACACCTGGTCGCAACTGTCGCAGGTCAAAGATCCCCTTTTCCCAAGCTCGTTCTCCTTCTCTGCCACATTTACTCTCACTAGTGGCAAAGGGACCGACCATACCAGAGTTCCAAAGTAGGAGCAATAGCTTGTTTGGTTACGCACTCCATCCACAGTCTTGCTGGCGCATACGATCTCTGTGACCTAACGACAGCCATAAGTTCTTGTATCCGCGGGTGAGATCGGTGCGTATCATTGCTCAGAGCCCTTTCTCTCAGGTATCCGTTACCAGGGTAAATGTTCCAGCATACGCTTGCACCAAGAAGTCACGAAGCGGCACATGCGTCCGACTACGCAGTGATTTCCATCCTGTGGCACCTGCAAGAGCGGCAATCGTGGCTAGTCTCGTAGTAAACGGTGATTTGATGGTTTCCTAGCATATATGCTGCTGCCAGCTCCGGAGAGCCTGGACTTCCTGCTAGGAGACCCGGCCTTGTATCTTCGCATAAAAACATAAAACTCCTACGGCTTCTTGCCCTACAAACAATCACCATGGCTAGAGGCAAACATTCAATGGTGCACCCTCACTCTCCCACTAGTCTTGAGCCACATTCCACCATCAATGATGGAGATCGTCCTGCTCTGTGGTCCTAAAACCAGATGTGTTCGTTTCGGCATGTCCAACCCCCTTAGATAAGTTTTTTTTTTTGTGGAATGAAACGTTTAACCTATGACTGAGGCTTTGCCCTTGACAGGCATGGAAGAACTACTATAACCTTGCAAGTGAGGATCTGCTGTTAAGACATGTCAGCTTACTGGTTATCCTCGCCTTTTGAAACGATTTAAGGATCGCTCGAGTCTGGGCTTGTTACCGCTAACTGTGGGTCCTCCTCGGGTGTCTGTCATTTGCCCTGGCCTGTGCGGTTCGGCACACCAGTCATATGATTTCTGAGTTTGCTTTGTCAAGCCAAGGCAGAGGTGCTTCTTCTGTCCCGGGCTGGACAGCCACCCTAGCTCTCTTTCTCTTATCTATCGTAGCCCGTCCCTTAGACCTTCCTTTCTATAACCTTCGTCTTCACCCTCCGCCTCCTCTTCACCAACCGTTCCAGAGTGCTCACTGGCATTAACCTGATGGTAAGTCCGTAATGTCGAATCATCTTGGGTGGATCAACTGCGGGGATTGTGTTGGATCTGCCTTACTACAAACGCCAATGCCCTTTTGTTTTGTGCCGATGTCTCTCCTGCGCTGCATATGTATTTAGGTCCAATGGTAAGTGGGAAGTTTTTGGTGTATAGTGAGAATAACTATCAGAGGATGATGCCCTTTGCAGAACCTCGGCCATTGGCTGGCAATGGAGACATCCAGCGGTGAGCTCCCGAAAGTACATCAATATTTAGTGTGACAGGGGGACACTTGTAACCTATGGTTCCTTCCTTTACTCTTGGGCTATAGTTCAATACAGGGATCCAGGGAGGTGTGAGCTTGTCCGGTCCTCCATGTGCGTGAGCTAGTGTTAACTATTGGGCATACTTGAAGGGAGCCTATAGGGGCAGAGATCAACGTTGCAGTGTAAGGACTCCCTTTCCTGCCACACTCACCTCCCCTAAACAACTCGGGAGGAGGATTTATGGGCCGACTTGGGTGATGGGTATGTGCCCTTAGCTCAGACACATAGACTTTCAAATACATATGATTAGCTTGTGAGATGGGTGTTCTAGTTTAAAGTCGGCGTTGGCGAGACTTATGACGGGAGGGACTCCATTGGCCTCCTTTGGATGTTCCCTTCGGTACAGACCACTCAGGCCGTTCATTAGATAAAGGCTTGTGAGTTTCCGATCTCCATTTCTGTGATCCCAAGTGGTGAGTGCTCAATAAGGAAAGACCTGATTAGCCCATGAAAACCGATCTGCCTTACGCCCTGTCTATCTGTCGCGCCCTGGGGCACCAAATTTGTTATTTCTCTAGAATCAAATCTCGTCCTAGGGTCAACTTTATATCATTCAAGTTATCTCAGATGTCTAATAAACAAAGTTTTCGCACACATCGCTATTATAGATCAAGAGTTCCGACCGAGAGAATCATGTCTCTAGCACCATGAATCTCTCATTGGTGAACTCGTGTTATCGCCTGGGAAGTTGTTCTTCTTTATCCACTAGTATGTCCATGATTATATGGTATCTGTCCATGCCATGAAAGCATCTTATTGCTAACTACGGAGATCTGATGACACCTACATTATAATGGCATCGCTTATTTTTATCTTCTTAGTTACCATGGTTTAATCTATGCGGTTAAGCTCATAAAGTAAATGAGGAATAGCAAGAATAGCACCTTACATTGAGGATGAACTTATTGAAATAAGACTCCAGACTACAACTTACATATATAAGCTTGTAATTACAATGCAGATGTATTAATAGACACATATTTCTTCTTGATAAAAGCCAAACGAAATTGCGGGCCGCAAAATTGGCATCAGAATGCTTCTCCCATCTAAATTGGATTCCCTGCATTAATGAAGACCAGTGAGATCGCTAGCTTATACATAGCCGTAGTGGATGCATTTATTCTCGATCAACTTAGTCAACATGACACATGATTAGCTTGTTCATATATGGAGCGGCGGCAGTTTCCTGCTGTGTATATGTTACAAGTAATTACAGTCACTAGTGCATGCTGTGGACAATATATGTGGTCTATCAAAAGTGAAACCTTAATAATTACAATTAGCACACAATCAGATGAAGGACACTATTACTTCCTAAAAGATAATGAAATCCCTATGAGTGGCTTCTTCACATAAATGCTTGTATTTAAATGGTACAATAAACGTGCTTATCCCAAAGTATGCATACCAGTCTCCTATGTATAACTCACATTATAACTAATGATTAGCTTGATTATGATATTTAATAAGGAGTTCAGATACATAATTAACAGCTAACTCATTTTAAACAATTTAACGGCACTTAGCTCTTCTCCAGAGCGACTTACAACAAGGGTAATCATAGTACGAGGTAGGTTCCAATGGTGTGTTACGGTTACCAGTTCACTAGTTTTTCAGCGATCTCCTATAAAGACACTTTGGGTAACCGTTTTTTCGGCTCTCCCATTTGTGTTAAGCGCCTACCAGACCAGCACTGGTAACGTGTACATAATCCCATAACGAAGGCAGGACAAACTAACGGACCCGAGAATTCCCGTGATCACATCACGCTAGTGCTCCCACAGGTGTGGTGTTTTCAATACTACCCTTGATGACATGGTATAGGATGGACTAGTTTGGGGGTAATTTTATTCAGGTGATTCGACCGATCATGTCAGGCGCTGAGCTACGACTTTTCTTTGGACTGTCTGACATATGTAAATTTTGCTTTCTTTCGGCGGATGTTAACATTTAATCGAATTGATAAACAATTGATGCTGAGGCATGGGCAGTCCTGCTAAAGTACGCTATAAAAGCAACGCAGCTTAACTCGGTCGCCGACAATAGTAGCTTTATGTAAAGCCTCACCTCATATTCAGAAACTGCTGTATGTTTAACAAGTACCTATGAATAATATCTGAATGGGGGGTTTTGACAAATTTAAACTAGTTCTTTTTTAATTGATGGTATAAAGTTGTTTATTAGTGTTAGTCATCAAACAGTTGGGCTTATTCTTATTATTTAACATTCTGATGCAATTCAGGCACGGGGCACGACAAATATGCTGACCGATGCAAGAGGGCTATTTGTATCCCTTAATAGCTTAGAACCAAATATGTTCATGCCCCAAAGTAAGAGTTTGAATGTTCAGGGTATTATAGTATGACGCTAATTGTTTTGTTATGTCCATTAAATTTATGTTACATTCATATTTAAATCATTTACATATCGCCACTCCTATTACTTTCCTATAAACACCATGTGTGTTTTAACCATAAAAGTGGTGAACAATACATGTATATAAACATTTTCTAGCATTAAGTGATGTACAAGTTTATTTGGTTGATCTGCTCTAATGATTTCTGGATTGTTACAATGAACTGGCTCTATTTGAATCGTTATCAGAAGCTGCTTTTTTTTTCTAGTTTTACGTATTGTGCTGAGAATGAGTCATGATATGATAATGGCACCATCGACTAAAGATAAAAATAAGTGAGAATTTTTAAAATATTCTATCTAGAAAATAAAACGTAATGTCTTGTGTTGCCATTTCAGACCACCTTTTGCAATTATAATATACTTTACTTAATACTTCGGTTTTTTTGGCTCTCACTTCGGTACGTGTGGTGGGCGCCCTGCGGTTACCATTTAACGGTGGAATGGAAAACGATGAATAAGGTTGAATAGAAAAAAGTTTATCCGCTCCTATTGTAAAGTTTGGATTTTGGGCATACATTGTGTTGTGTGTTTTGCCTTTTCATTTAACTCAGAACAGTCCAGTGAGATGAGTTTTTTTGTGACTGATTCCGGCCACTACATGTTTAAAACTGATACTGACAAAACAACAACTGGCAGTGCTTTCGCCATTTAGTGGAGCATCCAAGGCGATGATAAAATAACACACACTCATCATACTTTGCCCATTAGACTTATATCTTAAAGAATGCATATATACAATACATACATTGATAATATATATATGTTCCTAATATATACTTCATATATATAATAAAGCTATATACTCATATATATAACGAATATAACTAATATCGCTTAGACGATGTATCATACAATGCAGGGATACAAATATACATGGTATATATGCATTCTTTAATAATTAATTCGCATGATAACTACTATGCAATGTTTTGTATCAGTGGTAGTCCTAATTTTTATCATCGCTGGCCGAAAGAAAAACAAGTATGCCCAAAATCCCAACTTTACAAGGAGAGGCCAAAAAACGACTTTAATTTTAATGCAAGTCTATGGAACCAGACTTTTTCTTAAGCAATTTTAACCCATTTCTGATGGTCCATTCTTCATGACATTCTCACACAACGTAAAAAGCAGCTTCTGTGTTCAAATAAGTTGTAAAAGTAAAAATGAATCTAAAAATGTATATACATGTTTTTCATTGGACAGTGAGGATATGTAAATGTAAATAATGTAATTAATGGCAAAAGCCTGAACATAAACTCTTACTTTGGGGCCGTTTTGCTATAATACTGCCCTCCTGCACCTCGCTGCATGAATGCATGTTTAAAAAAAGCCCATTTTCGACTAAAACCTTCTCAAAACTTTCATACACCATTCATATTCATAAGCACTTGTTACAGTGAGGTAGCTTTAAAAAGCATTGGGCCCTTCAGCTGCTTGCTTTATGTCTCATCAAGTTTCTCAAGAACGGAGCATTTCACATCAACCCAAAACCCTGAATGATCTCGATCACCTGAAACAAGGTCATTAAGTCAAAGTATTGAAAAATGAACGGGTTTCCTCTTCGGGATTATGTAAGTAGGTCTATGCAAGACCGAAAAAGTTCAAAGTGTCTTAAATGCGACACAGAGGAAGTGAACGCTGGCTGAGCAGCGTTAGATAGAAGTCCTTTGTGTTTGATGGTTCCTTTAAGCACATTTCCGTTGCAGTGACTTTGACATATACACAGCAGGAATGCCCATAGTGTCATGCTATTCAGCTAATGCATCACTACGGCTATTATAAGCCTAGCGACTCACTGGTCTTCATAATGCAGGGATCCAATAGATGGAGGCCCCATTCGTTTGGACTTTTATTAGAAATGCTTACTCATCTGCATATACAAGCTTATATATAGTTGCTAGTCTGGCTCGTCATCTCATGCTGCTCTTGTTTCCCTTTACTTCTCCGCAGGTCACAGAATGAGGCAGATCTCCTGTAGATAAGATGATTCATGGCGGAACCCATAATCAAGTGGAAAGAAGCACAACTTCCAGGCATCAGTCACCAATGAGATTCATGGTGAAGAGAACTTTGAATCAGGGCGTATGACTAAAGTTGACCCAGATTTACTAGGAAATAACAAATTGGGCGACAGATAGCAGCGTAGCAGATCGTTTGCGACCTTGACATGGAGGTTGAACGGCAAGAAATCATGGCCAATGACTCCCTGTCCAAGGCCACGCATAATAACCCCAATGAGGAGAAGAACCCGGGCCATAACTGTGAGCTCTGTGGCAGGACGTTCCCTTTCCTAAGCTCCTTGTCCCAGCACATGAGGAAGCACACCGGGGAGAAGCCGTACAAGTGCCCCCATTGCCAGCACCGCTCAGCGCAGAAGGGCAGTTTGAAGGCCCACATCCGCAGTCACAAGCTGGATACCACAAGCCAGAGCTCTGGAGTTGGTGAAGAGGAGGCGGAAGACGAAGGTGAGAAGGAAGGAGGGCTACCTGAGGAGCAGGGTGGCTGTTCCAGCCCGACAGAAAGCACCTCTGCCTGCAATAAGGTGGTCAACGGCGAGGAGACCACTAAAGCCAGAAAGAAGGGGGCTAAAAAGGAGAGGACATCCAACGAGGGAGGCAAGCAGTGCTCACTGTGCAGGAAGAGGCTCCGGAGTCAGGCCGAGCTGGAGCAGCATATGCAGGACCTCCACGATGCCTCGCAGGAGGAGCATCCGCAAGCCCGAATAGAGAAGGCCCATCCCGCAGAAGGAGAATCTGTGATGGAGGAGGTCCCTTGCATGGAGGAAGCAGAGAAGGAGAACGAGCTTGGGAAAGGGGACTTTGCCTGCGATCAGTGCGACCAGGTGTTTACTCAGGCCTGGTTCCTCAAAGCCCACATGAAGAAACATCAGAGTGCCCTTGATCATGGCTGCCGCATCTGCGGCCGGCGCTTCAGAGAGCCCTGGTTCCTTCGCAGCCATATGAAGACCCATGGCAGCAAGGCCAAGCCCAAGAGTGACTCCGAACCTCCTGCTACCGTCAACAACGTGTCGCAGGATGAAGCTGCCCTGGTGAACGAGGTGTGCCTATACGAACTGTGCGCCAAGTGTGGGAACTTCTTCCATGACCGCAAGAGTCTGCGACTGCATGAGCGAGTCCACAGTGCAGAGCAACCCGCTCCCAAGAGCGATGACCTTTTATCTCCCGTCACCAAGAGACGCTTCATGGAGTGCCTGAACCTGAGACCAGCGGGTGAGACGGAGAAGGTCTCGGAGGGGAGCCTCGGCAAGAGAATCCCAGAGTTGGACCCTGTGAGTAGCTACCAGGCATGGCAGCTGGCCACCAGGGGCAGGGTGGTGGAGGTCTCTGAGAAGGGCTTGGGCTGGGAGGAGAGGCTAGCAGACGCGGACGTGGCCTACGACCGGGAAAAGGGCGAGTATGTGCTACTGAGGCAAGAGAAGAGGAAGAAGCAGCTGGATGCCTCCCTGAGTAACCCCAGTAAGAAGAAGCGGGGGACAGTGACCCACAGTTCAGGCAACTCCAGCAGCAATGCTGATCAGCAGAGAAGCAGTGGGCATGCGTCTACGGGAGACGGAAGTGCTGAGAGTCTGAGTGACTCGGAGTACCGTCCCTCTCCCCGCCATAGTCGGAAGAATTCCCAGAATAAGACCTCGGAGTGCTTGGAGTGTGGTAAAGGCTTCCGAACTCAGCAACAGATGGTGATACACATGCTCATAAGACATGGCGGCATGAGCGAAGGCATGAATGGGGTTTCGCTGCAAGAGAGTCTGTTCGCTAAAAGGCAGCCCAGTCTTTCGAAACCAGGGGACTCTGCTCCAGACGTCAAAGACCAAAGCCAGAGGATAACACCTGAAGGTACAGGTAAGGGAACGGCTTGTTTGGTCACAGTGTCTTTGGGGCTTAGTTGCACATGTATTCTGTAGACTCAATTCAAATTTCAAGAGCACTGGAAGCCTTGTTTTTACCAAAGCTGGCTGAATTGTGGAAAAGCTGGAAGTGAAGCACATTCCCTTCACGGAAAGGAGTGAATTGCGAGAGGATTGGAAATAATATGCAGAATATAGACTCCAGCACTGCTGCGTTTATTCCCTGGATGACCAGATATGGCACTAAAGTAAAGGATTAATGATGGATAATATGAGGCAGGCTTAACGGCTGCCGTGACTCAATATCTGTAGACGCTCTGGAAGTGCAGTGGGATTTCCTTTGTTTGATTTCACAAACTAAACTGAGAAATGACACCATTAGACTCGTATTTGGGTCTCGGAGGATGGAATTTAATGGGGTGTAGGAAAAGACTTTTGTGGGGCAACAAAAACTATTATGTAGTTATTAGTGGCTGAAGATCCTACACCCCATACAGAGGCGATATTCAATTATTCCAAAAGCTTTACATGTACACGCTTCCGAGGGCTTTGGGCATTGACTGTGTAATCCATAATCCCGAGTAATGGAGCAGGGAGACATCTTGTGGGAAAACGGTGAAGCACAGTTGCATTTGGAACGGTGACTCTTTGTCCATGCACTTCACCGCATTAGCCCTATGCTTATGTTAGCTGATGGAAGGGACTACTTATCTTACAGGGGTTCAAAAACAGCGAATAGCATGGCAAATGAAAACATGTCAGTGGAAAATACCATTTACACACTTCTCTACTTTCCTCACACGCAGCCGTTTAGGCGAGACTTGTTGGGTGTCCACATTTTGCCTCTTTGGTTGGAGCTACAAGGCTAACTTTGCTAATAAATACTAGAAGTCAATAGACACCCAAATCTGTCCTTTAAACACATCCCCAAAATTCCCACCAGTCTTCTCAAACTGCAATCAGGCCTTCATTAATGCATGACTTACTGTGAGCTATAAAAATGAATAGACATTATTCATATAGCAACCAGCCCTTTTAGCTAACAGGTGTTCATGCAGCGTTCCAATGGAATTTCTAAATTTCTCAGTAAGTGAACTTATCGTAATGAAGAGCTTGGGTCTGGTTTAAGTGGGCTGGGCAAAAGTTTGGGGACGTATATACAGAAAGGATTTGGGTGACTATTCATTTGGTGTTATTAGCAATGCTAGCCTCAGTTAGCCTCAATGCTAAATCTGCAAAAACTCTTATTGTGACACATAAATTTACTCTACGTCAAGGTTATATATCTTGTAACCTCATGTTAAGACTTATTTGACTTATTTCCAGGTATTTGTTTTGCTTGCCAAATTTTCTCACTATATTAGAATATAATTGTGCTCATTTTAGGAAACATGCTTGAAACTGGAAAAACTCGTGGGTTACTAAAATAGTTCAAAATGAGTAAATAATAAGTTGAATCATCTTAAAACTAACTTATCTTAAAATGAGAATGTTTTTAGTTCATGTTTTATCTAGCTTTACAATCATTCTGCTTGCTAATAAATATTTCCTTGCAGTCTGATCGACCACATCTGGGGTGAACTTATTTCTAGACCTGTTTTACGTAATTGACTTATCAGTTGCTTGTGTGGATTTAGTCAAGCAAGATTATCTAGCCAGTGTCATTTTTGAGTTCTCATTTTCTGATGTTTTTCTCTTGTTTTAAGTGATTTTAAAGCCATGTTTTCTCCCAATATAGGCAGATAATTTTGCTTATTTTGAGAATCATACAGAAACTAGCCAAACGATCTGTGTTATTAACTCAAAAGATTTGTCTTCTCATTGTCGTGAGAAAATAGTATTAAATTAAGTACAAATGCCTGAAAATTAGTGACCGAATCTTACTTAAATTAACTTCCAACAATCTCAAATCAGAATTTTAAGATATATTATCTAGATATAAGAACATTTCATATGCAAGCATCTCATTTTCACAGTGCGGATGCATAATTTGGCTGCCTATTTACGCTACTATATAAGTAAACACATCCTCTACTGAGAGCACAGTTTTGCAAATATTTGCTAAATTTAACATATCTGAGGAAATTAAAACATACAATATCCAAAAGCTATGGAAGATTTCCTACTTTATTATACTTTAAATTCTATCATTTCTTTTCTAGTATGTTGAATTTAGGATATAAATAGAAAGTAGTGCATTAGATGCATCACTTTTGGATATGACTATGTACTAACCTGGATTTAAATGACTGTACTTGGCAAGAAATCATTTCCTTTAGGTGTACTAATGTACATATTTGGAAAGTTTTATATTATATATAAATGTAGGTCTTATTATAAAGTTTTATTGATTTTCTACTTGCAGTTAGGTGGACGCTCTCTCGAAAGGGAACATTTAAGTGCACGTTTTCTGTTTACTTCATGTGGGGTGGGCCGTTTCTGGTTCATTGGTCTATTCCAATGTGTTTAATAAGTTCAGTAAGTGAACTTATTGTAATGAAGAGCTGGATCAGGTTTAAGTGAGCTGGACAAAGTTATGGGCTTGTATATCGTCGCTGTCCAAAGAAAAACAAGTATCTCCAAATTAGCAGCTTTACAGGAAAGGCCAAAACCCAATTTAATTCTAATGCAAGTTAATGGAAACAGATTTTCTCCAAGCGATATTTTGGCCATTTCTGTTGGTCCACTCATTATTAAATTCACACACAGTGTAAACAGCAGCTCATGTGATCAAATGATGCATACAAGTGAAAATCATCAAAAATGGAGATACATGTTTTTCATTGAACAGCAACGATATACAGAACAGATTTGGGTGACTACTGATTTGTTGTTATTAGCAATGTTAGCCTTAGCTTAGCTTCCAGTGCTAAGCTAAAAGTCTTGGAGGCTCTGCAAAAAAAACCCCTATTTTGACACATGAAAATATGTAAAATGGAGAGTTGATAAATCTTCAACATTCTCATTTTGAGATTCCTGTAACCTAATTTTAAGAGTATTTGACTTGTTGCCAGGTATTTTTTACCTGGCCAAATTTTCTCACTGGATTGGCATGGCTTATTTTAAGACGTGTCCTGAAAACCAGCAAAACTATCCGCCAGTGAAAAAAAAAATTCGACATACAAAAATTGATTAAAATGAGAAAATAATCTCGTTTTAAAAAAATGATTGTAACCTGATTCTCACTACACTCCCAGATAACGTGGCTTATTTTAGGAAACGTGTTCCGTTTCTGTTTCATTGTTCTATTCCAATATGCTTCGTTCAGCAGATTAACAGTCCTGGTGCAGTAAAAGGTGCAGGCGTTTTACTAGAAGTGTGCTGTGGAGGACGCGTCAACTTGTTTTCATGTAGAAAGTCAACAAGGCCGTGCAGCGTGACCTTCTGAAGAGGAAAAAAAGTCGTTTCTTTGTTTTGCTCGGTGCGAGAGGCCTGTTTTCATTCATCCACTCAGCCCCCGTCTCACTTCTGTTTATGTACAAGCTCCCATAAAACATCTGCGGCTGATCTGACTTCCCGTATTGCTCACAGGCCGGGACCTGGCTTGTGTCCTAGCAGCTGGTTGGCCTGTTTACAGTTATCGCAGAGCATTAGCGCCCCTGATTTGTCTGATTCGCTGCTCGTTTGACTGCGAGCTCACGAGCCCTCTTTGCATGCTGCTATTTCAGGATTTCCTGTGTCAGGAAGACACCCCTGAAGAGGGTTTTTTTTTGTGTCCTTTTTTTTCCGCTCTTCCCTTTTCTGTGTGAAAACACACAGAACTCCCCGGCAGACATAAGGAATAACTTCGGTGTTTTGCAGCAGTTCTCCTTCACATGACTGCAGTGCTGTCACTCACTCCAAACACCTGTTTGAGTCGTGAGTGATAAGGTTTGACAATAAGTCGTCCACCGTTCCTAGAAATCTCAGTGAGGCTAAATCATTGTGGAGGCCCAAATCAAATTCCCATAATTCCAGGATTCCCATAATTCCCATTTTGGTTCCATCCTAAAGAGGAATTCCACCGTTTATTTAATGCACATGACCAATTCCAAAGTTTAGGCACACCCATCTAAATGGATGATGTTGGTGACCTTAAAGACTCTACAGGCTCCCCAGCTCCAACTAATGAGAGTCTGAACCAGTCCATATCCTGATACACCACATCTACTCCTGATGTACACAGTATGGTACTCCTCCATATCTCCACCTCTAATATATATTTAGTGGTGTAAAAACTTTGATCTCTTTTTCTGCACAGTGTAAAAGCTCTAGTTCTCCTTTCAGGTTAGTGAATATTCATGATGGACCGACCAATAGAATCGCTCCAAACCTGCTTAGTAATAAACCTTGTTCTATCAGCTCCACTGCAGGGTAAGGAAGCTGGTTCCTCCTCCTGTACAGCTCCACTCTGGAGGAGTTTAAGGTGGACTGAATAGTTTTGATGATGTATAAGTTTGGTGTCTTCACTTTTATTCTACAGTAGAGCTTTAAGATAAAAACATGCATGAGAAACTTGTTACTGAACTGTCATTAAAGAAATAATAAAATGTCATAACTAATTCTACAAAAGTTACTTTATAAAAAAATAATTTAATGTAATTAGCAGATCAAATGATGCAAAAAATAAATAAATAAAAAATTATATATATACACACACCACATATACTATACCACATGTAAATTTCTCCACTGTGGGATCAATAAGGGATTAAATTATTAATTATATATATGCTAAACAAGCCCTCAAATCTCTTTGGTTTTTGGGTCTTGGCACTGTGTAAATTTCAGAATGAGTGACTAAAAATGACTTTAGTCATTAACGGTCTGATTCCATTGACTTACGTTAAGAGTAAAGTATGTTTTTCCGTCTCTGGTAAAGTTCTTATTTTGGAAATATTAGGTTTTGGTTCCAACAGCAGTGAGTTACAGGTATATGATTACATATCATCACTGTGTCCAAAGAAAATCAAGTATCTCCAAAATGGCACCTTTACAGGAGAGGCCAAAAACCTCATTTAATTCTAATGTAAGTCAATGGAACAAGGCTTTTCCCCAAGCAGTTCCGGGCCATTTCTGTCGGTCTGGTCATTATGAAACTCTTGCAAAGTGTAAACAGCAGCTGCTGTGTTCAAACGAGGCATAAACGTAAAAATCAACCAAAATGGAGATACAGGTTTTTCATTGGGCAGCGACCATATCTTGATTTCAGTCTTATTCACATCCACCAGCACTGAAAAGTTTGAAATCAGAGTTGTCAGTAAAGCTAGACCAGATGAGTTGCAGACAGGTGTATTAAACGATTCGAGTATGCTTCAGATGATCAGTACGGGTGATGCGTGTCATATCCAAACCCAGCAGTACTGCTGTCCAATGAAAAACATGTATCTCCACTTTTGTCCATTTTCACTTTTATGCATCATTTGGACACACCAGCTGCTGTTTACACTGTGCGAGAATCTCACAATGAATGGACCAACAGAAATGGCCCAAAACTGTTTGGAAAGACGTCTGGTTCCATTGACTTGTATTAAAGTTCAATGAGGTTTTTGTCCTCTCCTGTAAAGTTGCCGTTTTGGAGATACCTGTTTTTTATTGGACAGCGATGACATGATACACCTGTCTGCAACTAATCTGTTCTAGCTTTACTGAAAACAGAACCTGTAGTTAATAATGAGACACATTTATGACCGACAGAGGCTTCTCAGCACCGGAAGAGGGAAGGGATCGTGTGTTAGTCTGTCAGAGTCAAAGCCTGTCTGCAGCCCACGCTCCCATTTCAGCCTCCCCCTATCATTATCAGCCTTTAGCATAAGGATCAGCCCTCAACGCATGGGAACGAAGACGGTGGTTGAACTGGTGAATAGTGGGTCTGAGAGGACCTCCCACTGCGCTCTGGCTGAAAAGCAGCAGCTCAGAGGCTGAAAGAGAGCTGTACAGCGGCCAGTCTGAGCCGCAAAATACAAACCAGATGGCACTGAGAGAGAGAGAGAGAGAGAGAGAGAGAGAGAGAGAGAGAGAGAGAGAGAGAGAGAGAGAGAGAGAGCGCAAGAGAGCTACTGCTGGTTCACTGAACTGAATGTAAACAAACATCTCCGTGACAGATGAGGGAAGGTGGGTCCAGGCTGTGTTCTCAGGCCCTGCTCAGTTACTCCCTCTTATGCCTTCCTTATGTTCTTCTCCCAGCAGAGTGTGTGGGAGGGAGGATGCAGCTACTGTTCTCACATCCTGAAGCCGAGATGCTTCATGTGGCTGCTTGAATGCGTCAATAACAGCGTCTACGGCTTTACAGTAGCACTACGCGTGTAATTATACATCGGCTACGTGTACGTCCTATGCAAATGGCCGCGTGACAGGCCGTATGAAAGACTACCGGCCGGGATGTGAAAGGAGGCCTATACCAGGTTTACCTCTGAAACGTTATGTGGTCTAATTACGTGGGCCGCCGTAATTATTCTCTTTGAAACGGCAAAGAAGCTATCAAAGGAGACTGAGAGAACCCAGTCTAGAACACAGATAATTATATATAGTGTTATCTGAAAGGGCTCCATTCCTGGGCCTCAGCAGAGCAGGAGGAACTGCTGTTCCATGGCAAGGTGCTGCCATCTTGTGGTCCATGGCATGGTTTGCTCTTCTGGACGGATAATAGAGGCATCAGTTCGGGGAACAACATGGGATATTTACACTTGGGGAAAAAAAAACTAGTCTTGGCAAGTAAAATGATCTTTTGTCTGGTTGAAATATCTTAAAATAATTATGATATTTTTTTTTTCTTGATTTAAGTTAGCTTAGCATAGACTAATTAGCATGAGACAATAATTGCAATGCAAAACAGTGATATTTTTATTATTTATTCAAACATCTGGGAAAGGGTTAAATAATCTTATAACAAGAGCTTACAACAATTTTATAATTTAAGATATTTTAACACTGCAGGTCCAAGAGAAATGATCATTTATAGAAAAGTAATGGAAAGTGGGAGGAAGCTATTGTCTAGGGAAATAAATATTAACATTATAAAGAATATAAATAATGATCATTAAATCGGTATTATGTGCATGTCAGTGCATTTTCCATCTTACAATATATATCTTCATATATCCTAAAATAAATTTGAGATTGTTGTAAACTCATTTTGAGATTAATTTGACTTATTTCTAGATTTTTAGTAAGCCTTATTAAGATGAGACAATAAGTACACTGCAGAAAAATGATATCTTGGCAAGTAAAGTGGTCTTATATGTGGATGATATTTCTTAAAATTGTTTTGGTTTGGTTGATTTAAGCTCATTTTAAGATTAATTTACTTTTTTTCTTGTTTTTAATTATTTTTAGGAAGCCAAATTTGCTCACTATATCAGCAGATAATTGAGCTTATTTTAAAAAACGTGCTTAAACCAATTTAGTAAGAAATTAGTAAGTAAGTATAGTAAGAAATTTTGGTTACCCAATTATTTTAAAACAGGTTAAAACACAAGTCACATCCTCTTAATTTTGGTTTAAAAATTCTAAAAATCTTAAGAAGGTTTTTGCAAAAAAAAAAAAAAAAAACATTGTGTGATGTAAAATAGCTTTATATGTATCTGATATAACTTTAAATTCTCCTGTGGAGATAGCTCTAAGCTAACTAAGATCATTTAACACATTTTCAGATGTTTGTACTTGCGTTAAGTGATTTTATTCAGCAATAAAATAAAGATTTTTTTTTCAAACAGGCCAACATATCCTCCACTACAGTGAGAAAATGTGGCTTACTATAATCACTAGTAAGAACATAGATTCTATAATCTTAAAATGAGCTTACAACAACCTCAACATTTAAGATCTATTTTATTTGTAATGATTTCCACACTGTAGGTATTTGAGAAATGACCATTAAAAGAAAGTAACCTAATAAACCAATGCGCTTGTTCAACCAGTCCCAAACCTCTTCTCAAGGTAGACCAGTATTATCATTTATCATCCACATAATCATCAATACACAAATACAAAAAGTGATATACTGACAAGGAAAACCGTATACCTCGTTATTCTCATTTTAAGACTGTGGTAATTTGACCTTTCTTAAAATAAGTCTAAATATTTGCCAATATCGTGTGAAAATTTGGCTGATAATGAAATAATTTAAAACATGTTAAAATGTTTGGAAATAATTTTTAAAATTATGTAGTAACCCTGCAACAATCTTATAATGAGAAAAATATATAATTCCACCAACTACATAAAAAATTATATTATTTGCCAATATATCATTTTTGCTGTACACCCCATTATGTTAAACTGAACGTGCTGCTGAGGGAATGTAGCTACTCCAGGTGATGGCTGATATTCCAGGAGAAATCCGGAACTAAACTTGGCTCTCAAAAAAAAAAAAAATAAATAAAATTACCTAATTATTACTTGGTGTTCATTTGAATAACATATGGCCTTTAACAGGTGCTTATTTTTCTAATATGCCCAGAACGTTTGCACAATACATTACAGTGGCAGGCCCATGTCTGTGCACCCTGGTCAACATTTCTATTACTGTGAATGGTTCAGAGAGTAGACGATGGGCTGAACACCAAAAGGCATAGTCAATAAATGAAATAATATTTAATATATTATTATTCATTTTTTGGTTAATTACAAAAGCAACATGAACGCATTTGGAGACCTAAAGGGGTTTGCCATTACTTTTACCAGTTTCGAGTAATGACTAAAGCTTTCCTGTAGAATAAAAGAGAAGACCTCAAACTATGAAATAGCCTTCATGGAATTATCCAGTCCACCTTAAAACCCTCCAGAGTGGAGCTGTACAGGAGGAGGAACCAGCTTCCTTACCCTGCAGTGGAGCTGATAGAACAAGGTTTATTACTAAGCAGGTTTGGAGCGATTCTATTGGTCGGTCCATCATGAATATTCACTAACCTGAAAGGAGAACTAGAGCTTTTACACTGTGCAGAAAAAGAGATCAAAGTTTTTACACCACTAAATATATATTAGAGGTGGAGATATGGAGGCGGATCATACTGTGTACATCAGGAGTAGATGTGGTGTATCAGTGACTGTAGAGTCTTTAAGATCACCAACCACATCCATTCAGATGGGTGTCTCTAAACTTTTGACTGGGACTGTAGATTTTCATTTGTACATATGAAAAATCATGTCATATATATTCACATTTTTAACTTGACATATTTATTTATGAATATTATCTAATTATCTAATTATTTATGAGTATTATCTATGAATACTCATTTCCTGTTTCTCTGCATTAACAGACAAAAAGCCATACACCTGCGACCACTGTGACTTCATCACCTCCGACCCGTCTTCCATGGCGACCCACATGCACGTTCAGCACACAGCCGCCAGGGACCGGGGTCAGAAGCGTGAGGCCTTAACCAGCACATTAAGCCAAAGCCACAGTCCTTCCACAAGCCACGGAGGCTTTCCCAGGCTGAGGAATGCCCTGCTACAGCAGCCATACTGGCCCGGCAACACCTCCAGTCAACTGGAGAGGGCGACGTCGAGCAGCACAACACCTCCCTCCAGGAATGGTGATGGAAAAGGGGGCGGTAAGGGCAAAGGGCAGGGAGAGGTCAGCACAGAGAAAGTGGATGCCAGTCTGTTGAATCTCTCAGTGGAGGCGGAGAACCCAAAAGAAGAAGAAGAAGTTCGGAAAAGTCTGGTCAGGCACCAGTGCCCATACTGTTCCCATGCTACCCTGTACCCTGAGGTTCTCTGGATCCACCAGAGAATTGCACATAAAGTTGACAGTGCCACACTGGCCCCCAAATGGGCTCCCAGAAATGGCCTTAAGGGGGCTAAGTCGATCCTCGATTTCAAAAGGCGCACTGGACCTCCTCCGTTTCTGGAGGGGAAGGATTGCCCTTCCCTCCCCCAGGCACGTACGTCCCGCACGACCCCTCCTGAATCTGGGCCCACAGGTACAAAGAAACCCAAGACACAAAACAGCAGCTCAGAATCCAGCTCCTCACAAAGCAAGGGTGGCCACACCGGGGGATCGGCGCAGGTATCCAAGCACAAGGCCAGCAAGTCTCGGATAGATGAGGCCGGGACCACCAAAAGCAGAATGGAGGCCCACCAACATATTGCCACCTCCACAAGTACATCCAGACCGACAGCAAGTCCTCAGAAGACGGGAAACCCAAAGACAGGAAGCAGGGTCATAGACAGTAGCTTGTTACCCCAGGAGGGGCTACGCTTCATGCTCTCCAGCAAGCACAATGTCTCTGAGCAGAGGAGTCCCAAAGCCCAAGCCCCACAGACCCCCACCCGGTCTGAACCTCATGTCCAGGACACTCAGACCTCTGCAGGATTTGACCCCTGGAGCAGGCTAGGCCTGCCTGGGTCATCTTCCCACTCCCAACCCAAGAGGCAGCAAGCAGCTGAAAGTCCAGAAGCTTTTACCGACATCTTCAGCTTTTTGAAAAACTGCAACCCTCACGACCTGGCGGCCCTTTACCATCACTGGGGCTTCAGTAACATCATGATGGAGCAGGCAGGTAAGAGAAGGAAGCCACCGTAAAATATTAAATGACATGAGATTAAGGGTTCCAGAATTATTTCTAGATATTAAAGAAGGTATCAGAAGGTGCAGATACGTTTCTCCAGGTTATGTGTCCAATACACATAAATAATATTGGTCAAAACAATGCAGGTCGGTTTACTGACATATCAAAATGGCAGTCAAAACTCTGTCCCTCAATTTTTGCCATTTTTTACATAATTAAAAATGTTCTGTTAATTGATCTATGGCTTTGAACATATTCAAGGAAGGATGAATGTATAGTTGTATAGAAGGGTTTGAACAAATGACCTTTTGTTGATTGAATACAAGTCAAAATAAATAAAAGGATCATCTACAGGAACCGAAATTTCACAAATCGTAGTGGACAGCTGCACAATTAATAATGCTGACAACATAGCTATTGGGGAAATCTATAATATGTCATACTCATCAGACCACCACCTCATATCTCCATTTTGGCAGTTTTGTGGTTGTTGGCATAATGTAAAAGCAGTTGTTAACACTGCATGCAAATTTTATACAGAGCGAATCAAATGAAAACACCTGAAAATGACTTGGACAAAAAAGCAGGTTTCTTTGATGTGCATTAAATATGATTTTTCCTTCCCCTCTAAAGTTACCATTTTGGAGATACAAGGTTTTGTTCTGATAGCTATAAAATTAATTTTCAGTTATGATTTGCAAATGTGTAGCATTAGAATTGCAAAAATGTACATTTTAATCACAATTTTATTTAAATGTATTTTAAAAATTATTTTTAATTATTTACTGAATGAATTCCAATACACTTCACTGCTAAATACCATGTCAGACTGACAAAGCGACTTTGTGAAACTGGTTGGACTAATACGCCTTTTCGGTGAAAACTAACACCACTAACCCCATGTGACACCTGAGAGAACATCGTTTAGGACAAAACAGTGATCATTAAAAGACAACGGAACTAACAAAGACGACCGGTGCTGCATTTACATGACACAAGAAAAAATAGATATTCCGTTGTTTATAAAGGAGCCACCCTGGGAAGTTCTGCTGTTTACTCAGCCTCATTCACCAACACTTGTCTTTAGATTTGTTTTTAAGAAAGGTTCTACGATGAAGTTCTTACCTAAGAGCAAACCCACAAGTCTTCATGAAACTTCGTAAGTGGGTTTTAGGAACCAATTCCTTCTTAAGAACAGTCGGTAAATGAGGCCCAGCTTTTCCTTACCTGCAGCAATGGGATTAACCGAATGTCAAAGACGCCAAATGTGGTTGGTGTGGCTCAGCGATTAACACCTCTACCCACCAGGGAGCTACCAGCCTGTGTGGGAGACCGGGGTTTAAATCCCAGTCTAGGTAGCAAATGCTGAGCTACACCCAAAGGAGTCCCTAGGCAAGACTCCTAACACTGCACTGGTCTACCTCTAATACAAACAGCCTGGTAAGTCGCTTGGATAAGAGCGTCAGCTAAAGACCAGACCACCCAAAACGGAGCATGCTCCTGCCTTTGACCACCTTAAATAAGCCTTCTACACTGTCAAAGCTGTCCTCTGATAATCATCCATTTTCACCAGTGAATCTCACCATGCAAACATTTGTGTGGCTACATGCCGCCCTCACCCACGTACCGCTACCAGGTGTGGACTAACGTTGTTTCCAATGTAGACATGTGAACACAGCATAACGGTTCAGCCCCACTGATTGGCCCACCACTAATGAACAGTGTAGATATGAGCCCTTTAAGGTGTTTGACACCTTGAATGAACGTTACTCCAAATGTTCAGACATGGCCGCTGTTTCAGCCGAGCTAAAATGCAAAACACAAACCCTGCACACACACACACATGCTTAGTTCCAACAGCTATGCAAACACACACACACACACACACACACACACACACACACACGCAAAAGGTTAATGGAACTATTGAGTAATGTCTTCATCTTTATGCAAACTCTCAAAGTGTGCAAAAACATTTCAGACAGCTATCGCTGAGAGGCATTTCTGGCTTTAAACAACATGCTTCCAACGCCATGGCAGGCAATCTCTGAGGGCCCGCAGTGCCTCGATGCTACAAATATGCAAAGTAGCATGGAGAGGAAGAGAGAGAGAGAGCGAGAGAGAGAGTGAAAGAGCAAGAGGAGTCAAATTAAGCCACCAGCTGCTTTGAAAAATGGTGATTACTGAATCTCTTCTTCTTTTTTTTTTTTTTTCTATTTTTCCCCCTCAAAAAAGAAGAAGCCCTCACTCCCTCCCTCCCTCACTCCCTCTCTTCTTTCGAAGTCAATTTGCCGGGCTGTTGTTGGCCGGCCGCCGCGGCGGTCTCTGGTGTTGAACTACGGAGAGAGACAGAGGAAGTCTCTGTCAGCTGTCCGGCCCGATATCATCAGGCTCCACTTTAGCCCTTTAAGTCACATACAATACAGTGACCTTTCCAACACGGGGCTCCGCTTTTGTTCGTGCCGTCCGCTGCTCTTCCTGTTTAGCGCAGCTCATGCATGCTAATAACTCGTGTTTACGAACGGCGGCCCCGGCTCCGCTCTGCCACCAACACTTTCAGTCACGGCTCGTCGCCACGACAACGTGGGGCCACCGGGGTCAGGGCAGGTAGGACCACCGGCGCCGGGTGACGGACAGGAGCCAAGGGGACAGGGTTTCGGCTTGCAGGGCTCTCTGGTTTGCATATATTTATTTATTTATTTATTGCGGGCCCCGAGGGTGGGAAAAAAACAAACCCACGAGAGGCCGGGTTCCTCTTCTGTTCCTGTTACCTCGGCGGGCCGCCCTCCTGCCACACGGGTGTCCTGGCGAATCGCCGGAGCGGACGAGGAGCTTGACAGAGCCAGAGCGACAGGCAGGAAAAGAGCATCCAGCTGCTCGGCTGGAGGAGAAGGGAGGCGAAGGAGAGGGAGAGAGGGAGGCACACCTGACATGTGACACGGTAGCGCAGATGAGGGCACATCACAGGGCGAGGCTTTTAATTCGCGGTAATTTATGCGGCCGTGTGGGGCTGTGTACACGTCAGCCTGTCAGGAGTGCTCGCATGATGCAGCCAGACAGCTCCTCATCCAGGCCCTGAAGGTAGCTCACATAATGACACATTAGACATACTAATGATGTTTGCTCCTCTCTCGCTTCCTCTCACTCTCTCTCTCTCCCTCTCTCTCTCATGTGGCTTTTCTAACATGGTTTTCCTCTTTGACTTACTCTCTGTCCTCTCTTTCTCTCCCCCCCCCCATCTCTCTCTCTGCTCCAGGGATGGTGAGGTCAGGGCAACAACAGGGGGAGTACGTCTGTCCAGTGTGCGGGAAGAGCTTTACCCAGCCCAGCCATTACCGCACGCATATGAGATCCCATACAGGTAAGGGATAAGCACTCCAGCACACTGAACTAAGCCCGGCTTGCAGGTTTACATGCACGGCTCAGTGCAAATGTCAGAGACCACCCTTCGTTGCTTCATCTGTGGAGCATTAAGCGCACTCTTTGCCTTTATAACAGCTTCAGGAGACTCACTTTCAGCTTCCCAAAGAAATCTGCAGACATACGTCCCACCATAGTTCTTACACTGCCAGAACAAAATGAGATGCTGGCGTGTAAACGTATCCTATATCTGTCAGGGTATAGCACAGAGCATATCAGCTCTCAGCTAGAAACCATGTTCAGCAGCAAACAAAGACGAAGCGTTATCATTAGAAGCAGTAGGAGAGTTAACGCTGGTGCAGGTTTCTCACTGGATGCTCACTGAACCTTCTAGTTATGTCGCCCCCTATTGTTGGGAATTTGAATTGAACAGGTTGCATCATCTTACAAATTAAAGCTAGCCAGGCTAAAGCGGCCTCCCGATGGAGGGGTTAGTTTTAACATGCCTTTTTCCGTAGAGATCATCTAAATTAAATATACCCCAGTGTATTTTAGTGATGTTTGCTCTTCTAATATATATTTAGTCCATTTATTCTGTAATTTTTTTATAAGTTACTGCCGACTTATCACTGGCACTGTCATACCCACTTTAGTCTTACATCTTAATTCTGCTAGTGCACATGTCACTTTATCCTTCTTATTGTCTTCAGTGTCTTACTGTCTCATTATGTCCATCTCAGGATCCTTATTTTATTTTATTGTGTGTCTTGCGTTTGTCTATTTTATGTTTAGTGTTTAATACGTTCATAAACTCTCGTCCTTGTTTCAGTTGTAATCTATTTATTGTTAAATGTTTATGTGCTGCACCTTGGAACGGAGAGGAACGCAGTTTCAACCCTCTGTATGTCTGTACATATTAAAATATTGAGAATAACACTACTGGACTTGACTTAACTTCTACTTCATATATTTTCCAAAGCTGTACCAAAATAATATCTCTGCAAGTAAAATGATCTCCTATATAGTTAATACACCCTACAATTCTTATTTAAGAGCTAATCTGTTATGCAACTGACTGTATTTCCAGACATGTTTTACTTAAGTTTTAACCAACCAAATTTCTGACTCACTGTATTTTATGTTAATAGCTACCAAATAAGCCAAAATTTGAATATATTAGAATGACATCTCAGACAACAGGCAGTGTAGTCACAACCATTTCATGTAGGGGGCTTTTAGATGTGGACGTCTGGTTCTATTCACCACCACTGTAACCAATTCTGAATGGGTTTGTTCCTGTAGAGTCATTCAGAGCACCAAACCATGCTAACTAAGCTAATTTTAGGATTATATAACTCATTTGCAGACATGTTTTACCTGGTTTAAGAGATTTCAGTAAGGCAGGTTTTCTTACTATATTGGATGTCAAATTTGCCAATTTATCTGCCAATATAGTAAAAAAAATTGGCCTACTAAAATCACTTAAACCAAGTAAAACATGTCTGGAAACAAGCTAAACGACCTTATGATAAATCCTCCGTCATCTATTATTTATATTAATGAGAAACGTAAGAGATATTAATTAGATATCGGACATTTTACGTTGCCATTGTTTTTGTTTTTTTGTTTTTTTTTTGCGGTGTAATAAACTCGCTTTAGTAAAACATAATGCTTAATGTTGGACCCCACACTTCTATACATTAACCCAAAAAAATTTTAATCTGCTTAACTGTAGAGCATTTCTACTGATGCCTTCATCAGGACATGTGAAATATAACTAATGATAAAATGAGATTTTTGATATGACCGAGCATATAAAGCCAAACCCCATAATCCAAACAGCTTGTGTCTATGTGTATGTGCGTGCTTTTATATCTTTGAGTGATCTCTCTGTCCTTGGACAAGACAGTCTGTTCCTCTCTCTCTCCCTCTCTCTCTCTCTCTCTCTCTCTGTGTTTTTTCCTTTTTGTCTTTCGGCTCCACAAACATATTTGCGTGACTCTGACCTGTGAAAAATTGTATACATTATTAATCAGATGTCACTTACGGAGATGTATTTGCGCATGCTAATGAGCTCGGCGGTTCCTAGTCCACAATGATGTCCGTCAAAAGCGCACTAAGAGCATGTCATGGTCCGTCATGGCGCCCCGGCCTGACCACACGCGATGTCCTGTAGTGGGTGCGCAGGTTTTCAAAATAGGCCATGTGAAGGTCACTAATGAGATAATGGCATTTAGAATAGTAGAAAACATGCGGTTTGGAACAACATCGCAGCTCCTGTTGTTTTTCTCCGGTGGTAAAGGACAGGAACGAGGGCACGTCCAAACGCTCCGAGGGATGTGTTTGTGTTTGAGCCGGGTGCATATGAAACATTATTTTGGATTTTAATGCAGATGGGAATGATTTTTTCAGGGGGACTAAATTGTAATGCTGATGGTGTTTCAGCCATAGACGTCCCATTCAGTCTAAGTTTAGACTGGAATTTCAGCCATCACAGAAATGAATGTAAAAACAGAGTCTTTCAGAGTGGGTTTGGTGTGAAACGGTTGATTGTACCTTTACAGCATTTAGCTGACACTCTTATTACAGGTAGGCCAGTGTAGTGTTGGGAGTCTTGCCCAAGGACTCTTATTGGTGTAGCACAGTGTAGTCACCCAGACCGGGATTCGAACCCCAGTCTCCCACATGTGGTGGTGGTTCCCTTGCGGGTAGTGGTGTTATCCGCTGAGCTACACCAACCGGAGGCTCAGCTGTTTTATACAGTGGAGGTGGTGATGGGAACTAGGGGTCGCCATGGCTACAACACACACATAGATATTTTACTCACTTTGTAAACCACCAGCAAACCTACACAAGTGTTAATATGGAATGTTGATGATGGTGATGAGCTTTCCGTGAGGGAGCTTTTTAAAGGTGGTCCTCTGGTTCCATTCACCACCAACTGTTTTAACCACTGTTTCTCAAGAACTGAGCACCAAACCACTCTGAATGACTTTGTTTACATCTAAACTATTACATTATACATAACTTTATCTTGGAAAATTGGTGGAATTTGGTGGAATTACTCTTAGGTCTTTCAGAATGGGTTTGGTGTGAAATGGTGGAACTGTAGAGGCTCAGAAGTTACAGTGGTGGTGATGGGAACCAGGGGTCTCCATTTCTACAACACACATATAGATACTTTGTCTAAAGCACCAGTGAACCTACACATGTCTTCTGGGTTATTAAAAGTATTGATAAATCTGAAAAATATTTTCTTGCTTAAGAACACCGTTCATGAATCCCTCCACCATCAGCAGACTGAAATAAACGAATTAAATTTTGGACCAAAGGTTTCTCTGGTATCTCAAAACCCTCATAAATCAAGATATTAGAGATTCAATAGCATATTCAATGCCATTTTATGTAATAACTTTCTGTGAGGGAGCTTTTCGAGGTGGACGTCTGTTTCCATTCTGTAGGTTTCTCTAAATTCGGAGCATTTCACACCAGTCTACTCATTCAGGCTTCGTTTGAATCCTAACGGCTTAATTATGCAGAAATTGGTAGAAAATTGGTGGAATTGTAAAACAAGATGTCAGTATCCATTCAGGGTGCGTTTGGTGTGAGATGGTTGACTGTAGAGGCTCAGAGGTTCTTTACAGTGAGGGTGATGGGATTGATTTGGGTGACGGGAACCAAATCAAAGTTATTTATATAGAGCTTTACAACTGATGTTCTCTCAAACCAATCAGCACTTTACAGCCTTTAGAACAGCGTAACTCATGCTAACGCTAGCTACAGCTAAACAGCTCCTCAAATCACACATCCTACATTAGCCTTTTCCAACGCGTCCCAACGTCATTCCCACTGCACCATCCCGAACTCAACCTCACCTAGTGTTACAGAAATTCAGTAATACTAATTCATGAAGGAGAGAAAAGAATGAAGCCCCCAGTGAGCAAGCCGAAGGCGACGGTGGCAAAGATTACTCCCTCATGTTGGAGGAAGAAACCTTGGGAGAAACCAATTTTGAAATTGTTCAAAGTAACATCAATTGAGTATCTAATTATGCTGATCTAGTCATCGTGGTGAACCAGGGGTCTCCATGTCTACGGATATAGACACTATTTACTGCCAGTAAACCCACCTAGGTGTCTTCTAGGTTATTATATATGGCATGTTGATCTGAAAAGTCTGAAAAAATCTGAAAAATATTAATTTACCTTATAACACCTGTCATGAATCCCTCCATCATGAGCAGATTCCATTCCTCACCACTGTGACTCGTAAGTTTCTCTAGAGCAAAGCGTTTCACACCAAACCACTCGGAATAACTGTTAATGCATAATTATTCTTGGAAAATTGGTGGAATTTCCTTTCAAGATGTCAGCATACATTCAGCGTAGGTTTGGTGTGAAATGGTTTAGATGGTCTTTACAGTGGTGGTGATGGGAGCCAGGGGTCTCCATGTCTACAACCCTCATATAGACACTTTATTGACTATCTAAACCACCAGTGAACCGACACGCACCTTCTGGGTTATTATTTGCAATGTTGATTCCAATAATATTGGGAGAATTGGGAAAATAGTCATAAATCTGAAAAAATATCATATTTAGATTAAAATGAAAGATGTTTTAGAGCAAAGCTGTATCTCAAAACAATCTTAAAACAATGTCTCAGAAATCAGGTGGCGTATTTCTGTGAGGGAGCTTTCAAAGGTGGACGCCTGGTTCCATTCACCACCACTGTGAACAGCTCTGACTCGGTTTCACACCAGACCACTCTGATTGACTCTGATAGACTCTGTTTACATCTTAACCATCTGGTTATGCATATTGGTCTATTTCTGCTTTTATCCAGGCCTGGCTCTCGTATGTTACAAACTGAGACGTCTGCGGCGTCTTATCACCTGCTTTAGCCATTCTGCACATCAGTGCATGAACGTAGTCCCCCTCAACCTGGATAAGAATGACCCACAAGAGCGCACATCTTTAAAACAGCACTGCGGCAGCCCTCATGAAAAAATAACAAGCTCGTTTGTAATCAGTAATTGCCCAGCCTAAATGGCTTCTCCGCTCAGTTAGACGAGCAGCGCTTTAGCCAGGCAGGCAGGCAGGCGAGCTCCACAGAAGAACGTGAGAGGGTTGCCGGGGCTTAGCCCGGCCTGATCCCCCGGTGACAGAGGCCAAACGCTGCATTATACAGCAGGAGAGGCTGCTCTCTCTCCGCACGCCGAGTTATAATCAACGTCGTCAGTGATCGCTCGCTTTCGGCGTGAGCGTCCAAATGAAACGGGGCAGGGGCCCCAGGCCTCCATTAGCATACGCGCTAACTCTGTGTGTCAGCCTAAATTGGTAGTTTCAGCTCACTGTCTGCCGCCGCCGCGCTAACCGCTGATGCTAATCTGAGGCTAATGCTGGATGAGCCCCGCGCTCTGTCTTAAAGGAGGGCTACATGTAGGATTCCTGCATTTAACTGCTTACATGTTCGGTTTTAAAGACCACCACAGCGTCTCAGTCAAGAACTTTAAATTCAGTGTTCTGACTGGAATGTGCCGGTAGTTTCTACTGGAGGACTGAGCCAGAATCAGGCGTACACAGGCAGGATTTCATGACCCGGGTGCCATGTAGTACTCTCAGCTAAAAATTTTATTAAAAATTTTTTTTTTTGTAAGCAAGGAATTTTCAAACTTGGAAAAACAGCCAGAAATGTGTCAGGAACAATGATGGTGGCTTCAGAGAGAACTTTTCCAGCACCTAATTAGCAAATATACATATTGTGGCCACCTAGCGACCATGCTAATGGGCACATTAAAAGGCCTATATTATAGAAAGCAAGTGGGATGTCGTATGTGAGTGTATGGTTTACACATTATTCACTGTTCAGTCCATTCAGGCCGTAGATGTAAACTATATATTTTGGAGATACTAGTTTTTCTTTGAACAGCGACGATATACAGGTATTGAAGCTCACAGCAGTTTGGTCACACCAATTTCCCTTGAAGCTATAAGGAGCGTTACTGCCTTGTATATTGGTGGAATACCGGACAGCCAATCAGAATGGTCTTGAAAGCATGATAACTAAAATGGCCGGTTTATTTCTAAGAGTGGTTGGAAAACTGTCATGGAAAAATGAATCTTGTGAAAAAATGAAAGATGAAAAGTCCTAAATGGATCTCAGGGTGAAGGACCCAATGTATATCATCACTGTCCAAAATGAAAACGAGTATCTACAAAAAGGCGACTTTACAGGAGAGGCCAAAAACCTGAGTACACTTTAATGTAAGTCAATGGAACCAGACTTCTTTTCAAGGAGTTTTGGGCCATTTCTGTTGGTCCATTCATTATGAAATTTCCACACAGTGTAAACAGCAGCTGCTGTGTTCCAATGATGCATAAACGTAAAAATAAATATATATATATTTTTTAAATGAAGATGCATGTTTTTCATTGGACAGCGATGACTTGTTTAATATGTCTTTAATCTTAAAGTTTCATATTTGCTAATGACATTTCAGTGGCATCCCAATGACAGAATCACCCATGAAATCTAGAAAATGAAAACTATTATTATTATTATTATTATTATTATTCCTACATGAGATGATTTTAAATGCTCTCTGTTGGTTGTCCTAACATGCATTGACTCTCAGCTGCATTGGATTAAGACTCATATGACAGGACAGAAAGAAGAATGGTGTCTTTATGACTGCATTTATTTTATTTACTTAGTATTTGATTTGTGTTCTTAACCGGCCGCCTTGTTCCCACAGCGTTATTAGAGTCCAATGGACTCATGGGAACTGGAGTCCAACCTCTACAGAAGCCCCCTAACAAGTATGTTCCATTCTTCGTTTGGTTGTTTTGGGGGAATGTGTGGGCTATGTACATGTGTGTGTGTGTGCCTATGTGTGTTCCACCTGGACAGGTCTCATTCATTTCCCAACATACTCCACCAATACTCCACCGCACAGGCGTCCCTCTCGTGGTCACAGTGACCGCAGAGCTTTAGCACCAAACCGGTGAAACAGGACCAGTAAGCAGGTTTCCATCGTAAGCGGAAGGACAAATGGATGGCACCTGCCTTAACAATCGGAGATCGCGGCCTGCTGCGGAGAAGGGGTCCTTCCTTTAATGAATTACCGCCTTTGCATGTGTTGCATAGCCCGGACGGCGAAATCAGGGAGAGAGGAAAGGTCAAATTAAATATGTATCCTAGCCCGCTCGCGATGTACTGACAATAACCTTTAATGTAATTAAGTGGGCCGTGTTTTGGACGGGATCTCACTTTATTTTCCCCCGGGGAGCCGGGGCGGCTGCCCTGGGAGAAGTGCTCACTCCGGCTCAGACCTTATCATGCTGCTAGCGCGACTCAGCCTCAGATAGTCTTGATTAATAGTGTCTGTCTGGTGTTTTTTATGAGACGTGATTTATGATAATGCCCCCCTTTTTCAGCCTCACGGAATGACAATTATTTCCTAGCGGGTAATTCATTCATTTTTCAAAAATAATAATATGGAGCAATTGAATGGCAGACTCATTTGTTTTGCTCAGGTGTGGGGGGATATTTTTATGCGACTGCATGAGGACGACGCTGTACATCAGTCTAATTAAACAGCGAAAGTGGGACCCGGACAATTATACCTGAGCCGAGCCACCGAGAGAGACGGGCGGAGGGGAGAGAAAAGCTCGTTGTCAAGTTCGCCGCTCTCTTCCTCTCTCCCTCTCTCTCTCTGTGTGTGCAAACTTTCGACATCCGCCGTCGGTATGACGTTTGGTGGCTCAGGGGAAGAAGGTAGGCAGTGATACTCGTGTCTGTGTGTTTCTACGAGCAGCTGACAGAAACAGAAAACAAAAGGCTGACGTCCCCTCAGGGGGAACAGTCAACCGTCTCCATATGGCATGTCATCAGCCCATCAATCATGGCTAGGGCCCCTCCCCAGCCCGCGCTCCCAACCTGCCTCTGTTTTCTCCCTAACAAAAAAAAACTAAACACACACACACACAAAAAAGGGAAGGTATCACTTTGACAACCAGCTCACCAGCCACCATCCCTCTCTCACTCTCTCTCTCCTCTCTCTGGCGATGTCTCTCGTCCCCGCTGCTGACCTCGGCCTGCCCTTGCGTGTGTCTGTTCCAGGTGAGAGACCGTTCCGGTGTCAGTACTGTCCCTACAGCGCCTCCCAGAAAGGCAACCTGAAGACCCATGTCCAGACCGTGCACCGCCTCACCTTTGACAACGCCCAGTACCCTGACAGGAGGCTCCACCACGGCCCGTCCGATGACCCCGAGCACCCATCTAGTCCCGGAACGTCCCACGGACCAGCGACTTCCTGAGGAAACTTCTACTGTTTGGGTTTTTTTATGTTTTCTGACTTTTAGGAGAAGAATGTGTCCACCCAAAGCTCTGTTAGATAGCTCTCAGCCAAGGAGACGTGTCCCCACCACCCCACCCCACCAAGAACGTTCAACACTGTGTAAATAGCGTAGATTTGATCAGCTTCGTTTTCTCTGGAAGTCCGCTTGGGAAGCTCTCTTTCTCTTTGAAGGTCACACCAACCAAGCCACTTGGCAGACACAGCACAGAGCTAAGCCACTTTCCAGACAAAACATCTCTGACATGTTTACAACATGCTCCACACCCCTGAACACTGATACTTCAGAGCATAGGAAAGCACTGTACGTCGCTAAGATGTGTCCGAGAAGCCAGGGACGGTCAGTGGATCCCCTACACTTGAAATGCTGCTGCCGAACGCCCAGGATAACGAAAGTTCAGCTGTTCTAAACTGCTAGCCTTAGTTTGTGCGTATATGTACGTATGTGTTCTCCGTGTGTTCTACTTACTCCTCAGGACTTCACTTAGATTCCAAAGTCTGCATTCTGTTTTTGTGTGTTTGTTCCAGCAGCGTAATTCCGGTTGCTGCTTGGGAATATGCAGGGAATTTGACGCTTGGCATTATCAGCATAAAATGTCCTAACATTCTGTATTACCAGTTCAGGGACTCCAGTATGTGTACAATCGTCAGTACGGTTTGAATTCCATGTGAAGGTCTCTTATAGCCCAGTGTCCTGTACAGGAATTACGGGGCCTAGTTTCGGAAGCTGAACTCTTAGTCTTATCACCAGTTTTAACTTTGGTTCTGAAGCAGAATCCTCGCAGATCTGTCATATTTTGTGGTGAACCAAGTCAGGAAAGGTTTCGATTTTGATTTTGATGTAGCATAGGTGAAGTTTTTATGTTACTCTTTTTATTTTTCTCTTTTAAAAAATGTTATTTCTGAGTATGGTATCCAAAAATCTCAAAAAGAACAAAAAAAAAATTCTCATTTAAGTTTAATGGCACATTAGGACTTAAAGCCATGGTGGAGTTTCTGTTTGGATATTGAAGTTGTTTGCTGAAGGATGTACAGAACCGCAAGATTTTTTTTTTCCAGTCGGGAGTCACTTTTAAATTATTGCATTATAGAAGCTAGCTGGACTCACACGGGATCTATAGATTGAGAGGTAGTGTGTTTTATAATGACTCTTAAAAAGCTTTAGAATGCCATATTTTTAGAGGTTGAAATACTTAAAAGCAAAGAAACTCATGGCCATATATTTCTATGAATGTTGGATAATATAATTAGGGTATTTACTTATTTAGTTATACATGGTTGTGTTTGAATACATTGGTATCTTTACCAACATTTATCTTGATATTAAACTCTCCCGATTTCAGTGAATATGTTGAATGCTAGAATAAGAGCTAGTGTCCGGTCCCACTTTCTTTGTAAGTGGTCTTTAAAGGTAACTACACCCAAACGTCCGGTTGCATTGCTGCATGGTAGGTTGTGCTAAACCTGAAATCATCCTAAACGTAGACGGTGTGCAGAGTTATGAGACTGTGTAGGCATTGTCTGTTGTAGAGCAGGACGCGATAAATTGACGAGGCAATCCCAAAACGATCTCAAAACTTGACCAACAAAAAAATAAACATTGTTTTTTGCTGAACTAAAACGTAGGAGTACTAAAACCCAAGACTTTGAGTTGAAAGATCGCTAAAAAAATAAAACACATTAGGATATTTTTTCTCTCTTTTACGTAACATTAATTTTGTGCTTTTGAGTAGTAGTAGTCGAATGTATGGAACTTTTTTGTGGTATGAGTTTTTACTTGGTTTCGTTTTCCAGATTTATTTCAGACAACACACAGAACTGTCAGTTATCACCCTCGGATCGATTTCATCTCATACACAGCTGTCCACTGTTCAAGTTTTAAGCCTCCCGAAATAAAGTTTACCTCTGATATTTCATCTGCATGGTGACTCACGTCCTAATTTCTACCGTTCTGTTCTGGATTACTCCGCACAAGCACGCTACAGTAAGATTCCAAATGCTGTAGAGAACGTTTTGAGCAAGGTAATGGCACTTGTACTGCTAAGAACTCAGCTTGTTCTGACTTTTAGGATGTGTCCACCCCAAACTATGTAAGATAGCTCTAAACCAAGGAGATGTGATCCCCCCAGAAAACGTACAACACTGTGTGTATAGCGTAGATTTGTTCAGCTTGGTTTTCTCTAAATGTCCTCTTCGGAAACTCACTTTCTCTTTAAAGGTCACACCAACCAAGCCACTTTGCAGACACAACACCAAGCTAAGCCACTTTGCAGACACAACACCAACCAAAGCCACTTTGCAGACACAACACCAACCAAAGCCACTTTGCAGACACAACACCAACCAAAGCCGCTTTGCAGACACAACACCAACCAAGCCGCTTTGCAGACACAACACCAGGCTAAGCCACTTTGCAGACAAAACATCACTGATATTCACACCATGCTCTCCATTCCTGAACACTGATACTTGAAAGTAAAAGACTTGTGTGCAAAGGACATCACTGTATGTCGCTAAGCTGTCCAGGAAACCAGGTGGATTCAGTGGATTCCCAACACATGAGATGCTGCTGCTGAACACCAAAGATGACTTAAGTTCTAAACTGCTAGCCTTAGTTTGTGTACTCCAGATTTATTTCAGACAACAATAGGATGGCCACACGTGCCGTTTTAGGCCAGACCCCAAGTCCTCCATCCGGCGCGGTACCTGGATGGACCCCTACTAGTCCTCTTTTCCAGATAAACTATTTAAAACATTCACTTGCGAACAATACTTTGTGCGCTATTGGCTCACGTCCATGTCAAAAGACATGCCTTGCATGTCATTGGTTTAACAAGGTCAGGTGACTTTGCTTGCCTACCACAGGTCAGCCCTCTAAGTGCTATTTATAAGCTCCCATCTGACTGAACATCATCCATTCCACCTAAATAGGTGAGTATAGCAATCGTTTGTGTGTTATATAGGTTAGGTTATGATTTTAATCCCGTTCTAGTATCGTACCTGACCCCCTAGCACCCCACAAACCAACCCACCCACTTTATGAGGGTGGGATGTTCTAGACAACACACAGAACTGTCAGTTAGATAGATTTCATCTCATACACAGCTGTCCACTGCTCAAGTTTTCAGCCTCCTGAAATGAAGTTTACCCCTGATACTTCATCTGCATGGTGACTAATTTCTCCTGGGGATCTGGATTACTCCGCTCAAGCACCCTACAAAAAGTGTCCAAATGCTGAAGAGAACGTTTTAAGCAAGGTAATGGCACTGGGATTGCTAAGAACACTGCTTGTGGCTGCTTGTTCTGACTTTAGAACCTTCTGCTCTTTCATTCATGACCCTTTTACGTCACACGTGTTGAGTTATATTAATAGTGAAGGCCTTCACAGCGAGACTGCACTGAATATTGATCTGCTCCACTTGTGCATGCATAGCGGCTGCTACATGTGTGCACTGTGGCAGCTTAGGATTACACTGCTACCCCAGCCCTTCAATCGAGGAGTTCAAGTTAAGGGGCTTCCACTTGCCTTGTTACCATCTTGACCACAATAAAACAGATGAACGTTGTAAGTAAAGTGTGAGATGGAAGGAAAGAAACATTCCCAGATTTCATTCTATAACGTGTTGGTTTCAAAGTTGTAGTGAAGGTGTTCAACAAGGCTCAGTTCTGGGGTCCGGGTTTTTTTTTGCATGATTCACCTGAAAGATACGTATTCAATTATCTGACTAAATTACTCTGATATAGTTTCACTGTACACTATGAGTCAAAACTGTAGAGACAACCATCCAAACAATGGATGGTGCTGGTGATCTTAAAGACTCTACAGTCCTACACTTACCAGCTCCATCTGATGAGATGATGATCCTGATATACCACAGTATGATCTTCCTTCATATCTCCACCTCTAATATATATTTAGTGGTGTAGAAACTTTGATCTCTTTTTCTGCACAGTGTAAAAGCTCTAGTTCTCCTTTCAGGTTAGTGAATATTCATGATGGACCGACCAATAGAATCGCTCCAAACCTGCTTAGTAATAAACCTTGTTCTATCAGCTCCACTGCAGGGTAAGGAAGCTGCTCCATCCTCCTGTATAGCTCCACTCTGGAAGGTTTTAAGGTGGACTGGATAATTCCTGGAGTGCTAGTTTATAGTTTGGTGTCGTCACTTTTATTCTACAGTAGAGCTTTAGGATATACAGAAGAAGAGACTACAATGAGTAGCCGTGTCTAAATTTGGACTGGTACTGTGTCAATAATTTATAATATATGCTAATCAAAAAGAAATAATGGGGGGGTGCAAAATGTCTTGCACTAATGTGAGTGGATCGGACACCTCAGTGTCAGTGCCTGACTGAGAATAGCCCACCAACCAAAACTATCCGACTAGCCAAGAGCGCCCTCACATATACATCTACAAGGTGGAGCAGCAAGGTAGGAGTGTCTAACAGAGTGGACAGTGAGTGGACACAGTGTCTAAACACTCCAGCAGCACTGCTGTGTCTGATCCACTCACACCAGCACCACCCACACTAACACACCACCACCACGTCAGTGTCACTGCAGTGCTGAGAATGATCCACCACCCACATCATACCTGCTCTGTGGTGGTCCTGTGGGGGTCCTGACCATTGAAGAACAGGGTAATGCAGTATACAGAGAAACAGATGGACTACAGTCTGGACCTGTACACCTACAGAGTGTCCTGTATGGTCAGTGGAGCTGATACAGTGGAGAAGGAGTGTTAATCAAAAAAACGAAATTAGTTCAAAGGTGTATTTATTAGTTTCAGTTACTTCTGAAATTCTAACAAGGGGAGGGGCCATATAAGCCTAAATGAGTTTCAGGTTGATGTCCTCTATAGATAGCTTGCATTTTAAGGCCCCCTGTGATCTCCATGAGCGCCAATAACAGCTGTGACTGGATTTGGCATGTACTGGACGAGGTTCTGAATGTAGCCGCATCAGTGTTCAGACACTCTCACATCAAATAGTTGGTCAGTTGGTCCAGATTTGGTGGATGCCTTCCCTGGCACAGTTCCGAGGAGAACTCCCTGTAGACTGGGATTTGCTGGCCACTGCTGATAGACCCGTATGACCGTACGCTTCCATACACCTGCAGATTCAGCAACTTCCTTCACACTATGGTCTTTGGCCACGCCCACATGCAGTCCCTCCTTTTAGCCAATCATTAACATCTGCTCTGGAGCGTTTTCCACACATGGCATGAGACATTCCCTGCACTGTAGCACCTCTTCCTATCTATGGATCCCGTCACTCACACCCCGCAGCTGTTTATAGCCTCATCATCCTCGTTCAGTAGCGCCATCTGCAGGAGCCTGAAGTAACTACCACCTTAAACACACAAGGTGACTTATTTTTTGTCCAGTGAGTTAATGAGATAATGTTGATCTGTGTTGTACCTGAGAAATGAAGGCATTCTGAAAGGACAGGGAGGGTATATACCAGTGAGGTACACACAGGGCTGGTCCTATGCAAATCTTGGCAAGTTCAAGCCTTAAGACTTCCCTGAAGATCAAGCCCATCATTAAATAGCACAGCTTCACCAAGTCAGCTTGGTTCATGCGTTCAGTTCTCATTGTTTTTAATAGGCCGAGGTCTGAAGGGTGAGACCACCCATCAACCCATTCGGAGGGAGTTTGATCCACTCCAGTGGACACTAGTTCTCTGCCATCTACGTCAGGGGATAGAGGTCAGAGCAGATCTGGGGAGTTGTCAGAAGTAGCTAAGGACACTGTCGCTGCTGTTGAAGGAGAGTGGGAGAAAGTTGCGGAGCGCACACCAGGCCCTGATCGCCATGCCGACAAAAAGGCCAAAGGAATTTACAACACTTCAAGTGTTCCCGACACCCCAACAGCTTCCGCGGCTGAAATATGTAAATACGCCGCTAATCAAACGATCTGGAATTGCAAATGCCACAGAGAGGTCGCGACCCCGAGCCTTGCTAATGGAGGGTTTAGGGCGTCAGCGGAGCAGGTTGGAGTGACGGGTACCGCGGGGTTGAGAGCGGAGAGCGGACCCCTGGCGGACGACCTCTGCCTGCAGGCCTCTCACTACGCTGACAGTAATGAATGGAGAGAGCTGTTTATGCATATCAACGATTATTTACACCCAAACAGCTGAGAGAGCGAACGTAGTCATCAGGGACGCACACACTCACTTCACCTCACAGGCCGGCTGTCAAATATGAGGCCGGCAGCCAAGAGGATGGTGCCCCGCGTGAGGAGCCTCTCATTTCGAAGCTGATGCACAGATTGTATTGGCGTCCAATGCAGGAAACATTACATTATGTGTAACCTTAAACACGATTAACTCATACAAATACCGCGCAGGCGGTTTCCGGCTGGCCGTCCTGTCAGCATTCCCATGCGTTTCTTCAAAAACTGTGTGCCCATTTTTAACATCCATTTCGTGGTAAAATCCACTGTGCAAAAATCAGAGACCGTGTTGTAGTTGCCACCTGAGTTCAGCAGAAGATGCTGATGTTTCAGGAGATCATTTTTTTTAGATATGATTACAAAACTGCACGAACAGCTGCATGCAGAAGGCATCAACTGACAGGAATGAAACTTGGTGGGTAGGTTTGACATGGTGAGGCATCCTGTATATATCTGCACTCCTGGACCCTTTACTGTATATACTGTACATCTGAACTCATGGACACTCCACTCCATCTAAATACCAATATATGCACATGTTTATTATCTATCTATCTATCTATCTATCTATCTATCTATCTATCTATCTATGATTCAGGTTTCACGCTCAGCCACCCACGTGACCTAAGCAAGGACAGGCCTTGTTGTTGTACCTGACTGACCCATCATCCATGACTGCAGACATTCAGTGAGAGCTGGTGTCCTCCATGAGGCATCCTGTTGGTGGCAGCATTATCGGCAGACGGCTGCACCCCGCAGGACTACATGTTACAGCGACTGTCTTTAACACCACGTCACCGTCACCAAAGACTGCAATGGTGTCGTACCGGACTGTCATGGACTATCAGGGACGAGTCCCACTTTTGCTTTGGTGGAGACGACCAACGAATCAGTGTGTGGAGGCACCGTGGTCAGCACCAGGATGAACGGTTTGTTGCCAGGCGTCACATGTCCAGAAGGCTTAGTTGTCACTCCACCGCCACCCCTACCGCACCATCTGCAGGAACTGTGTGAGGATGTTCAAGCTGCATGGGATGGATTATCACAGGACACCATTAGGAACCTCTACAGCTCCAACTCCAACTCCACATCGAGATGTCTGGCATGCAAAGAACCCCCTTAGGCACGCAAATAATTCTTTGAGTTCTATATAGAACCACCATCTTGAGTACAGAACTCTTGAAGAAACACAAAAAGTCATGAAAAGAAAAGACGCTTCCATTGTGAGGTAGGACCATCCCTGACCAGTCTCGATGACCTCTCTCAGAACTACAGTATCCCTTTGGATTTTAAACAGTGGCCACTTTTTGGGAAGCTCCACCCATTTATTTCTTAAAGCTCCGCCATTCATCGTCTGCTACATCATCAGTGGTCATCTTTCCATCCGCCCTTGGTGAGAAGACAACACTATGGGTCTGAAAGGTTCAAGACGCTCCTCACTGACGAAAGGAGAAGCTGCTGATCTCAGAACAAGGGACTGAATTTTGGAGGTGTGGAAAAGCATCCCTGCAGAATTCCTAACAAAAGCCTTCTGGAATGAAGGCAGGCTGCTTTGCTAGTTTGGCAGGAGGTTAAATAAACCAAGTACTGCATGAGAACATAATCTGGTAAGACCTATACAGACAACGAACAACAAAAGTGGAAGTCTGATCTCACCAAACGAGGACGCCTGGTATCCTTGTAGACATCTAGCAGTCTTTTTAGTGTGCGGCGTCGGGGCTTTATGGCTCGCCGTGACTTGTGACTCATATCGGCACAGCGGAGAATTAGGAGGATCTAAAGTATGCTAATCAGGAGCTATTCGCTTGGCCCCTGCTCTTAAAAGTGCAAATGGTTCCCAGGACATCCAGTGACATTTAACATCGCCTACACTAATTTGTGCTTAATAGGCAAAAAGTGATTAGCATTAACATTAATGACATTTCAGACGTTCCCCTCCACATTAATTTTCTTTCTTTCATTCTTTCTTTCTTTCATTTTTTTTCTCCTCATGCTGATACTTAACTAAAGCATGTGGCAGGCAGGATCCCACAGCTTAAACTAATGCTACGCCTTGGCAGAAATCCTTCCTTCGCTTGCAATGCCACTGTAGTCTGTTTTGGACAATGACTGGAGAAGAAAAGCCACGCAACAATAAGAAACAGGACGCTTAAGGAAGTGTTAAAAGTAAATCCGGTACCATGGAGCCGGGGGTATCAGTCAGACGTTCTATGGAACAAACTGGCTGCTCTTCCAGCGAAGGCAAGAGGGGATTACAGAGGAGAGCTATTTCTAGAGCATCTTCAAACAGAAGCGATAGATTTGTATTCTTTTAGCCAGGCTACATATAACGCCATGCTGCCTCCGAAGTCCCCATCATGACAGATGACACATGCCGGAGTATCTTCTTGGACCTTGGTCCACAATTCTACTAAAGCAATCCCTTCCATCAAAAGCCAATGAGATCTTAAACCCGTGTCCTCTAGTAGTCCAGCAAATTGGTCTAATGGGACAAACTGCCCGGTGGTCCTTTGGTCGCAATTCCTGGCCCCTGAGGAAAGCATCCATGGCACTCAGTACAGTGCCCTACAAGTGATGTTCTCAAAGTCAGAGCAGCGCAAGGACAATTCAATCACCTTGCCTTCGATAGCAACAACTGTTCGGCTTCCTGCGCACTCATGGGAAATGGTCAGGCCCAATGATGATGGACAACCCAATCTTCCAACCAGACACCTTTAAGAGGGACATGACTCTGGCCAACCACCTCTGGCCCATCCAGACCTAAAGGTGCTAAATGTATATTGGCAATGTGTCTGTGCCAATGCTATTAGCCTGAAGGTTTAAACTCTGGTGTAATTTTCTTGGGGGACTTCTTTATTGGCACGGTCTTCTTTATTGGCACCTGGGATGGGGAACGTATCCCAGACCAAGTGGAGTGGAATTTCTGATCAGGCCTTTTTAGCTGGCATTAAATTTGTAATAGACAAATGAAGAGAGGAAGGCTCCCTGAACGCACAACAAATTTAGTGGTTATACGAACCGCTGTGCATATTTTATGCTAATCGTATGAGGAGAGACCAAAGCCAAGAGTAGCGGACCCCGGCGATGAGATCTGCTCTCTCTCACAGCTGAACTGAAGGCTGAGACATGCTGGTAACCCGATCTTTACTGTTAAAGTTTTAGATATAATCTGGGTCATGTGATAATAATATTGGATGAATTTTATTGAACAGGTTCTGAATATTAGGGGTCAAAGCACCCATATATATATATATATATATATATATATATATATATATATATATATATATATAGATAGATAGATAGATAGATAGTTAGATAGATAGATAAAGAAAATATTTGGAGCTCAGATTTGGACCCATTTACAAGGATGATGTTATGATCTATTATTGAAAGTAATAAACTTAATGTATATGTAATAAAATCTCCTATAACCATTTTTGATTTTTTTGGATTTTGCCCATTTTTTTTAAAGTTGCTCTTTACATTGCGTGTAAATGTAATGATTAATGGAACAGAAGAAATGGACCAGAAGAAATGACACAAAAGTCTGGTTCTATTGGTTACATTAAATGTAAAGGATTAAAAAAAGTTTTTTTTCTCCTGTAAAGTCTTTTTGGAGATAAGTTTTTTTTCTGATGGCAGCAATATACAAAAATTATATTTCATAGAGGAACTTCTTTTGGGAGACGTCTGTCCCAAACCTTAATCGCTAAATTTACAATTTACACTTGAAAAAATAATATAAAATTTATAATTAAAAAACAATATATAAGAAAATTGTAAAAAATATATATACACAATTTTCTTTTAATAATAATAATTTTTTAATAAGTGTGTTCATTCAAACATTCAGACTTCCATAGATTACTTTTTTCATAAACAAAATTGCTGTTCTGAGATTTCGTGTTCTTACCAAAACACAGTTATTTTTGTCAGTGGGCGGAACCTTATTTTAGCCACACCTTTTTGCAAGAAGTCAGACTGCATCCCTGTCCCTCATGGCAGCATGGTGAACAGGTAGATCCCACTGTTTTGATGTTAGTGTGATGCCAAAGTCTAAAAATCAGCACAGAACCTTAACAACCACAGATTCGGTCACTACAGAAACAGGTTTTCTGTCGTTCAGTAACTTTCTTTCATGTTTTGATAAAAATATGATGATTATCTGTGTGTACAACACTTCACAGCTGGGTTCGGTTGTGTTGTATTAGCTAGGCTTTTTAAATTCTGCTTAAAATGAGCTAAAATTGTCAGTACTAAAATAAGAGTCACTGCTGAAACATGAAGGTACAGTACAGTTAGTTTTAAATCCATGTCTGAAATTCGAACTCTGACTTTGAACCAGGTTGGTAGAATGATCTAGAACCTGCTGGGAATTTCAATGCAAAGACTGGAAGCTTTTTGGAGTTTGGAACTTTCCAGTATGATTCCTATAATAATGACCTATTGCTTTGGAGTTTGTACCTCACACGTACCTGGTTACTACCCAGAACCTTTACCTGGTTGCTACCCAGGACTGTTAAAGGAAGCAACACAGAGAAGTTTGGTTCAACAAATGGTTCTTTGCTTCCCGTTTCCAAGCGCGAGGTTGTGGTGTGCTAGAACTATAAGCTCTGTAGTGCGCCGTTAAGGCTATTCTCCCAAAGTTATTTTCTCCATTCCTCCTCACCAGGGAGCAGACTTTTGTCAGTCGCAAGATAAATACCCGGCTTTGAAAAACGAAGGCAGAGTAATTTGAGTTTTTGTATTACACTTGACAATCACGCTGGAATCTTTCACCCCAGAAATGCTAATTACTCACAGCGGGAAACAGTTATGGAGAAGGGCGCTGGGGTTTTAATATATTCCAGTGTTACCATAAAGTCGACAAAGCGCTGCGTACGCTCGGCTCTCCCCTCTCCTCAAAGCACGGATACCTTAAGCCAAGCGCTGGAGGATTATTCTTAATGGGGGAGGCTTTAACGAGCCAAGAATGACTTAACGAAGGTGAACTGCGTACAGGAACGCGTCCACATCAGAAAGCCCTAATGACGATCATTGCTCTGGAGTTTTTACACGCTTGTCTTGTGCGGATTAAAACGTCCCCAGATGACGTACGGAAAATGGCAAAGCCCGAGTTTATGAAACAAACATTACCCTCTTAAAACATTTCATAGGTGTTAGCTGAAATAGGTCTGCTGGAATGTACGAAAACTCATTAGCCCAAAAGGTGACGGCTTCAAAACTCATGGCATTTTCCCATTTCATTTCTTTTCCCACAATCCCGAGCTGCTCTACAGTTTAGGCAACTTAGCAACTGTTTAGATTTGTTAGTAGAAATAATGCTAACAAAATTGCTAATCAATGCTAATGCTAATGCATTGGCATCATGGTTTTATGCTAGATTGCCCAACCTACTGTTTCCCATCCCTGGTCCTCTAAGCCCATTGCCCTGCAGAGGGTTTTCCCAACACATCCTGACCCAACGAATCAGCTCATTAACCGCCTGTTATTGAGCCACATCAGCAGGACATTGGGCATCCAGGACCAGCTTCGTGGGACACTGGTCAGTGTTTCTTAATCCTGGTCTTGAAGGCACCCTGCCCTGCACGTGTTCAGGGCTTTCCCACTTCCCAACACACCTCATTCAACTCATCAGCTCATTTACAAGCCCTGCCAGAGCTGCAGGGTGGTGTTACATCAGGGACCCCACTAACACGTCCAGGACACTGAGCTTTGAGGAGCACTGGTCTAACTGGTTGGAGTAGTGTTCCTCAAAGCGCCAGAAGATGGCGCACCATAGCAAGCAGAGGCGCCTTCAGCAGCTCATCCCTGAGAGACAGCCTCTAGAAACTTCCACACAGTTAGGTCAACCATACCCGACAACAGCCTCCGTATTCTCTTCGTCGGAGGGAAGAGGAAAGATTAAATCCCAGTTTTAAACACACAGCGCGTCGCAAAATAACAATCATAGCTGCCATATTTTCCTGAGTGCTTGTTGAGATCAGTGCGGCGCTGGGGCTGTGTTCAAGGCCTTCTTTGGCGTGCGGCCCTCCAGGAATTTTTCCCATTCTTCTCCGGAGTGTTTTATAGTTGATTTTAGTTTTATGGAGAGGTGGTGTAATTTACCAACAAAAATACAGTACCAGTCAAAAGTTTAGATACGGCTACTCAGTGAAGGCTGTGCTTGGTTTATCTTAATGCTTTGCTATCATATGAAATATGATACATGTATTATATTGGCAGTCTTGTGCTAGTTAGCATTTCGGAGTAAATGTCATTACCGGAACGTTTGGGAAATGAATGAAAGGATGGTTAGGGTTAAGTCTGAAAAGGTTCTCTGTTAGAAAGTATTGCAAGACACTGAGTTCACATATTCCTGGATAATATCTAGAACCTGATGGGAACTTCAGTGCAGTTTAGTTAGACTGTTTTGGAACTTGCTAATATAATGGCCAAAATGATTACCTATCACTCTAGAGCTTCATAATCATAGCAGGTTCCTTCTGTTTATTTTAAAGCTTTATTGTAGAATAAAAGTGACGATGCCAAACTATAAACTAGCACTCATGGAATTATCCAGTCCACCTTAAAACCCTCCAGAGTTGAGCTCTACAGGAGGATGAACCAGCTTCCTTACCCTGCAGTGGAGCTGATAGAACAAGGTTTATTACTAAGCAGGTTTGGAGCGATTCTATTGGTCTGTCCATCATGAATATTCACTAAACTGAAAGGAGAACTAGAGCTTTTACACTGTGCAGAAAAAGAGATCAACGTTTTTACACCACTAAATATATATTAGAGGTGGAGATATGGAGGAATATCATACTGTGTACATCAGGAGTGTATGTGGAATATCAGGATCATCTCATCAGTCGGAGCTGGTAAGACTGTAGAGTCTTTAAGATCACCAGCACCATCCATTTAGATGAGTGTCTCTAAACTTTTGACTGGTACTGTATGTGCTGTACCTGCCATAAAAAGAATTACAGTTTTGATCATTTTTATTTTACAATATAATAATAAATTATGGTATTATGGACAATAAAGAGTCCTTAATCCAGTTAGAAATGATTTGTTCTAAACGTTCTGAGATGTTCTTTCGAAAGATAGAAGGACGTTCTATAAAATTCTGTCTGTCTTCTCAGGTCCCAGTGATATTCATAAAATATTTCCAGAATGTTCAGCTGGGAATGTTCTTCTTATGATCTCATATAACATGATCTGTGGCCCGGAGAACGTCCTGAGAACGTCCTGGGAACATCCTGAGAACCCTGCAGTTTGAACAATATTAGTTTTAGTTAACATGTAACCTTATAAGAGAATTATCTGAAATTATAAACATATTTAAAATGGTATTTAAACATTAGATTAGATAAGATTAGATTAGATTTATTTAGAACATTATTAGAACTTGCAGGTTAGAACGTCAGCCAAAGTTCTGGAAGCGTTCCCTGCTAGCTGGGAAGGTTGGACTTCAGGATTATATCAGTTTACAGATTTCTATAGATGTAAAGGGATTACAGCACATCCACCTTAAAATTCCTACTGTGCTGCTGTAGTTCTTGGTTTTTAGATCGGATCCTCCGACTAAGGAATTACAAAACCTGATTCTGGACACAGAATGTTCCTATTGTTACTCAGTGTCATGTCGTATGTGTAATGGCGATGTGTACATCCAGGCCGTAGCCTTTTTAATGTCAGGCCATGTGTGAGGCCTTGGGGTGGTTAACCGCCTCAGGTTTGGTAGACAACATCAAATGACGTCGTATGTAAAAGAATAAACCCCGGGAACGCTGCCTGTTAGACACTCACTTCCCTTTTTTCAAACAAGGGAATCATTGTGCTATTTTGCTGTGGCTCCGGTGTGATCATACCCCGTCAGAAGATGTATAAGACAACCTTTATGGAGGTTCCAGAAACACAAATCCAACAGCAACTGGCTTCTGATTGTTTATCTGTTTCTTCTTTTGAAAAGAGCTATTTTTTGTGGTGGTGTTGCATGGAGGTTAGTCGTCCGCTGCTGTCTTGAGTCCCTCAGGCAATCACAGGCTGCTTACAGTACCAGTCAAAAGTTTGAAGACACCCATCTAAATGGATGAGGGTGATGTTAAAGACTCTACAGACTGTTACACCTAACAGCTCCAACTGATGAGATGCTCCCGATACACCACATCTACTCCTGATGTACACAGTATGGTACTCCTCCATACCTCCACCTCTAATATATATTTAGTGGTGTAAAAACTCTGATCTCTTTTTCTGCACAGTGTAAAAGCTCTAGTTCTCCTTTCAGGTTAGTGAATATTCATGATGGACCGACCAATAGAATCGCTCCAAACCTGCTTAGTAATAAACCTTGTTCTATCAGCTCCACTGCAGGGTAAGGAAGCTGCTCCATCCTCCTGTAGAGCTCCACTCTGGAGTGTTTTAAGGTGGACTGTATAATTCCATTAGTGCTAGTTTGCAGTTTGAGGTCTTCAGTTTTATTCTACAGTAAAGCTTTAAGATACACAGAAGGAGAACCTTCTGTGAGGAGCTGTCTCTAAACTTTTGACTGATAGTATACTGACTTGTCAACGCTATCTTAAGGACCAAGGACTTCTACATGCAGGGACTCATGACGTTCTGCATGCAAAGTTCTGAAGCCCAAAGTACATGGCAGAGCCAGACACTCTCTCACAGAAACCAGCCCTATTCTCTGCACACCACACCATACAGAGCTAAACCAGTATAAACCGACCACTCTGAAACCTGAACCCTGCTCCAGTCAAGCTTGCGAAGGTAGATCGACAAGCTTGTTTGACCAAACTATCAGAATCGGACTCTGGCTCAAACCAAACCGATGCCATTGTAAGAAAAGGATGCTGCTCTAGCTGCTGACCAATTCGAAAACAGCATGAGTGGGCTAGGTGACCAATCAGAGTGCACTAGGCTATTTAGGGGTGGGGATTTTAGGTACAAATACACAAAGGTTACACAAATATTGTGTTTTAAGAAAACTGACGCTTATAAATGTATTCTAGGAGAGCCCAAAAATGAAATAATGAGCATTACATATAATAGGTCCCCATTAAATCTGACACTGTGCTTGATTTGCAGTATACAATATAGGTAAAATATAGCTAGCCAGCACATCAATACCATCTGACAGTCAATGTGTAAGGTCTACCTCGAGCTAGGTGTAATTCCAGTCACTTTTCAGCTTGAATGCTCATTCCAGTGCCTTATTAATTTTTTTGTAATAATTAAAACCATTTTCTGTTTGCTAGCTTGGCCTCTCTTTCCTGGTTACGAGTTATTAATAACTAACTGTGTCAGCCATTTAATTCAACTTCAGAAACTCAAACTCCACCTCTCCCCCCACTTGGCCCGTCCTTCTGGGTACTATACATATTAATGACTGTCAGCCACTTAAACTCAACTTCAGGCACTTAAGCTCAACTTCAGGCACTTAAACTTAAACTTACTTAAACTCAGCTTCAGGCACTTAAATTTAAACTCAACTTCAGACACTTAAACTTAACCTGAGGCTCTTAAACTCAACTTCATTGCCATCACCTTGTAAATTTCAACTCAATTAAAAACTGGTATGGGTTTACGAAACCATCAGACCTGTTCCACACATAGAAAAGGTGCAACCGAGCCTCCTCTGTTAGCCCTAACTGAGCCAGAACAGGGCCCGCTTCAACGTGCCCTGAGCCTGGCTGCCGCTGCCATGTCCAATCTGTTGAGCATCAGAGCAGTTGAGCAGTGTCAGGACCAGGCTCACTCACAGCGTAAGTCAGACATGGGTTTAGCAGACACGGATCATAGCTGGCCTGCCAGCCAGGGAGGACTGAGAAGGCCATCGTTTATTTGCTACAGGGCTTGTGAAGTAGAGACCGTTACAGGGGCATATGCTACTTGGCAGTGAGCACTCTTCCTTCTCTCTCTCTCTCTCTCTCTCTCTCTTTCTCTCAATCTCTGTGACTCAGCCAGCCGGTGGTAGAGGAGATGGGCAGCAGGCTGATTAGAATGACAGGCGTCTCGCTCTGTGAAAGGCTGGCTGAGAGACCAGGGCCTCACGCACACACAGACACAGTGAGTGAAAGGCAGGCGGAGAGAGAAATAAAGGAAGAGAGAGAGAGAGGAAGAGAGAAAGAGAGGGGCCAGGGCCTCACTCGAGGTCGCAGTCGCTACAAAGCCGGAACAGAAAGGTTCTTAACGTGCTCCTGTCGGGGTTGATGTGACATGGCAGTACAAACTCACTCACCCATAGAGGTAACAACACAACAACATCACATTGCTTAGGAAGTTAATGAACTACGTTTGGAGGCCTGACCAAAAAGCCGGGATGGACTCCAATAAGCGAAAAGGACAATGAGTCACATGTGACTAAACATTCCTAATAGCCTGTAATACCTCCACGAGCACCAGTAACAGCTGGGATCGGATTTGTCATGGACTGGACTAGTTTCTGGATGTAGGCCACATCAATGTTCAGACAATCTAACTTCAAAGAATAAGACAGTTGGGCCAGATTTGGTAGACGCCTGCCCTGGCACAATTCCGAGGAGAATTCCCTGTATTCCGTACAGCTGCAGATTCAACTACTTCCTTCACACTATGGTCTTTGACTAGGGTTGCCACCTGTCCCATAAGACACAGAATCGTCGTCTATTTGGCAATTAAATATTAAATGGCAAATGCGACTTGTTCCGTATTTCCATAAATTTGTTCCGTATTTCCGTAAATGTCCGTAAAATTTGTTCCGTATTTCCGTAAATGTCCGTAAAATTTGTTCTGTATTTCCGTAAATTTGTTCCATATTTCCGTAAATGTCCGTAAAATTTGTTCCGTATTTCCGTAAATGTCCGTAAAATTTGTTCTGTATTTCCGTAAATTTGTTCCGTATTTCCGGAAATGTCCGTAAATTTGTTCCGTATTTCTATAAATGTCCGTAAATTTGTTCCGTATTTCTATAAATGTCCGTAAATTTGTTCCGTATTTCTATAAATGTCCGTAAATTTGTACCGTATTTCCATAAATGTCCGTAAATTTGTTCCGTATTTCCGGAAATGTCCGTAAATTTGTTCCGTATTTCCGGAAATGTCCGTAAATTTGTTCCGTATTTCCGGGAATGTCCGTAAATTTGTTTCGTATTTCTATAAATGTCCGTAAATTTGTTCCGTATTTCCGTAAATGTCCGAAATACACATCTGTCACACACACATGATCACAATCTTTCTACAACCTCGCCCCAGGGGGCGACTCAGGGCCGCGCTTTGTTCTGTATTACCATAAATGTCCGATAAACACGTGTGTCTTGATCACACTCTCCCCCAAACAACCCTGTACTCCCGGCCCCAACACCACACCCCCGGAATGAAATCAAACACTGGACGTGATTTCTAACACATGTCATTCACACATGACCCGCCCCCAGCCCTTTATTTTCATTTCTGAAATGTAGCAACACCTATCTTTGGCCACGCCCACATGCAGTCATTCCTTTTAGCCAATCATTAACATCGGCTCTGGAGCCTTTTTCCACACATGGAACGAGACATACCCTGCACTGTAGCCCCTTATCCCAATCTATGGATCCTATCACTCACACCTCACAGGTATGAACAGACACACCATCTTCACGCAGCACCATCTGCAGGAGCCTGAAGTTACTACCACCTTAAAGATGAGCTTATGATGACAGTACTCCACAGCTTCACATTTAGCCCCTATTTAATAGTACACTCCCAGAAAACATGGCACTAGACTCACACTGGGGTGGTCCCTTCAAGTGTAGGTCTGTAGTACCTGACGGATAGTCAGGAATCATAACTGTACCATGTTCAGTTATCAACAGAATGTGAAGGAATCTCAGTTTTATTGGCCCATCACATGTGTCTTTGTATCATGTTGCACAGATAAAGTTAGCATGCTAACCAGGTAGCTCCACCCTGTCCCACCTTGCAATACCGCTATGTACCCAAAGAGGTGATAGTGAGTCACTGTAGTGCAGTAGGAGTGCAATCAGTCCAACACGAGGGGATTGAAGAATATTAGGGGGGCTATAATAACGAATATGGGGCTTGTTGGGGTACTATAATAGTGCTGTTGCTCTGATGGCATATTCTAACCTCTTGAAGTTAATCATGTTGAAGGTGCTGTCCCCGGTTAGATCATTTAAAGGCCAATGAAAGGAGCAGTAAACACAACGATGGCTAAAGGTCTTAGCAGGCGGCTGCCATCGTCTTCCTAGCCCACTCTTGGCAAGAATTCACATTCAGCAGCCAAATAAGTAGTAAGATAAACAGAAACAGAAGAAGAGTTAACGCTGGTGCAGCTTTTCACCTCTGGAGGCGCTCTTGGAGATGTTTGAGGCTGAACTCGGAATGTTTCTTCTACACTGGTATGGGCGGTTGAGGTATAGAAAGGAATTGTGCACTACTATCTGAGTGGACATCATGCCTTTCTGGTGATATACTGCCCCCTATTGTTTGGAGTATGAATTTGCCAGGTTGTGTCATCTAATAAATTGCTGCTTCAAGGATGTTGTCGTACGTTTGATGGTACGGCTATATAGATCAAATAGGCTCAAAGTGGCTTCTAAACATTTTAATAGAAAGAATTTGTTTATAACTCCACTTGGAATAAAACTGGGACGCTGGATTGGTGAACAAGATGTTCATGGAGGTAAAATATAACAGTGAGACATGTGTGAGTCAATTCAGAGAACGCAAACGAACCAAGCAATCAAACCAGAGGGACCCAAAACAGACATGAGCAAGACAAGGCTTGAGTCCAGCTACAGACAACGATCAAAACCAAGACAAACCAGAACACCAGAGTCGGCAGTACTTCGGATAGTGCTACTGGTATATATACCAGGCAAAGTTAATGGAACACAGGTGAAGAAAATCTGAATTCTGGGAAACTGTTTCGAAATGGAAGCAGTAGAACTCAGTGTTGGTGTCATGGAGCTGAGGATCATGGGAAGTGTAGTCCACAGAATACAGAACTGTTTTATAAGTCTTATATTTCTTATAAATGAAAAGAATAAGTCACAATAAGGATGAGTTTGATGTACTTATCGGCTTATTGAATAATGTTTTCAGCAGCCAAACGCGACATAATAGACACTGTCTCCATTATATACCCTTCGGTTTCTGCAGACCTCCATTCATATCATGAGCAAAAGGCCTCATACGGCTCACAGTGGAGGAAACCCATATTCATATGACTTTGGGATGAGTAAAAAAGAGAAGCACAAACTGTCCCTTCAAACCGGGCGTGTTGGAGATATTCATTGTAGAAAACAATCTACCTTTAAATACCGTGCATTAATCATTAGCGAACGCCACTTAACACAAGGTTAATTATACTCTTAACGGCTCTCATAACCATTCTGAGGCTGAGATCCCTCATATGTGTAATTTGCTCATCATAATCTCTACTACAGCACATTTTAAGTGGCTGATTGATGGACAGGAAATAGAATCTGCCTATCATATTAAAAGATAATAGAACACTGTTCACATGGGGGTCAGGCTGAGGGGAGAGGGGCTCGCGTATGACAGGATCGGGAGGGAGTTCGCAGAGAAATGGAGTCTTCGTGTTTTACATGGACGGTTGGAGCAGAAATATGTATTTTGCCATCTGCAGCCTCTTAGGAACTCAGGAACGTTGCTGTTGTCATGTGATAAAATCTGCACATTTTTGAATAACTGCACATTTTTGTCAGTGTCAGCTGGCCCTTATGAGCCTTACTCAAGCACTCCTTTATGAATGGAGGAATAGAAATGGTCATATATATACACACTGACTTAAAAATGTGTGCATGAATTCATTCAATCAGATGTAAACAAAATCATGCCGAGACTTGTGTGAGGTCATTTATAAACTCACATATATTAGCACACAAACACTTAGACAATAACTAAAAGACTAAAAAACTAATATGGCGCTATATAAGAGAGACATGAGACTATAAATCCTTGATGGGAGTGTGAAGAGAGAGAGAGAGGAGATCCATAGTTTGGGTTTAAGAGGTGCTAACTTCAGGCTCCTGCAATGTCGCTGCATGAGGATGACGGGGGTATAAATCACTGGGGGTGTGAGTGACAGGATGTTAGATGGATTGGTCCTACAGTGCAGGGAATGTTTCGTTCCATGTGTGGAAAACGCTCCACAGCAGATGTTAATGATTGGCTAAAAGGAGGGACTGCATGTGGGCGTGGCCAAAGACCATAGTGGCCATACGGGTCTACCAGCAGTGGATACAATCCCAGTCTACAGGGAGTTCTCCTCGGAATTGTGCCAGGGAAGGCATCCACCAACTCTGGACCAACTACACAATACTTAGATGTAAGAGTGTCTGAACACTGATGTGGCCTCCATACAGAAACTTGTCCAGTCCATGCCAAATCCAATCCCAGCTGTTACTAGTGCTGGTGGAGGTATATACAGTATACTGTAATCCATCCATGGTGGAGGGATACATGCAGGGCATGGTAAGGTAAACTAGTCCCCAAAGAAATCATAGACATATACTTTATCATCATCATCATCATCATCATCATCAACATTCCACATATATAACTAGAACCTAACCAGTGTAGGTTCCCTGCTGGGGTTTGATAAGGAAAATGTTGATAAGTCTGTTGTGGACATGGTGACCCCTGGTTTCCATCACCACCACCACCACTGTATAGGAATATGAGCCAGTTCCTCTGCCACTTTTGTAGACCACCTCACTTCAGACCACTCTATCTGACTCTGTTTGCTCAAAATAAATCAGAAAGTTTGAAAAACGATTGTTGGAATTCCACTTTAAACTCTCGTCTGGGTGTCTGGCTCCCATCAACACCTTTGTGAACAGCAGTAAGTGTTCATGACCGGAGTGGTTTAATTCTACCCTAATTATTTTCAGATGCAAGATCACCGTCAAGGATGCAGAGCTAAAATTCCCTCAAAGCAATAAGCAATGGGCTATAAGTCAACCGCACAGGCTCCGTTTTCAGATCCGTCGCTGGGCTTTTCAGAGCCTCAGTCCTCGCTGCTCTGTTGTCTTAGTAAATATTGTAATATGTTTTCCCGTAATGGCACCCGAGTTCATTTCTGCAGCAGTCTCTTCCAGTGACAGTACCATCAACCACGCCGAAGACATAACTCAGATTTATTCAGCGGCCGCAGCGGCTAGGACGCAGTTTCAGCTCGACCCCAAAACTCGGCCACTTTTTCGATTGAAAACTATTGATTTAAAGTCAAGTTACTGAGGATTTCATTTGTTTGGGAGAGTGAGAGCTGTTAATGCATGGTAATATCTCTATAACCCCGAGACATAAAGTATCGGCTGCCGGTAGCGGCTCTGTTTCGCAGCTGTTGTGGGGACATTAACGGTATTGGTCAGTTCATTTGAAAAATATGCTCATGAATCAAAAACACATTGATCAGCCAGATGCGTCGGCGCTCTGCGTTATATGGGAGTGCAGAGAGCTTGTATACACTTTACTGCCAGACTAACTGGCTTTTTAAAAGGTGTATCTCGCTGGCGCGGATCCAAAGAATGAGGAAAACAGGCTTTCGGGAGGTATGTGTTTATTTTGGCTGGCTGGTCTGCTCTGGCGGAGGGTTTCATTACAGCAGGCTGATTGGACAATAAAAGATGCTGAATTAAAACGCTAAATTACAAATAAGCCTCATTCAGGAATAGACCGTCTTTCTATATAACACAATAGAAAGCAAAGGCACACTCATAGCCGAAAGAATAGCTGCACCCGGAAGGAATCAACCAACAGGAGTGAACCTTGGTGGGCAGGTTTGACATTGTGAGACATGCAAATGATTCAAGTTTCACACTCTGCACATGTGATTTAAGCCAGGACGGGCCTTAACGCTGTCCCTGACCGACCCAACAGCTGAGATCGCGGACATTCAGTTAGCAGCGATGTGTCCATGAGTCATCCTGTTAGCGCGGCACCATTGGCTGCATGCAGACCGTTACCATGACTGTCCTTAACACCACGTCACCGTCACCAAAGACTGCAGTGGTACCAGACTGTTATGGAGTGACTCAGAATGGCAGCGGGTCATCTTCATGGACGAGTTCCGTCTTGATGGAGACGACCAATGCATCCGTATGTGCATTCCTTAGGCTTGTGCGCCAGTGCTTAGCCATGAAGACAGATTTCATGAAGCTCCCTGTGCCCAGGCCTGGTGCTGATGTTGCACAATGAAGGACCACATGCACAACTGTCCTTAACAGCATGTCAGTGTAGCCAAAGACTGCCAGACTGTCATGGAGTGACTCAGAAAGGCAGACCATCTTCAATGCTGAGTCTCACTTGTCTTGCTGTAGATGACCAACGAATCAGTGTGTGGATCCCTTAGGCCAGGGAGATCCATTTCAGGAAGCTCCCTGTGCCCAGTCCTGGTGCTGATGTAGCTTCTGGAGGCATTTGGAGCTATGTAGAGAAGGAGGCAGCAGAAGACCTGTCTCTATATTGCAGTCCAGCTCTGTGAGATTGCATGGCCTAGCGCTTGGTAGCTGAGCAGTTGTTGCTCCTAGATGCTTCAACTGGACTATAATAGCACTCACAGTTGACCGGGGCACAGGAAGGCCAATGTGGTGTTAGGAGTCTTGCCCAAGGACTCTTATTAGTGTGGCACAGCATAGTCATCCAGACCCGGCAGGAATTCTCATTCTAGTGCTTGTCTATGGAGATGGCAATGCAGTGTGCCTGTCTGCATACACCTGTTAGTAATGCAGGTGGCGGAATTAACAGGAATGCCCTATAAAAGGAGGGTGTCCACAAACTTTTGTCTGTTTCCAGGAACTGTTTGGGAGACTGTTCACATCCAGTGTGTGTTAGCAGCATGAGCTCCATCTTGGCTGACCGACTGCCTCTTCTCATACTGCCCCTACCCTCCTCCGAAACGCCTGGGCCTGGGCTGTGGGTGAGCTGAGCGGTACATTTAGATGTTCCAACAAGGCACATCCACTGTCATGTAAATGGGCTGCTTGTATTCGCACCTTTCTCATTTTCATTATGCCGGGGCTAAGTGGGTGGCGTGGCTGTCCTCCTCCCTCCTGTGCTCTCTGTCATCTTTATATTATATTTTGGGTAATAATCACTGCTATCAGGCCGTCCCCCCTCTCTTTGTTTCATTTCCTGCTCATTGGCAGCCACGTCGTCTCTGTCTGCTTATCCCTCTCGGCGGCTTTTGTGTAGCAGGGGCCTTTTACAATAGCGAGCCGAGGCAGAGGAGGCGTGAGGCAGGCGCAGCATGTCATTAACTCTTTATTGCCGCCTTACGGTGAGCCAGACAGCAATCTGCCTCGCCGGAACGGCAACACGCCACACACTCCTCTCCACGCCTAACAGTATCTATTAACACGTCCTTCTTTCGCGCGTATCAACAGGTACTTAAACCCCATCCAACGCCTCTCGCGCTAAGCCTTAAGCCCAACACCTATGTTTAGTTGTCACCCCGGAACTATTTCCGTGAGTTAAATGGCCCCTGTTTCCCGCGGACTGATGGGATATACGCCGTGCTTGACGGCCGGGCACCAAACGAGCAGAGGTGCAGGTGCCATAGACCCAGATAAAACTTGTGGTTAATATTTCAGTTCTTGGAATACAACTCGGCAGCGGTAACCTTCAGAACCATGCTAGCCCGAGCCTGAGCACTGTAACCGTTTTCCATAATAAAAGCCTGTAATTGTGCTCAATGCCGTTAGCATCGACCACCCCCCACCACCCCGCCTAGGATAGGCTGCATTAGGCGACCGGTTTCCTCCCTTTCAGTAATATATCTTTTGTTTCAATGAACGAGCAGCACGGTGAATATGTTACCCGACGGTTTCCTATTGCCGGCAAGGGAAATATCAATAAGCATCAAAATAAATAAATAAATAAGCAAACAATCTTCACATGCTCAAGGTGAGAGGAATATGTGCGAGCGCGTTTTGAAAAAGTGCCCACTGCATTCTACATCATCTGGCATTTTCACCTCCTTGAGCTTGTCAAAGCTGCCAACATTAAAACAAATCACCGAACAGAAAATGCGGGAAACGGGGGGGAGATTTAACTGAGAGGAGAATTGATTTTTCCTCCTTCCCTCCCGTGCCCAGGGGAACACTTTACACCAAATCAGACGTTTTACAGATATGTTTAACCACATCCAGGGCGTGCTTTAAAAAATGGCGAGGGTTCAAACCCACCTACGGTGTGATGTTCTCTTTGTGGGTGATTTGCACTGCGACACCGACAGCCGGAGAGAAATCTAGCTTTGTGAGTGCTTAAGAAGGTTTCCTGCATGTATGGAGGAGCCTATCTGGGTCTCTTGTCACTGGAGAACAGCTGTACAGTTGTACTTATGAAAAGGTGCTATCCACTTAGCAATTAAACGGGAGATTTTTCAGGGAAATTGGCATAATTAAGTGGCTGGGATGGAAGTCGTTCGGAGTGGGTTGATGTGCAATGGTTCCTTATGTAGACTGTTTGCAGGAACCAGTGAACCTACACATGCCTTCTGAGTTTATATATGGAATGTTAATGATGGTAAAATAGTCAATGTCTGAGAAACTAACCTTTCTTAGCAAAACAGTTTACTCTTTTTGTCAACAAGCAAAGTTGCACAAATATCTGCAACCAGAATGAATGGGCCTCATCGTACCTGTTTATGTATGGCTGACCCAACAGCCACCATTACAGACATCCAGCGAGCAGTGGTGTCCTCTATGAGTCATCCTGTTAGTGCAGCACCATTGGCAGACGGCTGCATCACGCAGGACTACATGCACACAGACCGTTACCACGACTGTCCTTAACACCACGTCACCGTCACCAAAGACTGCAGTGGTGTCGTACCAGACTGTCATGGAGTGACTCAGAATGGCAGCGGGTCATCTTCAGTGACGAGTCCCGCTTTAGTCTTGGTGGAGACGCCCAACGAATCCGTGTGTGGAGGCACCGTGGTCAGCACCAAGATGAACGGTTTGTTGTCACACATCCAGAAGGCCTGGTGTCACTCCACATCCACCCCTACCGCACCTTCTGCAGGAACTGTTTGAGGATGTTCAAGCTGCATGGGATGGAGTATCACAGGACTCCATTAGGAACCTCTACAGCTCCATACCGAGACGTCTGGTGTGTTGGGTTAGCAAACACGGCGGCCCGGCGCCATACTGAGAGACAGACTTCTGTATGTGTAGCTCAATAAATATTGATCATATCAGTCTAAATTCATCATCAGTTATTGATCCTGGTCACCTTTATCTTCCTTCCCAACAGCACCGCACTCCCACACCTCCTTCTGGGTGCAGCTGGTCTTTGGATAATGAATGTATGATTGTATACAATTTTTTAAAATAACTTAATGCTTAAGGTTTGGTCAACAAAGTCAGACATCTGAATGCATTGTTATAATAAATAGTTGACGTCTGGACATGCCAAAGACCATAGTGTGAAGGAAGTAGCTGAATCTGCAGGTGTATGGAAGCGTACGCTCATACGGGTCTACCAGCAGTGGATAAAATCACTGTCTACAGGGAATTCTCCTCGGAATTGTGCCAGGGAAGGCATCCACCAAATCTGGACCAACTGCGCAATTCTTTGATGAGGACTACATCCAGAAACTTGTCCAGTCTATGTTAATCCAATCATAGCTGTTGTTCATGTTTGTGGATGAATTACAGGCTATTAGATATCAGTCACAAGGAACCAAATTTTGGTCCGGTGAGCTTTTTAAAAAAATTGGTAGTTTATAAAATGTCTGTATGTGTCTTGTAGATATTACGTTCTCTGGTTCCCATCACTGCAACGTGATCAATCAACCATTTCACAGCAAAATATGCCTGCAAAAACTCTTTGGAAGATGATTCTACTGTATAACGTATCAACAAAGTATCTGCTATTGTATCAGTGTCCAGCCCATTCACCAGGCCAACAACGTTTGAGCATGCCAATGGTGGTCTATGAGTGTTGATGGTTTTGTATACTGCCCTCGTCTTCCCTAAAGAACCCCTGAGGAACCATCTACGTTCTATAAGAGCACAGTTATGGAATCCATGCCTACGGAAAGGTACCAAACAAGCCGTACGGTATGAAATTAATGCTTGTGGTAAAAAGTGCTGGGCCAGCTTCCGCAGTTAGCTCTGAAATCCGCCCTTCCAGAGGTGTGCGAAAGACACGTAGCGTGAAATTAAGCAAGCCCTGCTTCCAGCACAAAGGTTTGTGGCTCTCTTGTGAACAACAGGAGGAGGACTTTGGTGAGAACACCGTATTCTGGCATTTTACATGTGTAAATTGTCTGTCCTGTCTCCACATCTCTGGGGACTGCGGGACAGGTGGCCATCATATCCATAACAGCTGCTGAAGAGAAACACTGCTGATGAGATCGTCTGGCTACTGAGAGAAAGGCAACGTGAGAATGAAGTCAGCACTTTTGTCTGCCATCATACCCGAGGCCGCCATGTTGGGCTGCTTGTAAACTCTTGTTCCCCAGTGACAAGAGACGTGGGGGGTGGTGGGGGGCTCGGCGGTGTTGGTATGGCGTTCGGCGAATGCATATTTCTTCAGCTGTTTTCCGCGGATTTGCCTTTGTCTGTTAACATATGAGAGCATTTCCCCGCATAAAGAAGTGTTTACGAGAAGAGTTATGAGTGGAAGCGGCAGTGAATGGATCATTTACAGCATAAACTGTCTCCTTTGTTTGCACAGAGGGCTTTACAACAAAGCAAAGAACAATAGGACAAAATAGGCCCTTTCTCTGCCGGCGGAGGGGAAGAATGGTGTTGCTGGAATGGATTTCTATAGCGACACATGATTCTGCATGTTAGGGTCTTATTTTCGGCTGTAGAGCCGAGCCGCACAATAAAACAAAGACACTCATTTGAAAGGTAAAGCTGGGGGTTCGGCAATGGGGATCCGAGCGGTTCATGGCCGTGGCTCAATATCGGAATAGCACAATAGACAACAAAGCGACACAGTGGCTGAAAAGTCATTTCATGCATTATGCTAGCATCCATGCTAATTAGCAAACAAAAACAAGGCGATATAAACAGCATAGAAGTGTAGCAAAGTATTCCCTTTCAGCACACTGGGGTCCAAAGACATCACCTTTAAGGTCTAGCTAGCTTCATCATCTGCTTGTAAGGCTGTGACGTGTCCATCCACATACTGTATCTGGGTTCTAGCCACTACTGCGCTGGCTGGGGTTTCTCATTGTTTGAATGGATCTGGATCCAGGAACCTACTCAGTTCTCATACTTGCTCTTTCCTTGCGATGAGAAATGGAAGAAAAGAGGTCTGCAGGTACAATTCCGGTGCCAGTGGGTTCTAAAGTTAGCTAGCTGGTAAACCTAGCTAGCATTAGCACCCACAGGCAAAAGCTGGCTTTTTATGGGGACCCTTGATATAGACTGGGAGTTATAGGGTTTGCTATAAGCCCACATCTTCATGGTTTGATTGTCAGGCTTGTCAGTCAGACTAGATAATGGAAACAGCTGGCTAGCAAGTTAAGGCAGAGCTAAGGCTGGCTTCGGCTAGATGTTTTTGCTTTAGCTGAGCACTACATAAAAACAGCTAACAAACAAAGAACACCCCACGAAACCCACAGATTACATCAAGGAGGTCCAGAAATGGCCTGTTTGGATTTTGCCAGCGAGTGCTTACATTAGTTAGGTTTGCTGGGTTTGCTAGCTAGCTAATATTAGAGCGCACTAGGACCAAACTTTGATTTTCTTCATTGGTTCAGGGACTTTTAGGCAAGTAACTCACCTTCTCAACTCCAGATATCTCACAAGATCACAAGGAAAGACCTAAAACGATAACTAGCTAATTGGAATTCATCACTATAATAACTGTAACGATACCACGGCAGCTAAAGGCTACTCAACCAGAGTCCTGCCTGTCACAACACTGCGCCAGCATAGATGTGGAGGAGGAAAGGGTGACTCCTCTACAGATACTACAGATCGATAGCTAGGTAAGTAAGTCTGTAGGAACTAGCAGATCCCTGATGAGCTTTCACCATCACACAAACAGTGGAGCAAGCTAATGCTGTGTCTCGGAGGCTGCATGGGCTAATAAAGCCGCTGTTCAGTGCTGTGGGCAACAGTCAATTAGTTGGGGAGAGTGTCTGAAATACAGAGGTGGTAAAACTGGAGTGAACAGACTGGAGGAGAGAACAGAAGCCAGTGTTTCTGCTCAACATAAAGCCTACGAGAAATCCACAACTGACTACACAATTCCACAGCAAGCTGGAACTGCACTGAAGACCAGGGGCACCAACACTCTGCACCGCTTTGCTATGTTTGTTAAACAACATCTAGCAGGCTTTGACGTTTGCTCTGGTTTGATGGGTGTGAGAACTGTAAACCAATAAGGAGCAGCTTGGTTTACACAACAACTGAAGATGAAGGAACACCGAATGTCCAACCGAACATCCAACAGAATGTCCAACCAGTCATTCTCTGAGTAGAGAGTAGAACCGATTTTTTTCCACAGAGGAATTTGTCTGGGCAGTGAGTGCTCTTGCCCAGAGCAGTGGGCAGCCCTATCCACAGCGACTGGGGATCAGTTAGGTTAGGTGTCTTGCTCAAGGGCACTTCCATAGTTACTATCAGCTTAGGGAATCGAACCAGCGACCCTTGGCTGGTTCCCTGACCTCCATAGCTCTCAATATTCATTTAAAATAACACTCTGCTGCATTATGTTGGGGCGGAATGTGACCCAGGGATGTTTTGAGAGCTGCCATTTCTGGTAGGTAGGGGTCATTTGACTGACAGGCAAATTAACCAATCACTATCAATTTAGAACAACATGACTGTATTAAAAAACCAACTGGCAATACACTGCAAAAATGGCTTCTTAGCAATTACAGTTATCTTATATCTAGTTGGCACGTCCTATGAAAGCTCATTATGTAATTATGTAACTTATTTGTAGATGTCTTTGATCTGTTTTAAGTGCTTTCAGTGAGCCCCCTGTTCTCACTATATTAAGGAGATCAGTTTCTTCTTTTAGGTGAACTAATCTGCAGGTATAGTGAAACATTTGGCTTACTAAAATCACTTCCAATCTCAAAATAAGAATTGTGAGATAGCTCAAATAGATATAAGATCATTTTACTTTATTTGAATGCCAGGATCTCATTTATTTGCAGTGTAAAACCAGTTTACTGAAGCACGGAGAGCTGGTGAAAGTTTAAACTCCCAGTAAGGGCCCAGTTTCTCAGAGCTGCTGTGATTTCAGCCCAGTTTACCGTTTCAGACAGTCTGTGCACTACTGTGGGCAGATATTTAAATCCAGATCTGGAAAAATTTAAGAGACTACTTCAAAGTGATCAGTGTCTCTAGGTGTGCAGATTCTGGGTTTGTGTTGGACCAGCTTTCCTCAGTTCTGTTTGATTCTCTGCACTACTGGAAGCATGTCTCCCAAACTCCAGATCAGATATTGTATTAGATCTGTTTATGTAGAAAACCACTAATGACCTCCAGAAGCCTGTTTTTAGAACCATGCTCGCTGTGCGTTTCACCCCAGCCACCGCTCGCCAGTCTCTCTGTAGGTCACTCGAGGTCATCTTACGGTGGGTAAGGGACATTGGAATGAGGTGGCGCTCATCACGGTCAGTAGAGAGTGGGTTTGGCCCTCTGCCAGTCTGTAGCTGTGTTGTCCTGTGTGTTTGCTGCTGGACCTTGTTTTTATGAACCAGGCGCTCACTGTATCTGCCAGTAAAGCTAGAACCCAACCTTCGGTTCCTCACAGAGAACCTGTACCTGTGAAGATGCTCATTTAAGAAGAAACTGGAATGGTCTCATTTATTTCCAGAGCTGTATTTGAGTAGGCAGGTTTTTGTGCTTATTTTAAAAAAATGTGCTTGACACCAGCCACATTATCTAACATTATAGTTAATTTAGCATATTAAAATTAATGAAATCTTATAATTAGCTTACAACAATCTCAAAATTATAAATATAAGTACAATTATCCTATACCTAGTTAATACATCTTAAAATTCTTATTATAAGCTCATTTTAAGATTAATAAACCAATTTATGGATTTTTTTGTGCTAAGGAAGCTACATTGGTTGGTGTAGCTCAGCGGATAACACCACTGCCCGCCAGGGAGCCACCACAAACAAAAGGAAAAGCTTATATAAGAACAGAAATAAACAGTAGAGGGTTTAACCGAAAGGGGAATTCTTGTTCACTGCGTGCAGAGTGGCACATGCTGTCAACTCTGTGCAGTTGTTTAAATATTTTTAAAATACTTATTTGTTTGTTTGTTTGTTTGTTTGTTTGTTTGTTTTTACTTTGCCCTTTTTCTCTTTTCTTGCTTTCTCTTTTCTTGCTTTCTCTTGTACCGTACCAGCTACCCCTCTACAAAGGTGTAGCAACGGTGTTTGTGTGGTAGGGGCTTATATTGCTGAAACCCCAGGTGCTGCTCGTTGGCCTGATCAGCCTGGGGCATTCTGGGGTTTGGAGTTCCGGGCTGTAGTTCCCCCAGAACGGTGCTGCTGCTGCCGTCCCCTGCTGGCTGCAGGCGGTACAGCCCGGACCCTTACAGTATGGTAATGAGAATGAGACTATATTTTTGAATGACTACAAAACAATGCCAAAAAGTAACATCTTGGGCAGTATAATGGTCTCATATCTATAGTTAATATGTATTTTAATTCAAATTTTAAGAAAGTGTAAGCTAATTCTAAGATTGTTTATTATTTACAGATTTACTAATTTTATTATTAGTAGTAATTATTTTAGTCATTTCAATTTTTGTAGTAATTAAACAATTTTATAGGCAGAGTAATTTACTTGTTTTAAGAAATGTGCTGGAAACCAGCCAAATGATCTGACAATATGTGAGCAATTTGGCTTACTAAAATGACTAAAATCCTAAAATTAGCTCACAACAATCTCAAAACTACAGGTTGTATTTTGGCAAGTATTAATATTATATCTAATTGATACATCTTAAAATTCGTATTATAAGCTCATTTTAAAATCGTGGAAAGTAAAATTAGCTTATATCTACAGTCATGTATCTTTTAATTCTATCATTGTTTACTAAAATTATTTTACTAAGCCAACTTATCTCACTAAATTGACATTCATGGCTTTTAGCTGCCGCTCTTATCCAGAGCGACTTACAAGGTTAACCATACGACAGGTAGGCCAGTGTAGTGTTAGTCACCCAAGGAGCCTCGTTGGGGTGCCCCCCTCCCACACGTAGCTACAGCCGAACTCTCAGTGTGAACTCTCGGTGGTTTGTATTTTCCACCGGCTATGACGAGAAGTAATGCTAAACCCTGGACTACTCCTTTCCCTTGGCTTCTCTTTTGTCTGCCAGCTGTGTTGTCGCACAGCCCGCTGCATGCATGGACGAATCGGAGTGGCTAAGTTCTGGCGCTATGCGGGTGAGGTGATGAATATTAGTGTCTACTCTGCTGTTAAGTTTGAATTAATCATCTTGGGGGCTGGTGAGCAAGCGCTGCGGTCCACAACACAACCGCCACACTCCTGCAACGAGGCAATATTACACCAGCCCAATGCAGCACTAGTCTTAGCTGTTGTTCTCAAATCCCAGTTCCAAGTGGGTTCCTGGCTTGGATGTGGAGTCCTAGGTGAACCCATAATTGTTGTGGATGTAAATGTTCTTCACTAAAGTTCTCCTAGCCACCATCATTTGCTTCCCTGTTCGCTTACTGGATAAGACTGAAGGACATTTGACCAGGCAGGTCTACAATCTAAGGTTCTCCAGACTTCCCAAATGGATCATGACGTTCTTCTCAAGAGCCCTATTTTGGCACCCTTGTTTTTATGCCTGTTTCTTGTACATGGTAAGACGGCAAAAATTTAGGAATGAGGCTAAAACAGATGGCCCAGAAATGGACACTTCAGAAGAATAGCCTACAGACAGCCATCTTTCATTCATTCAGGGGACTGCTAATGTTGGAACACTGAGATTAGCAGTCCTCTGGCCTCCGATGTCCTATTCCCGCTAGTCGGTAGGCTCCTAATGATGACTACAAAACTAGCCGGCGTTCTCACACCATTGCCCTCCCTCTAGGCTTGCTCAATTCTCTCTCCACGTTCTCTATCGTTTTCCTCTCCTCCTCAGTGCACCGCAGTGATGGATGGACATGTGTCTTGGCCACATACATGTGGCCCCAGCGCGTCAACTTGCCTTTATCAAAGCAAGTGCAGGTAGATCCGGGCGCCATGGCTCATTACTCCGGAGCAGCGTGCCTGAAATGTTTGAGCTTCTGCCGTCGCCCTCTCGCATCCCTGCTCTCCCTCCTTTCTCTCATCTCTCTCTCTCTCTCCGTCTCTCTGTCACCCCACTGCTCGGCTACCTTCATAGCGCTCCGGGTAAAAAGAGACAATCGAACAGCGGCTATTAGGAGCTCGCAGCAGAAGAATGGGTGCAGGGTGAGTGATGGATGGCGCCGCAGCTCAGGGCAGGTGATCGGCGCTAACGAGGGAGCCATCAGGCCCTGCGCTGACGGATGAGGGCCGGGGCGCTAATATTGGCAGGCGATTGACAGTGAGCACGGCGATTAGCGCCGCTGAAAGCACCCCCCCCCACTCCTCCGACCACCCACCAGCCAGCCGGCCCCTCCCGAACTGAGGGTGACCGCTGGATGACTCCGGCTGCCTGTATTGACCATGAGATCAGAGTCCTGGACGAAAGAGAATTTGTACCTTGAGAAGAAGAAGCTGGCTTGCTATGCTAAAGCACTTGGGCGTCACTATAGACCACAGATGTTGATCTGACTCAGAGTTGCACTGGTTTCAATAGGACTTACAACTAACTGCCTCACAACTTGACTCAAGTCTTAGGTTAATTGGCTCATGTCTTGAGTCAACACAGGCTTGTGTCTTGTTTAACTTGTACTAGGCTTAGATGCACACCTAAATGACTCTAACCTGACTTTAACTTAACTTAATTGACTCTAGACCTGACTGAAACTTGAACCCCAGAGATCTGAGACTCGTATGTTAGAGATTCAAGACTTGACTCACTCTCTAGAGCCTGGGGCCTCAAATTAGACTTTGTGCTCAAAGTCCAAGACTTGAGACTCAGACATGCGCTTTACTCAATTGACTCAAGAATAGACTCAGTCTCACACCTTGGAGACTTAAGACTTGACTCACTCTCCAGAGACTGGGGCCTTGACTTCTACTCTGAAAACGTAACACTCAGGCTTGCGCTTTACTAACTTGACTCAAGACAAAACTCTGACTTGAACCCCAGAGACTTGAGACTTAACACAGATCCTGGATATTTGAGACTCAGACATACATCCCAGAGACTCAAGACTTGACTCACTCTCCAGAGACCGAAGCCTCAACTTAGACTTTGACCCCGAAGGCCTCAGATTAGGACTTGCACTTTATTGAATTGACTGACGACTGCGACTAGACTTGTACCCCAGAGACTCAAGACTCGACTCAGACCCTAGATATTTGAGACTCAGACTCATACCCCTGAGACTCGAGACTCGACTTACTCTCCAGAGACTGGGCCCCTGACTTAGACATAGATAATATTCGTGTACCTGAGACTCAAAGCTGCGCTTTACCAAATCGACTCAGGATTTGACTCAGACTTACATCCCAGAGTTTTGTGACTTGATTTAGACCCTGGATATTTGAAACCCGACTCGGGCATCTCAGACTTAAACCTGCACCCTGGAGACTGGTATCACCCTGGACACACACCTTAGAGTCTGAAGACCTGACTTGGACACGTAACTGACTCTAACATGACTTGAACTTAACTTAACTGACTCAAGACTTGACTCAAATTTGAACCCTAGAGACTTGAGACTTGAGACAGACTCTGGATATCTAAGACTCAATATCTTAGATATCTTAGAGACTCAAGACTCTCCAGAGACTGGGGCCTCGACTTAGACTTTGACACCCAGGACTTCAGACTCAGACTTGCACTTTACTGAATTGACTGAAGACTGCAACTAGACTTGTACCCCAGAAACTCAAGAGACCGACTTATAGATAATAGATAATATTTAAGACTAAGTACCTGAGACTCAGGATTTTTTGGAACATGAGAATTTTGGGAATTGACTTGGACCCCGAGTATTTGAAACCCGACAAGGCAACCCTGTAAGTACCTATTGCCTTATGGCCCATAATTCCTCAGTTCACCCTATTTGAACACTGGCCTTTTGTATCTTCGCCTAAATATGAGCTGGCACTCAGGTTTTCCCCACAGTAATTCTTCGTCCATCGAGTGCTGTTATTGATTATAGAGTGTTATCTATTCCTACGCGTATCCATCAATGCCTTCAGTCGTCTATATCCACAGTCCTCACAGAAAGCATTGGGGTAATAAAGGGCCAAAGTTTCCAATAACACCAAGGCCCCTCCATACTGAGAAGTACTTGCCCGGCAGACACGGAGATCCATAATAAATCTTGTAGTGCTGGTGTGCTGTTCAGTGGAAGCCAGCTCACCTTGTTAGGAGCTAACAAACAGCCTTGGGCCTCCTGGTTAGCTTCACAGGTCTATTACTCTTCTGATGAAGAGCCCGTGTCTGATATCAACACAACAGCAAGGCGAGCCACTCCGTCTTCTCCAGGGAGAGAGCTTTTACGCTGACGGTCCCGCTTCACTACTCCAGGGTACATTCTGTAAATATGATAACACACCTTTAAGTCTTGGGAGCTTGCGGTGGACACTGACCGTTCATACTGATGCTCAGAGCTTATGCAGCTTCCTTTTTGGATTTAGTGAGTCGGTGTTTGTTAAGGCCCAGACACACCAGCTTCATTTCCAAGGAATTCACTGCAGCAGGTTTGGGTGGCAGATACATAAAGAGTATATACATTTAGAGAACTGAAATCTGAATAAAGTTCCACTTTGGTTAATATTCACATGTGACTGAAAACTTCCCCAACCAGCAATGCTACCAGAGATTCTCTGATATATGTATAATGGCATGTTGAGTCTCATCTGAAGACAGTGGGAACAGTTGGACGTTTGCCGGCTTACCAATCAGGATAGTAAAATAGCCTCCCTGGACAAAAAGGACTCCCCTCTGTGATGTTCAGGGGCTGTACTAATTACGTAGGAATAGTTTTTTTGGTTGAGGTGGCAGAAGATTTCAACCACAGTGTATGGATAAAGAAATGGATGGAAAAATGAACAATGTTGGTGTAAGGATGAAGAAATGAGCACATGAAAGAGCAGTATTGGTATATGGATAAAGAATGAATGAATAAAGGAACAGTGTTGGTGTATGGATGGAGGAATGAAAGGATGATGAAACGATGTTGGTGTATGGATAAAGGAATGAACGGATGAAGGAATGATGTTGGTGTATGGATAAAGGAATGAATGAGTAAAGGAACAGTGTTGGTGTATGGATGGAGGAATAACGGGTGATGAAACGATGTTGGTGATGGATATAGGAATGAATGGATGAAGGAACAATGTTGGCCGGATGAAGAAAAATGATGTTGGTGTATGGATAAAGGAATGAACGGATGATTAAACAATGTTGGTGTATGGATAAAGGAATGAACGGATAAAGGAACAATGTTGGTGTATGGATGAAGAAATGTATGGATAAAGGAACGAACAGATGATGAAACAATGTTGGTGTATGGATGAAGGAATGAATGGATGATGGAACAATGTTGGTGGATGGATAAAGGAATAAACGGATGAAGGAATGAGGTTGGTGTATGGATAAAGGAATGAACGGATGAAGGAATGAGGTTGGTGTATGGATAAAGGAATGAACAGATGAAGGAACAGTGTTGGTTATAGATAAAGGAATGAACGGATGAAGGAACAATGTTAGTGTACGGATAAAGGAATGAACGGATGAAGGAATGATGTTGGTGTATGGATAAAGGAATGAACGGATGAAGGAATGATGTTGGTGTATGGATAAAGGAATGAACGGATGAAGGAACAATGTTGGTGTATGGATAAAGGAATGAACAGATGAAGGAACAGTGTTGGTGTATGGATAAAGGAATGAACGGATGAAGGAACAATGTTGGTGTATGGATAAAGGAATGAACGGATGAAGGAATGATGTTGGTGTATGGATAAAGGAATGAACAGATGAAGGAACAATGTTGGTGTATGGATAAAGGAATGAACAGATGAAGGAACGATGTTGGTGTATGGATAAAGGAATGAACAGATGAAGGAATGATGTTGCTGTATGGATAAAGGAATGAACGGATGAAGGAACAATGTTGGTGAAGGATAAAGGAATGAATGGATGAGGGAACAATGTTGCTGTATGGATAAAGGAATGAACAGATGAAGGAACAATGTTGGTGTATGGATAAAGGAATGAATGGATGAAGGAACAATGTTGGTGTATGGATAAAGGAATGAATGGATGAAGGAACAATGTTGGTGTATGGATAAAGGAATGAACAGATGAAGGAACAATGTTGGTGTATGGATGAAGGAATGAACGGATGAAGGAATGATGTTGGTGTATGGATAAAGGAATGAACAGATGAAGGAACAATGTTGGTGTATGGATGAATGAATGAACGGATGAAGTGATAAAGCGATTCCCCGTTTTACTATTGGCCTTTCCGTTCAGACACTCGTTCGGTCTGATCTGATATCGGTGAGATTTACCGACACTGCTGGATGGAGGCCTGCCTCTCTCTGGAGCAGCACCGTCCTGCTGGTCAGTGAATCAGTATAAAGACTTTAAGCTTGAAACTGTGGTGCCACATAATGAGGCCTACGATCTGCTGCAGCGGTACTAATCTGTCTTACTTTGGAGTAGACAAGAAGCCACCAGATTTCAAACCAGACATGGAGCCGTTTTGGGTTCAGATCAATCGCATAAACTGGTGCCTGGGAGACGGTGAACTCGCTCTTGCCCGCATGGGTCAAAGGGGAAACGAGACGAGCCTGGCTGAGCATCATCTGAAACAACAATCCAGTTGCTCCGAAGCACATGTAGCTGGAGCGCACTTCCCATGTATCGCCGTAATAATTCCTGATTAATCCAAGCAAAATGTCAAAGCAGCAATGACATAGCAGACAGAGCGTTTCCTGTACGCAGACCACGAGGGGAAAAGATACAAGCTTGGTTCTGTATTTGTTTATGGTGAAATACTGCGGAGAGATGCTTCAGCAATTCCACAGGAGTCCTGCCAGAATCTCGCTGTATGTGCTACAGCTACTACAGCACTATAGAAACACGGGTAGCTCTTTACTCTACAGATGTCTATACACCAACACTTTATCTATACACCAACATCATTCCTTCATCCATTCATTCCTTTATCCATACACCAACATCATTCCTTCATCCGTTCATTCCTTTATCCATACACCAACATCATTCCTTCATCCGTTCATTCCTTCCTCCATACACCAACACCGTTCCTTCATCCATTCATTCCTTTATCCATACACCAACAGCGTTCCTTCATCCATTCATTCCTTTATCTATACATCAACATCATTCCTTCATCCGTTCATTCCTTTATCTATACATCAACATCATTCCTTCATCCATTCATTCCTTCATCCATACACCAACATCATTCCTTCATCCATTCATTCCTTTATCCATACACCAACATCATTCCTTCATCTGTTCATTCCTTTATCCATACACCAACATCATTCCTTCATCCGTTCATTCCTTTATCCATACACCAACATCATTCCTTCATCTGTTCATTCCTTTATCCATACACCAACATCATTCCTTCATCCATTCATTCCTTTATCCATACACCAACATCATTCCTTCATCCATTCATTCCTTTATCCATACACCAACATCATTCCTTCATCCATTCATTCCTTTATCCATACACCAACATTGTTCCTTCATCTGTTAATTCCTTTATCCATACACCACCATTGTTCCTTTATACTTGTACATACCTAAAAATGACCCACGTATTTTATAGTTCTTTATAAATAATAACTGGTAACACGGCAGTGATGTAATAGAAGCACAACGGTAACAAACACTTTCCTAAATATTATATGAATCTTCAAGTCACTCCAGTCAGTGCATATAATATTTAGGGAGGTGTGTGTTAACATTGTGTTTCTATTACATTACTGCCTTGTTACCATGACAATTGCTCACTTATTATACATATGGAACTATAAAATAAGCAGGTCAGTTTAAGGAAAGTACCATATGTTACCATTATTTTACCATTACATAATAACCCTGTTAGCACTCAAAATGTTTTGGTTTATTATTTATTAGCGACTAGAAAATGAGCATTTAATTAATTAAGTCAATAATATATATATATATATATATATATATATATATATATATATATATATATATATATATATATATATATATATATATATATATATATATGTATGTATATATATATATAATAACACAGCACATTGTAGTTGTTAGTTGTACAGTTGCCAACACTAGTCCATCCGATTCTCTGTATACCTATTGGACCACCACATAGCAGGTAGGATGTGGGTGGTGGATCATTCTCAGCACTGCAGTGACACTGACGTGGTGGTGGTGTGTTAGTGTGTGTTGTGCTGGTGTGAGTGGATCAGACACAGCAGTGCTGCTGGACACCTCAGTATCACTGCTGGAGTAAGCAGTATCCTGTGGGCAGCGTCCTGTGGACAGCATCCTGTGCACAGCGTCCTGTGCCCACTGATGAAGGACTAGAGAATGACCAACACTGCACTGTGCAGCAGCAGATGAGCTATCGTCTGTTACTGTACATCTACAAGGTGGACCAGCAAGCTAGGAGTGTCTAATAGAGTGGACAGTGAGTGGACACAGTGTCTAAACACTCCAGCAGCTCTGCTGTGTCTGCCTGGTGAAAGAGGTGGCAGTGAGGAGGTTTCTAGTGGCCTGGTAGCATTGGCCACCTTGCAGAAGAACTGGTGCAGGGGTGTGGCCTCCTGGCTCAGTCCTGCTGGAGGAGCTGGGTCAGTACATGCAGCTCGCTCCAATGGCTGGCCTTTAAGCCTCCACAGCTGAGGCATGGAGGACGAGAACACTTGGCTAAGCGACTCTGCTCCAGCGCCCTGAGGCAGAGCACGTGGCCTCAGGGACTCTGCTCAGACTGTGCCCAGACCATTTGTAGGTAGATCACTGAAGTCTTTGAATATGGAATGGCAGGGTGCATAGCGTTATGTGGCCGTGTACGTGCAAAGGCTTATGGGAAGAACCAGTCTTGTGGTAAGACAGATCTTTATTGTTATGTAAAGATAATAAAGGCATGTGAAAGTGTTATTTGTGGGATGTCATACTGGGCTAGTGGTGCACAGTGGGGGTCTACCGTCAAGGAGAGTCGTATGGCTAGTGGAGATCATCCTGGGTGGCAGTTTATCCACCACTGACGTGTTCAATAAAACAGCAGTGCTATGAAGTGCTTTTATAGTTCCTGCATGTACGTACAGTATGTAAGCCAATAGATATGCACAGGCTCATTCATATTCATTAGGTCAACTCGAACTGGAATCTCCTGGTAAACGTCTGTGGGTCAATACTGTCTGCACTGGTTATTGACCGGCCATCCATAAGCAGATTGGCACCGATTTTCAGGTTTTCTTTTTTTTTTTTTTCCCTGTTGTTTTGTTTGTACAGAGCTTCTCTCTTTAAAGACACTAATTGGGATGTTAGCGGCCTGACAGTGCGTCACAGCGTGGGTGGTAGGACGCGACAAAATATAATATCACCTTGCTGTAAAAATAGAGAGATAGCTAGAGGAAGAAAGAAAGAAAATGAGAAGAGAGGGAGAGGGGATGGGGCGCTATTGGCAGTCCGGAGAAGAAATGGAGTCCCATAAATTCAGTTCGGTGTGATTCCTGCTAATGCATTGTTATGAAACACAGTTCGTAGAAAGGAGGAGGGGAGGAGAGGGGGAAGAAGAAGAAAGGAAGGAAGAAAAAAAAAAAAAGACGACACAGAAATCAAAGATATCCATCAAATTAACACATCAATGACTCGACTGTAATCTCACCCAGCTCTCGGCATGGCAAACACTTGCTCCGACCACCGGCGGGGTGATTTATCAATGCAAAGCTAATAGCATCAATATGAATCTAACTAAAAATCAATATTTCATTACTAAATTGTTGCGGGGAATGAAGAGGGATGAGAGGGCCGGGATGGTTCTCCTGGGTAGGAGCATCTGGAGTTCAATGTGACAAGATGAGTGATGCATGACTCCGGGGCGCTGCGAGAGGACACCGAGAGGACAGGCCCGAGTCCGAGAACAAGCATGCTACACTCCACTGCACACGTACGCTGTCTCTTTTTCAGCATGTTTTTTCATTTTGATTCATTTTCTCATTCGCTAAAACAGCACCAGTAACTAAAGTCCGAGACCAGCCTTCATTCGTTTAATGTCCAGCCAGGAGCTTATCCAGTTTTCAGCAGATGTTTCTGAGGAGCTAGAAGAGGAAGGAGAAACTGGAGTTTGTGAAACAGGAGCTTGGAGAAAACAGGACCTCTAACAACAGTGCAAGACCTGGTGGACCACAAAAGCTCCACGGGCGCATGTGGCGTAAGCAAGGACGGGGCTTATGGCTGTACCTGACTGACCCAACAGCCATGACATCCAGCGAGCAGTGGTATCCTCCATGAGCCATCCTGTTAGTGCAGCACCATCGGCAGACGGCTGCACCACACAGGACTACATGCACACAGACCGTTACCATGACTGTCCTTAACACCACTTCACCGTCACCAAAGACTCTGGCAAGTGTTGTGTTCGTACCTAGACTGTCAATGGAGTTTGACTCGAGTTCCGATTAGAGCGGCAATGGAAAAGCGGGTCTGTCAAAATTATAGTATATAGGTAAACTCTCCATACTTTCAGTACATCTGAAGGTACATACTTTAAGTACTGGTTACTCTCTGTCTCAATACTTGAAGTACATCTATGAATGTTACATACACTTTTTAGTACTTGTACTCTTCCATACTTAATATATAGCGGTAACATCCTGAAGGTACATTACTTTAGTATTTTTTTTACTCCTCCATACTTAGAGTAAAACATCTGAAGGTACCATACTTTAGTACTGTTTTACTCAGCTCTCCATACTTTACAGTAACATTTTGAAGGTACAGTTTACTGTTAGTAACTGGGTTTCCTCTCCCCATACTTAAGTACAATCTGAAGGTTACATTAACTTTAGGTAAAACTGTTCCTCCTCCATACTTAGTACTAGTACATCTTCTAAAAACGGTTTGACATACTTATCTTAGTACTGGTGTAACAACATTTCCTAGCCTCCATACTTAAGTACCATTCTGAAGGTACATACTTTTAGTCTGGATTCTACTCCCTGACGCAATACTTAAGTACAAATCTAAAGAAATACCTTACTTTTTAGTAACTGGTTACTCTCCATACCTTAATTACAATCTGAACCTCGGTAACATATACTGTAGTTACTGTTACTCATCTCTCCATACTTAAAGTACATCTGAAGGTACATACTTTAATAGTACTGGTACTCTCCATACTTATAGATTACTGAAATCTGAAGGTACATATTCTTAGTACTGTTACTACACTCCATTACTGCTTTAAGTACACATTTTGAAGGGTACATACTTTAGTACTGTTGTACCTCTCCCTCCATACTTCAGTAACCACATTTGAAAGGTAAATAGCTTTTGTTACTGTTATATAGCTCCATACATACTTAAGTATATTCTCAGATTTTGAAGGTACATTGAACACTCTTTTTAGTAACTGTTGACTCTCCACACTTGTTTCGGTTGACAGTACAAACATTTTTGAAGAAAGGCGCTACATATATACAGCTAATACTGTAGTACTGGTTTACTCCCAGTGGAGAGTGGCAAAGGGAGGTGTTCCCTTTACTGGTGAAGCTTTGGGGGAGGATTTACATTGGGGATCTACTGTAACTCACAGCTACACATGGGTTTGTCGTACTATTCGTCCCACGCTGGTTTACTTGGGTAAACATGCCGGCTCTTTTGGGTTGTGTACTTGGGCTACCGCTTAAGAGTTGGGTTTTGTCAGTATATAGGCAACCGTGGTGGTCTCAACAGACAGTGTGTTTCCCTTGGCGGTCTAACCTATCTCAACCTATGGTGTCCGTTCTCTCTGGCTTCTAATATCTTTCTCTCCGTCGCATGCTCACAATTTTTCACACCGCACGCGTCCACCCCTCGATGCCTCCATCCGAACCATGGCAGCATCTGCTTCAGCATATTCCTCTTCAAACGCCCAACATTTAGACTATTTACCATTTAAACGCTTGCTGAAGTTTTTTTTTTTCTTTTTTGGGCTTTCGGTCTTTCCTTCTCTCGTTCTTTATTTATATATAAAAAAAGAGAGAGAGAAAAAATAAAATTCCGCAGCCTGCGAGAGTGCTTTAGACATGCACGGATTGACATCCCTATGTTTTTAAAGCCCCGGGGCAAAGCCTCTGGAGTTCAAAACGAACAGATTTTCTGGTGATGCTGGAGAAAGCATTTGATCTCCGAAGAAACAGCAGCAGTCTCGCTAATGATGATATGCAAGCTCTAACTTCTAGAAGATAGAGAGAGAGAGTGAGGGAGAGAGCAAGAGAGAGGGAGGAGAGATGGAAAGAGAGAGAAAAGCAAAGTATGACAACTCCCAAAGGTGAGATCCGTGCCAGTGATTTGTTTGCTCTTCCTTCAGGGCTTCGGGAATGAGTTTATTTTTCCTGATATCTTTCCATCTTATTAATTCTTCTCTTTTAAGGTCAAGTTTGTACTAATATCCCTCGCTCCCCTCTCTGCAGCTCCCCCCCAACCACCCCTACAAAATAAAAGTCCCAGAAGAGAGATGAATATTGCATTTCGGAGTTCTAAGAGACAGCTGTATGGGAGCGTGCTGCGAGGCTCTTTCGGAAAAAGACCGAGACACGATGTTGAAGTTCTCCCAGTTGAGATGTTCCAGCGCTGCGATCGGGAGCCTTCCGCTGGAGACCAAAGCCGAAGCCCCACGCCAGCCCGTCAGCCAGCCGCCATAATTATTAGCTGCAAAAGCGTCCCAGCTTGAGCGCTATTAGAGCGGATTAAAGAGGGAGGAGGGGGGAATCAAAAAATGCTCCGGTTATAATTATCAACGGGGCAAAAAAATATAAGCAGGTGTTTGGGAAGTGAATTAGCAGAGGAATACAGAGGTGCCGCAAAGAAAATAGGAGGACCAGAACGCGAGGGGAGGGAGGAGGAATGGAGGGGACGCCTTCATTAAAAATCTGCAAATTTGTTACTGGACTTTTGGTTCAATTTCGGAGGCTCTTTCCATTTAACACGTGATTAAATAGCAGGGAAAGAAGGGGTGGATCTGTTAAAGGAGCATTGTCGAGGGAACTCGACTCGAGCTCCCACAGCAGATGTTTGTTCGTAGGCAGACCGGAGAAGTGTGGGCCATTTCCCCGGGAGAGAAAAGTGTGGAGGTTTTTGGGTGTTAAAAAAACAACAAGTCAATGACACTCTTTCAGTGTTGGAATATTCTCACTCCTCTCTTTCTTTCCTTTGTGGGCTTATTCCTCATTATTAGGACTTATTATCCAGTATAGACTTTATGGTCTTCATTAAACCACTGCTATGAAAATAACGAGATTGGGATGTGACCTAATTCAAGTTTTACTACCTGTTTTCAATCCGTGTTGTTGGGAAAAGACTACAAGTTGTAGACTGATAAATCAGTGTGGTGGTCAGTTATTAATCTCAGCGTTACTGAGCTCTGCTAAAGTCTGAGTAGACTGATAAATCAGTGTGGTGGTCAGTTATTAATCTCAGCGTTACTGAGCTCTGCTAAAGCCTGAGTAGACTGATAAATCAGTGTGGTGGTCAGTTATTAATCTCAGCGTTACTGAGCTCTGCTAAAGCCTGAGTAGACTGATAAATCAGTGTGGTGGTCAGTTATTAATCTCAGTGTTACTGAGCTCTGCTAAAGCCTGAGTAGACTGATGAATCAGTGTGATGATCAGTTATTAATCTCAGCGTTACTGAGCTCTGCTAAAGCCTGAGTAGACTGATAAATCAGTGTGGTGGTCAGTTATTAATCTCAGCGTTACTGAGCTCTGCTAAAGTCTGAGTAGACTGATAAATCAGTGTGGTGGTCAGTTATTAATCTCAGCGTTACTGAGCTCTGCTAAAGTCTGAGTAGACTGATAAATCAGTGTGGTGGTCAGTTATTAATCTCAGCGTTACTGAGCTCCTGAGATCCTATTATTTAATCACAGAGTGTTTAGACATTTCTTGCTCTTCCTTAAAAACACTCAACACTTCCTCTATTCTGTCTAATAGACTATCCTCATAGTCTTCCATCTATCAGTTACTAACAGCTCTTATTCAGTGAGTCCTATAATTATAAACTCTGATGCTTTTGTGTTTGTTGCTATCCAGGGTCGGCCTGAAGAGGATGGGTCTTGGTTCCTCTCTGGGATTCTTCCTCTGGCTCTGAGGGAGGTTCCCTTTGCCACTGTTGCCTTTGGCTTCTGCAGTAAAGTCAGTAAAATCTCTATATACATGAATTTGACTTGACTGGACTACAAAGTACATGTGTAGTATAAAGTATCTATGAACTGTTTACAATATTTAGTTAATGGTTATTAGGTTGTCATAAACTCTTAATAAGCAAAACAACACGTACGCCATTCTATCAGATGAATATGTATTCAGGGTTACACTGACAGGTTGAATGCTGATTGATAGAGAAGACAAGGTAAGACCAGTAAGCATTGAAATCTGTGGGTTCACCAAAGTTCATTGTTGTGAACTGCCTGTTAATGATGATAGAGTGTTTTTATGTGATTATTAAACATTTATATGTGTTTTATTATTTATTATTAACTCTTTATAAGGGTAACCTTCGTCTACAGTCATACCCAAGCTTGGAGTTCACTCTGGATAAGAGCATGTAAGTAAATGTACATGTGTTTGGTTCCAGTTCTCACAAAAGTCAGGCCATTAGCAAGGACTCAATTAACACCTTAATATTCGCCAGTTTAATGCATTCAACATATAAATGATTGAATTTTGCAGGAATGTTAATAAATAACTTCAAATTGATCAAGCTATTGGCCCAAGCCTCCACATCGGATAGAACAGACAACTGGTTTAAAGAGTTAACCTTGATGCCAGAAGGGTAAAATGACACAACACCAGCAACATTAAAGGAGATGGCAATGTGCTAAAACGGTCTATACGTGAAAATCTGTTGACGCCAGTGATGCCAAGCTGCAGAAGAGTGAAAGGAGCCACCTTGACCCCAAAGGCCATTGGGAACACCAGGCTGGGAGAGGCAGTCTGTGCCTATAGCCCTCCTTCTGCCCTCATATGGCAGGTGAACAGACAGGGGCCTCACCCTCATGCTGTAGGACCCCCACTTTACATTCCCTCCAGAGGGTACGACTGCCCTGACGGATGCACCCTGCAATCATGGGCACACCTGCCCGGCTGTAAACACCACAACAAGGGTCAGCGGCAAGTCTGATGAGGGTAGGACCCTTTGCTTTAGCTGGGCCCCCGTTCCCGGTCAGCCTTATGCGCGAACGCCTCTGTCAACAAAGCGCCTCGCGATCGCCCGACAAAGGCAGACGTGGCCCACTCGTGTCCATTCTCCTCATCGACTTTAACTGGCATGTTGAGAGCCAAAGGGCATTGAACACCAGAGCACCTGAACAAAGAGAGGACTGGTCCTGAAACCGTCGGCCCTGGTCAGCATCCGCCAGCACGACACGTGGCGCTCCAGTGGTCCCGACCCCGTGGCTCTGGGGCAAACGAGCTGGGTTGAAGTTATTCATGTCGAGTCCCTGTCTCCTCCGCCATCTCCGCTCTCACGTAAAGAGTGGCGACTTGTTTACCAAAGCCCCTACCCTGCTCGCTACGCCGTGCTTTAATTGCATTATCCACTTTAACATTAGCAAGTTTATGTCGTACATCTCGCGCGACGGCCAGCGCATAAATCTTGATTTGGGCGGAGGGGCATTAGGGGCGCCTGAGAAGCCTGGCCTGCTCCGATCTGACGGCTCCACTGCCACTGCCGGCCTCAGCTGTTGGGTGCACTGACTTTGAACATTTCAGAGGTTAACTAAGATAAAGTTCAACATTTTGTCGCTGTCACAAAGTCTTCTACTCTACGTGTTCAACACCATTCCAAAACACTGGCTGACTTTTTATGGTCTATAAACATGGTATGCTCAATGGACCAACAAAGGAAAGTGTAATTTCTCACATTTAGAGAATGTTTGGTAGGTCTTTAAAACCCAGAGACATTTATAAGCCATTAGTCCACGGACTGCTTATTACAACTACCACTATTAGACAATACCTACAGTGAAAAACATAAAAATCTAGAAAATACATATTTCCCTGTAGGTATTGCTTAATAATGTTGTATTAATGACTCAATTAGCACCTCAATATTTTTCCAAATGATTGCATTTTTCAGGAATGTTAATAAATAACTTAAATTAATTAAGCAAGTGGCCCAAGCCACCACATCAAATAGAGCACACAACTGGTTTAAAGGGTTAACCTTGATGCCAGAAGGGTAAAATGACACAACACCAGCAGCAGTAAAGGAGATGGCAATGTGTTAAAACGGTCTATACCAGGCAGAACTGTTAGCCTGTATAACTCCATTACAAGTGCATTGTAATATCCTCAATTCCAAAAGGTTGACAACTTGGTTGTAGCATACATAAAAATTAATAAATCTTGAAAATGCATATCGCTGCTTCATAATGTGTTTGGTTAATAATGTTGTAATAAGTGGAACTGCTAGATTGTATAACCAGATTACAGGTGCATCATAATACCCCCCCCCACACACACACACACACACCATCAATTTTTAAGATGGTACCGAGCTAAATATTTTAGATAAATAATATAAATATAGACCGTATGTATCTTAGAAATAAGACGTTTAGCGACCATTTAAAACTGGGGGTATTATGATGCACTTGTAATGTACTTATATGAGTAATTATATGAGTTGCCAAATCACATGTGGCTTATTGCTACATTATGAAACAGTGAAATATGAATATATGAGACACTGGGCTATGATAATGCCTTATCTAGCCAATAGTTGTTGCTTTGTCACATATTTGTACATTATTTAGCAATAATTATGGTGAAATATTTGGTTTCTAGATTTATACATTTATTTGTATTTAAAAAAATAAATATTAGGTGACCTTTCAAAATTGTGGGACATTATAACACACTTGTGATGTGGTTATTACCCATTAATAAGGCAATAGTTGTCTATTCTAAAGCAGCTTATTACTGTATAATTAAGAAAAAACTGTGATAAGCAAAAACAACAAACAAATGTATGGATTGATATTGCCTTCGGGTAAATATGACTTATGACCAGTAGATTCCAAGACCACCACCAGTTTTCCCTGAGAGCCCAGTTAGTGAAATTCTTTTTACCTGGACAAATGCTTAATTGACTCTTTAATTTCTGTTTAGTAACATGGTAATAAGACGCCAGTCCTTGTTATTATATATTTATTGTTTATATCTCTACAAATCAAAGTACTCAGAAACAATGCTCCATAATGTAAACACAGCCTGCTTAATGCCAGCTAGTGTTCAGAAAATACTTAACTCAGTGTAGTAACTGCTCAGTAATGTAGTAATAAGCTGATTACTGGCGTGTTAAGGCTTAATATGAGTTTTTATGAAGACCTTTTACATGTAAGATATTTCCATCTATGAGCCACACTCATTTGTTCTCCATCCATACGTGTGGAGAGGCAGGACTGTATCAGCTCTATCAGTACTGTGGAGCCTAAAGGAAAAGCTGGCACCAGTTATTAGCACCTTCAAACAAACAGAAGAAAAGTATAAGTTTAAAGTTTGGCCAGGAAATCTGGGCAGAACAGAAGGAAGAATAAAAAAGTGTCATTTTTCTTTTTAGCAGCTGAGCTGTCCGTCGTCTTGTACAGTAAGTCTTTGGCATCGCACGTTTTCCTCTGGACAAAAGAAGAGGAGGCGAGAGGACGAGGGAGGGAGCGGAAGCGCGAGTTAGAGAGGATTGAGAGGGGGGAGAGGGGGAAAACAAGGAAGAGAGAGAAACTGAGAAATTAAAAAAACTAGAGGCAGGGAAATGGAGAGAGAGAGAGAGGGAGAGGGAGAGGGAGAAGACAAAGAAATTAAAGAATAAATAGAAAGAGTGAGGAGTGAGGAAAGAAAAACAGAGAAAGAAAAGGGAGAGTAAACAACAGAAAGAAAGAGAGACAAATAGAAAGAGTAACAAGGAAAGCATGACAGTAAGAGGCAGAAAGAAAAAAAGAAAAGAGGAAAAACAGAAAGAGAGAGAAAAAGAAAATAAGGATGAGAGAAAATAGCACAAGAGCTAGAACAGAATGAAGGAACAGAGAGATAAAGGGAGAGGGTGAATATAAATACCATTCAAAGAGAGAAAAAGACAAGGATGAAGAGGATAAAGGATAAGAAAGAGTTACAGAGAAAAACAGTGGACAAAGAAAGTAAGAAAGTAGATATAGAAAGAGAGAAAGAAATGAAACAGAGAAAGAAAAAAGAAAGAAAGACAGGGGAAAGTAAAAGAGAGAGAGAAAGACAAATAAAAGAGGGAGAGAAAGATAAAGAAAAGGAAACAGGAAAGAGAAAGAAGAGTGTGAGAAAGTAAAAACCAAGAGAGAGAGAGGGAGAGATAAGTCAGGCAAAGAAAGAGAGAAAGAAAAAGAGACTGAGCAAGAAAGAGGGAGCAAGAGGGACGAGGAAGGGGCAGGGAGAGAAAGAGAGAGAGCGAGAGAGGGAGAGAGAGGTGGAGGAAAATAAACTGAAGACAAGGAAAATGAGAAAAATGTTGAGAGAGAAGAGAGAGAGAGGTGGAGAATCAGGAAGAGGGAAAGTGACAGATGAAGTGAAAGATGAAGAAGAACAAAAGACAAAATTCAAGAAACAGAAAACAAACAAGACAAAGGGGAAGATAACGGAGAGCAAGAGAGTTCAGAGAGAAAGAGAGACTAGAAGGAGAGAGAAACAGATAGAAAAGGCGAGACAGATCAGATAAAGAGAGAAAGAGAAAACGAAAAAGAAAAAAGAGTAAAAGAAAAACAAGAGAGAGAGAAACAGTTAGGGGAGAGAGAGAGAGAGGGGGAGAACAAATACGACAAGATGGACTGACTAAAAGATAGTGAGGGAAGGAGAGACAGAAAGAGGAGAGACAAAGAAAGGTGAAGAGAAAGATAAAGGAGAGGAAAAAAGTTAAGAGTGGAAGAGAGAGGAAGAGAGGGGAAAGTAAGGTGAGAAGGAAAGAGAGAGGAGATAAAGAGACGACAGTGAAATAGCAAGCATAAGAGAGAGAGAGATAAAGAGAGATAAAGACAGGTGAAGAGAAGATAAAGGATGTTAGAAAGAAAGAGAGAGAAAAGAAAAACAGGAGAGAGAGAGAAAAAGGGGGATAGAGAAAGTGAGGTTAGAAGGAGAGAGAGAGGGAGTGAGGAAGTGAGGTGAGAAGGAGAGAGAGAGGGAGTGAGAAAGTGAGGTGAGAAGGAGAGAGAGAGGGAGAGAGAAAGAGAGGTGAGAAAGAGAGAGAGAGGGAGTGAGGCAGTGAGGTGAGAAGGAGAGAGAGAGGGAGTGAGACAGTAAGGTGAGAAGGAGAGAGAGAGGGAGTGAGGAAGTGAGGTGAGAAGGAGAGAGAGTGAGAAAGTGAGGTGAGAAGGAGAGAGAAAGTGAGGTGAGAAGGAGAGAGAGAGGGGTAGAGGAAGTGAGGTGAGAAGGAGAGAGAAAGTGAGGTGAGAAGGAGAGAGAGAGAGGGAGTGAGGAAGTGAGGTGAGAAGGAGAGAGAGTGAGAAAGTGAGGTGAGAAGGAGAGAGAAAGTGAGGTGAGAAGGAGAGAGAGAGGGGGAGAGGAAGTGAGGTGAGAAGGAGAGAGAGTGAGGAAGTGAGGTGAGAAGGAGAGAGAAAGTGAGGTGAGAAGGAGAGAGAGAGGGAGTGAGGAAGTTAGGTGAGAAGGAGAGAGAGGGGGAGAGAGGAAGTGAGGTAAGAAGGAGAGAGAAAGTGAGGTGAGAAGGAGAGAGAGAGGGAGAGAGGAAGTGAGGTGAGAAGGAGAGAGAGAGGGACAAAGAAAGTGAGGTAAGAAGGAGAGAGAAAAAGATAAGGAGAATGATAAGAAGGAGTAAAGGAGGAGAGAGGGAGAGAGAGAGAGAGAGAGAGAGAGAGAGTGAGGTGAGAAGGAGAGAAACAGATAAGGAGAATGATAAGAGGGAGTAAAATATGAGGGGGGAGAGAAAGAGAGAGAGGAAGTGAGGTGAGAAGGAGAGAAAGAGGGACAAAGAAAGTGAGGTAAGAAGGAGAGAGAAAAAGATAAGGAGAATGATAAAAAGGAGTAAAGGAGGAGAGAGAGAGAGAGAGAGAGAGAGAGAGAGAGAGAGAGAGAGAGAGAGAGAGATAGAAAGAGAGAGAGAGAGAGAGAGAAACAGATAAAGATGAGAGTGGGAGAGAGAATGTGAGGTGAGAAGGAAAGAAAGAGATAAAGAGAATGATAAGAAGGAGTAAAGGAGATTGAGAGAGAGAGAGAGAGAGAGAGAGACAGAGGGATAGGGAGAGAAAGTGAAGTGGAGAAGGAGAGAGAGAAAGAGATAAAGAGAATGATAAGGGAGTAAAAGATGAGAGTGGGAGAGAGAGAGGGATAAAGAGAGAAAGTGAAGTGGAGAAGAATAGAGAGATAGAGATAAAGAGAGTGATAAGAAGGAGTAAAAGAGGAGATAGAGAGGGGGGAGAGAAAGTGAAGTGGAGAAGGAGAGAGAGAAACAGATAAAGAGAATGATAAGAGGGAGTAAAAGAGGAGAGACGGAGAGAGCGAGAGATAGGGAGAGAAAGTGAAGTGGAGAAGGAGAGAGAGAAACAGATAAAGAGAATGATAAGGGAGTAAAAGATGAGAGTGGGAGAGAGAGAGGGATAGAGAGAGAAAGTGAAGTGGAGAAGGAGAGAGATAGAGATAAAGAGAGTGATAAGAAGGAGTAAAAGAGGAGAGAGAGAGAGAGAGGGATAGGGAGAGAAAGTGAAGTGGAGAAGGAGAGAGATAGAGATAAAGAGAGTGATAAGAAGGAGTAAAGGAGGAGAGAGAGGGGGGAGAGAAAGTGAAGTGGAGAAGGAGAGAGAGAAACAGATAAAGAGAATGATAAGAGGGAGTAAAAGAGGAGAGACGGAGAGAGAGCGAGCGAGGGAGAGAGAGAGCCTCCTCGAGCACAATCGATCTTTGTTGAACAAACTCGGAGCAGATGGCGTCGTGCGTTTGTGACACATCGCCTCCCACGCTGCTGATTGACTCACCGTTTGTCACGATCGTGATAGATTACCCTGCACAAACCGCTACTGTACCAGCACCAACAACTAAATATAAACACGCCTGGATCTGATCCCTCACCGCCACGCAGCCGGAGCAGGCCCTGATTCCTGAACCGCATCCGCCACGTATAAACACAGAGCTCCTATCACGCGCTGGTAGATGGAGGGAAGGAGATCAGATGACAGCGAGCTCTTTACAGGGGATGCTATCTGGCTTCTCTCGCTCCCCGTCTGGGTAATTAGATTCCTAAAGAGAGCGTCTGACGTGAACTGCTCTGTCTGAGACTCGGAGCTGTTCTCAGTGGTGGTGGTGGGAACCAGACGTCCGAGGAGTCCGGTGCCTTTGAAGTTCCCCACTGTGTAGTGATAGTTTAGTGAGTTGTGGGTTTTCCTGCCGCTCAGTTGCTTTCCGGATCAGTTCATCCAGAGCTCCTGCTGTGCACAAAGCCTCACCTGCATGCTCCTCCCACTCCTCCACTAGTTTTAAACATGCACCTGTATCGTCTTGGCCCTGATTGATTTATTATTGATCTCCAATATTATCAGTTTGATTATTAATTAATTAGAATGACATGGATACTATCATGAATCCTACACACCCTCTCCATCCACCGTGTGGTGTTTGTTTATTTGTTTATTTGTTCGGTTAGTTGGTTGGTTGAGTGGTTGACTGTTGTTTGGTTGTTTGGTCGATGGGTTGGTTTGTTGTTGTTTTGTTGACTGTTGTTTGGTCGATGGGTTGGTTTGTTGTTGTTTTGTTGACTGTTGTTTGGTCGATGGGTTGGTTTGTTTTCTTTTGGGTTGGTTTGTTTTTGTTGATGGGTTGTTGTTTTCTTGTTTGGTTGATTGGTCGTTTGGTTGTTTATATTTGTTTGCTTGGTTGGTTCTTCAGTTGATTGGTTGTTTGATTGATTGGTTGTTTGGTTGGCTGGTTGATTCCTTTGTTGCTCAGTTAATTGGTTGTATGGTTGATTGGTTGGTTGTTGTTTGCTTGGTTAGTTGGTTGATTGGTTATTTGGTTGCTTCGTTGATAGGTTGTTTGTTTGTTTGTTTGGTTGGTTGGTTGGTTGTTTGGTTAGTTGGTTGGTTGTTTGGTTGGTTGGTTGTTTGGTTGGTTGGTTGGTTGTTTGTTTGTTTGTTTGTTTGTTTGTTTGTTTGGTTGGTTGTTTGGTTAGTTGGTTGGTTGTTTGGTTGGTTGGTTGTTTGGTTGGTTGTTTGGTTGTTTGGTTGGTTGGTTGTTTGGTTAGTTGGTTGGTTTGGTTGTTTGGTTAGTTGTTTGGTTGGTTGGTTGTTTGGTTGGTTGATTGGTTGGCTGTTTGGTTGGTTGTTTATTTGGTTAGTTGGTTGGTTGGTTGGTTGGTTGTTTGTTTGTTTGGTTAGTTGGTTGTTTGTTTGTTTGGTTGGTTGGTTGGTTGGTTGGTTGGTTGTTTGGTTGGTTGGTTGAATGATTGATTGGTTAGTCGTTTGGTTGGTTGATTGATTATTTGGTTGGCTCATTGATAGGTTGTTTGTTTGTTTGTTTGTTTGTTTGTTTGTTTGTTTGTTTGGTTGGTTGTTTGGTTAGTTGGTTAGTTGGTTGGTTGGTTGGTTGTTTGGTTGGTTGGTTGATTGATTGGTTAGTCGATTGGTTGGTTGATTGATTATTTGGTTGCTTCATTGATAGGTTGTTTGTTTGTTTGTTTGGTTGGTTGGTTGTTTGGTTAGTTGGTTGGTTGGTTGGTTGGTTGGTTGTTTGGTTGGTTGGTTGATTGATTGACTGGTTAGTCGTTTGGTTGGTTGATTGATTATTTGGTTGCTTCATTGATAGGTTGGTTGTTTGTTTGTTTGTTTGTTTGGTTGGTTGTTTGTTTGGTTAGTTGGTTGGTTGGTTAGTTGGTTGTTTTGGTTGTTTGGTTGGTTGGTTGTTTGGTTAGTTGGTTGGTTGGTTGGTTGGTTGGTTGGTTGGTTAGTTGGTTGTTTTGGTTGTTTGGTTGGTTGGTTGTTTGGTTGGTTGGTTGTTTGGTTAGTTGGTTGGTTGGTTGGTTGGTTGGTTGGTTGATTGATTGGTTAGTGGTAAGGTTGGCTGTTTTTTATTTATTTGCTTGCTTGGTTGGGTATTTGGGTATATGGATGTAAATTGTTCGTTTTTGTTTGTTTGGTTGGTTGGTACCTGCTTGCTGACTTGGTTGGTTGGTTTGGGGGCAGTATGATGGCATGGTGGGTAGCATTGTTGACTCAAAGCAAGAAAGGGTCTGGGTTCGGATCCCATCTTGGGTGTCCAGGGTCCTTTCTGTGTGGAGTTTGCATGTCCTCCCTGTGCCTCTGTGGGTTTCCTCCAGGTGCTCTGGTTTCCTTTCACAATCTGAAGACATGCAGACTGCAGGCTGACTGTAGATGCTACACTGCCTCCCTAGATATAAGTGTAGATGTGGGAGGCTCCAGCAGCCCCCCGTGACCCAGAAGGATGAAGCAGTTTAGAACATGAGTGAGTAAGTGAGTAATTAACAAATCCCATATAATAGATTTATTATTCAGTAACTACACGGACTACAATGAAAACGGATTGGCCTATTCCTGAGTTATAGAGTGTGTAGTAACAATTCAAGCCCACTGCTGGGTCCAGGGGCTTTACGGGGTTAATGCCTGCCTTAACAGGCATCGTTTTACACGGAGCTCTTCTCATTTTCATACTCACAGGTCATCATGATAGACGTCTAACAGTACAGTCAGGGATGTCTATGTACAGTAATGAAAGTCCAGTCACCTCTGAAGGGATCTTTAGTAAGCTTCTCCTCTGTGATGTTCTGGGGGAGCTTTAACTATGTGGAAATGGTTCTTAGGTTGAGGTGAACCCCAGTGCCTACACTGAGCTACTGGACAACCAGGTTTATCCTTTAGCTAACCACCTTATCAAGGACATAACATTCCTATCCCTGTATTCCAAGATAACAGTCCCCCCATCCAGGAACTTGTTCCGTCCATGCCAAATCTAATCACCGCTGTTATTGGTCCTTGTGGAGGTGGTGCACCCTATTGGGTGCGTTTCAGTCACAGGTGACTCCTTGTTTTGGCCTAGATTTGAATACTTGGTTAAAGTGCCCCTGTAATGGCTCTAACTCAGCGGCCCAGCTAAACAATAGGCCATTTTCTACAGCACTCTATAGTAGGCTATTAGAGCCCTGCCTGGTTCCTATCCTCACCACTGTAAAGGAAATCAAAGTCTGAAAAAAACCGAGTCTGCATCTCTATAATGTAATTTTTGAAATTTGGTGAATGTCCCCTTCACTGGCTCTAATGTATTTGTCCGGGTGAATAGCCAGCTATTGTTTGTGGCTCTGTGGTTAAGCTCCACCTCACGGGGTCTAGCCATTAGTTACAGGCGAGTAGACATACTTTCAGAGAGTGTGCGTTAGCGGGGTGGGATGGCGGGGGTTGGAGCGGGTGGGTGATGGGGGGGGTCTCGGGATACACCTGAATGAACGTACCAGTCCTCGGAGACAGAGAAGGGAGAGATAGCAAGTCTCTATCGCTGATGAGTATCAGCTATTAGCAGCTCTCGGCTGGATGTTCTCCAGAGCTTTGGTAGCCGTGCTCGCTCCTTATCACGCCTGTCCACCTGTCACACTTGGCCCTCCATCTACTCCCCGCTGTATTCGTCACCGCACGAGCGCCTGAGAGGCCTGCTGTATGTACACAGAGCCTCTCCTCCACAGATGCAGCATTCTGCCTCATGAGCAGGAGATGATTGGGTTTTGTGCTTACGGTCTCCATGCTCGTGTTAAGCAATCAAAGCTACGGGCTACTGTCCGAGGCTATCGTGTCAAGCCGAGTGCTATTTTTGCGCTTGCTGCGGAATAAGTACAACAGTTGAAGGGAAGAAAAAAAAAAAGGAAAAGCTCCCGACACTCGTTAAAACCACAGGTCACTTTCTTACGGTATTAAAAAACAAGCAGCTCTGTTGTGACACTTTGAGTCAGGCTGCATAAAAGTACCCCCTCCTCCTCTCTCCCTTTGTGATGTTCCATAAAAGCTCACCCAATTTGACACTAATGTCCCTCTCCCCGCTCGTCTTCCCTCTTCCGTAACCCTCCCTTAATGTAGCCGAAATAAAGTCCTTCCCCTGAGGAGACGTTGGCATTAGAGTCAAGCCAAAGTCGCGATAGTGCCACCAGTACCGCGCCACCCGTTTAGCAGCTCTCTCCGCTCTCATCGACTCGCCTGGATTAGAGCTCCGTGCACAAACCAGCCTCTTTCCCCTTCCTCAACGCGATCCGCAGCAACAGAATGGGGTCAGGGGCGTGTTAGGAGCGAAAGGCACTGAGATTGGGCGAGATTAGCCCGTTTTCCAAGCCCCCTTTTCCGTCCGTTTTGACAACAAACGTCCCCCGGGCCACTCGGTGACGGCCACTGGGCGACGTGGGCCAAAAAAAAAAAAACAATGTGTTGATCTTGATCTTCTTGCTCTCTCTCTCTCTCTCTCTGGTGAGTAAACTTGTCAGTCGGGAGGGTGAGGGCGAAGAGGCGGGGGTTAAAGCTAATTTCAGACCTCCCGTTTCAGATTATGTCAAAGAGAAAGAGAACGGGCAGTGGAGAGAAGAGCACGAGTGACCTTTCAAACCGTAAGCTGTCTCTGTGGCTAATTTGCTAGTCTCGCCGCTAAAAGTCCAGGGTCAGTTGTTTCAAGCGGGCAGCCGTTGTTTCATTGTCCGGTTTATTAGAGAAGCACCGCAAACTGTCCAGAACATGACCTGTGGAGATTGGTGGACCATTAAATTCACATGGTGTGTTGTGCTCTGAGCAAATCGGGTAGTTTGCTGTCATGTTAGGCTAGCTCACTAAACAGCTAAAGTTTAAAATGCCTGTCAGTGGGTCTGCAGTTGGCCATTGTGGCCATGTTGTCCTGTTTTTAGCTTTTAACCCTATTCCAGGATTTTAATCCCATCAAAATCCACCATGCCGTTTTTATACACTACATCTCATGTCCCTGAAGTTTTCACCTGCCTTGGTCATATTAATCATGTGCTATAATCTGAACCATAAAAATAACCCCAGGTTACAATAATCCTGTACTATAAACTGAACAGTAGAAATGACCCCAGGTTAGATTAATCCCATGGTGTAAAACCAAACATACACAATCCCTGGTTATAATTCCCTGCTATAAATTGAACTGTGGAAATGACCCCATGTTTCATAATTTTAACAAAGGTAAATTACTCCAGGTGATGTTAATCCTGTGCCATAAAAGAAAACATAGAAATAACCAGATTACATTAATGCTAAAATACAAATTGAACTAGAGCAATAATCGAGATTACGTGAATTAAAACATAGAAATAAGAAAAGGTAAAATTAATCCTGTTTTATAAATTGAACTGTAGAAATAATAGTAAATTGCCCCAGGTTGCATTAATCCTGTGCAATAGAACATACCATACAAATAATCCCGGGCTATAAACGGAACTGTAGAAATAACCCCATATTATACTAATCCCATGCTATATGGCAAAACACATATATAACCCAGATTAACCCAGATTATATATAACCCAGATTACATAAATCCCATGCATTAAAACATAGAAATAAGCAAAGGTAAAATGAATCCTGTTTTATAAATTGAACTGTAAAAATAATCCCAGGTTAGATTAATCCCATGGAGTAAAAACAACAGTAAATTGCCCCAGGTTGCATTAATCCTGTGCAGTAGAACATACCATACAAATAATCCCTGGCTATAAACGGAACTGTAGAAATAACCCCATATTATACTAACCCCATGCTATAAAGCAAAACATAGAAATAACCCAGATTACAGAAATCCCATGCAATAAAGTGTACCATACAAATATCCCAGATTACATCAATCCCAGGCTATGGATTGAACCGTAGAAACAATCCCAGGTGATATTAATCCTGTGCTATGAAACAATCCCACTCTGTAAATTCTCATGCTAACGATAATGGATGCTAATGATGGTGCACTCGCAGTAGATAGCTATGTTGATGGTTCGACTAAACAAAAGCACATCTAGCTGAAACGTATGGACATGCCTTCCGCTGTGAACAGCCGAATGTAACATCCACTGTGTAAATGTGTACACCTCCAGTGTGTAAATCGAGTAGCCCCTCCCATTCATGCAAATTACAATCAATCAATTACAATTCTGAGTTACAATCAGAGCGGAACACCTCCTGGTGTAAAGCTAGTCATGTCTGAACAGTACCTTAACAGTGCCCTCTGAGGTGGCCTGTAACTCACTCGCTCATGTTTGGCAGGTGGCGCCATTAGCTGCTTTTGATTCTTTAAGGTCAGTGTGTCCCCGTGTCCTTGTTTACTCTGCAGGTCTGCTGCTGTGCTTGTAGACCAACCCAATGGCCATTTATTCATTCATTTATTTGTTTGTTTGTTTGTTTGTTTGTTTGTTTTTTTGTCCTTGCTGGCCAAACAGATGCTTCCGCCTCCAGTCCTTATCCATTGTTTTACTCTGTCTAGCTACACCTGAACAACTCTGGCTGTAGCCCAATCCAGCATGGCTGTGCTTCTGTCTTCCTTGCTGTTGGTGTTGTTGTCTTTGTTAGCTAAACAGATGCTAATGTCCCCTTCTCCACCTTCATCCATCCTTTCACTCTGTAAGTCTATAGTTGAGCAACACAAGTCGTGGTTCTGCAGTTGAACATCATCACAGCGCTCAATGCCCAACACCCAACGCTACACGGCCATGTTTTTCCTCTCTCTCTTTCTCTCTCTTTCTCTCTTGTTTTTTTGTCTTTGCCGGCCAAATGGAGGCTTTGTCTTTCCCTTAATCTCCTCATCCATCCTTTTACTCTCCCCTCCACCCCCCACCCTTGTGTTGTTCTCATTTGAAAGAGAGCTTCGCATTGCTCTTTTGTGTCCGCTCCTATCCTCTTTTGTTCTCTCCCCCACTCCTGATTTGACCGGATTGTGGGAGAGCGATGATCGTGTTGCCTCAGGTAAGATTTTGTAGGTTTACATATCAAAGTCACTAAATATCTTTTTCTCTCACACATGGAGGGAAGGAAGGAGGGAGGGGGGGATCAGGTCTTTTTTCCTAACGGGGGATTGTTTGTGTAAGCACATGAGAGGAACAAATCCAGCGAAACAAAAGGGATTACGGGGCTCTGTCGCTGTTGTGTTATTTATCTATTTCACTCTTTTTTCTGTTCTTTCTTGTTGTTTTTTTCCCCTTTCAGGGCGAAGTGTCAGTGTCACAGAAATCAGCATGCAGAACACTGAGTAAACACAGGGAGCAGGGGAAGGTGTCTGTAAATGGCAGGGTAAGGAGTTGATCTCTCAACTCTTCTTACTCTTTTGTGTGCACATCACGCCATCTCTTCTCTTCTCTTCTCTTCTCTTCTCTTCTCTTCTCTTCTCTTCTCTTCTCTTCTCTTCTCTTCTCTTCTCTTCTCTTCTCTTCTATCCTCTTCTCTTATTTTCTCTTCTCCTCTCTTCTCTTCTCTTCTCTTCTCTTCTCTTCTCTTCTCTTATTTTTTCTTCTCTTATTTTCTCTTCTCTTCTCCTCTCTTCTCTTCTCTTCTCTTCTCCTCCTCTCATCTCTTCTCATCTCTTCTCTTCTCTTCTCTTTTTCTCTCTTCTCTTCTCTTCTCTTCTCTTCTATCCTCTTCTCTTCTCTTTTCTTCTCTTCTCTTTTCTTCTCTTCTCTTCTCTTCTCTTCTCTTCTCTTCTCTTCTCTTCTCTTCTATCCTCTTCTCTTATTTTTTCTTCTCTTATTTTCTCTTCTCTTCTCTTCTCTTCTCTTCTCTTCTCTTCTCTTCTCTTCTCTTCTCCTCCTCTCATCTCTTCTCATCTCTTCTCTTCTCTTCTCTTTTTCTCTCTTCTCTTCTCTTCTCTTCTCTTCTCTTCTCTTCTCTTCTCTTCTCTTCTCTTCTTTTCCCTTCCCTTCTCTACAGCAGTCTGATACTTTCCTTCAGAGGTCCACTGGCTAACTGTCATACCCGCAAGGGCTTGACTTTGGCGGAACGAGCCATGTCGCCGGAGGTACGTCGGTGGATATTCATCTAGTCACACTGTAGGGATAAGCAACAACCAACTAGAACTGGTAGAACAACCTACAGTGGAAGCACAGGGCTGCCTCTTCAGATGAGTTAATGAGCTAATGCTGTAGAGCTACTGTGCACAACTCATTCAGAAGGGGGTGCTTGAGGTTCGTCTGTTCGATTCCTTGAACTGACAGGTCCCAGGACTACGGTGCCCTTGAGCAGTAAGGCACCCATACCTTCAACCGCTCCCTGAGTGCCTTGGATAGGGCTGCCCACTGCTCTGGACAAGTGTGCTTACTGCCCCCGAGTGTTTGTATGGTGTGTTCACTAGAGTGTGTGTATATAAATGCTTCACTGTATGTATGGAAGATCAGATTTCTCGGTTAGGCCTTGAGGAACCAAAGTACTCTGGTTCTTGAACTGCTCAAGCTGGTTTAGGCCTTGTAGAGCCTTGGTGCCATTTAGTGAGCCAGTCTGCATTTGCACCAGTTATTATCGGTACCAAGGTCACCAGAGGGCGCTGCACAGTGCTAGTAAACAACAGTACCAAGATGGCGGAGTACCTGTGAGTGTTTGTGCTGTGATTCCAGATGTTTGTTTGTATACAGAAAGAAAGCACAGATTAACTCCTGGAGATAAGAAGACATAGAAGAGGTTCTCAGAAAGACCACTGGGGGTCGCCCTTGTTGCTTTTGCTGTCCTCATCAACTGACACGTCCATGGATGTCATCACGGTTCATGCTGAAGAACCTACTACTCTTTGGCTTCAGCCGAGAATGAACTTTATAGGTTTCCAAAACTGCGCCAAATCGTTCACAGTTAGGTTTGCTCCACATGGTGGAAGAGAGCTATGAGTGTCAATGGTTCTAAATTCTAGTTCTTATTCTAATTCAGTATTAACTTCATCTGAACTTAAATGACAATGTGCCACCAGCCTCCTAAAAACCATTTCTACTTTAACTCCTTAATGGGGTATGCTGCCTCAAGGCACAACTTGGAATACTTGGAATCTTGGAATATGCTAAAAACAAAGACAAATCTTTTTGATTTTATAGCATAGATAATGTAGTTCAATTTAGTTTAGTTTAGTTTAAGATCATTTAATGCATCAATCACTTAAAACAAACTAAAAAGTAGTTTTATAGAAATCAGTTTCTCTTTTTAAATAGCTAGTTTCCTTAAAACATTGGGCAGTATGTTTAAATTAAATGGTTCTTTAGACTGATGGAAAATGTGCTGGATATGGTTCTCCTGAGCATATATTTGAAAATGGTTCTATATACAACCTAAAAATAAGGTTCTGCTGTTGCTACAATGTCAAACTTGTAACTACTGGTTATTCCATTTATACCAGTTATTATCTTAGCTAAAGAAACCATTTTGGTGGTATCTAGAACCATTTTAAAGACATTCTTGAAAAAAACTCATAAAACTACGCTCTTAAAAAATATGGTTCTTCAAGGCTTCTTCAGTAAAGACGGTGGTTCTTTATAGTACCACATGCTAAAATGTAAAATTTCTTTGGACTAATGAAGAATATGTCATAAAGGGTCTTATATACAGTAGAATGTTTGAAAATGGTTCTATATACCACTAAAAAGGTTTTGCTGTTGCTACAATATCCAAATGGTAACTAAGTAACTTGTAAAATGGTTATTCAATTTGTAACATTTATTGTCTTAGCTGAAACCTTTTTGGTGGTATTGAGAACCATCTAAAGACATTCTTGAAAAAAAAACTTTATACAACTACGCTCCTAAAAAATATGGTTCTTCAAGGCTTCTTCAGTAAAGACGGTGGTTCTGTATAGTGCCATAAACCCTCAAAGGTCAATTTACATGCCTAAATGTAAAAGTTCTTTGGACGAATGAAGAATGTGTTGTAAAGGGTCTTATATACAGTAGAATGTATTTGAAAATGGTTCTATACAACACTAAAAAAGGTTCTGCTATTGCTATAATTCCAGTCATGTAAAAATAGTTCAGTGAAATCTAGAACAATTGAAGAAATAAATGTTTTTATTATCTCTCTTAATCATATACGCACTATTCGCTTTACTGTAGAGCCTATTAAGGGTGAGCACCCTTAGCAACACGGTTCTATACAGCACTGGAACGCTGCTCGTTGACTCTGGTTTAGTACTATATAGAACTCATAAAAAGTTCTTATATGAATCGTATACAACCGGCAAATTAATAACACAAAAGGACCATGTGACCATCCAATTAATTATTTATGTATGCTAATGGTTCTGTATATATTCATGGTTCCATATGGATACACTGCCTCAATTAAAGAACCCTTTAAAATCATTTAGAACCTTAAAGACTTAAAGAATTACTTGTGTGAAAATGTATAAAGCAATGGGAATAGTGCTGCATAAGATCCTATATAATGTATTTGAAAATGGTTCTATACACCACTAAAAAAGGTTCTGCTATTGCTATAATTCTAACCATGTAAAAATAGAACAACCCTGTTCAGTGATATCTAGAACAATTTAGAAAATAAATGTTTTTATTATCTCTAACAATTATATACGCACTATTAACTTTACCGTAGAGCCCATTAAGGGTGAGCACCCTTAGCAACACGGTTCTAAATAGCACTGGAACGGTGCTCGTTGACTCCGGTGTAGTGCTATATAGAGTTCGTAAAAGGTTCTTCGGCTATTCATCACAGAAAAGAACCATGTGACCATGCAAAAAATCATTTCTGTATCCCAATGGTTCTGTATGTGTTCCTGGTTCTGTATGGATCTATTGCCTTTATTAAACAACACTTAAAAATAATTTTAAATAATAATAACCTAAATAATTAAAATGGTTTATTTAAAGTGTATATTTTACTGTAAGTGTCCAAAGCAAATCATGTCCCGTTTTTAATCAGCTTGAGTAAGAAGCCCATATTCAGCATGACGTTGATATTCATAGCACTGCATGTTTTATGGAACGGCCTATACGCCGTAAGAACAAAGCAACACTTTGCTCCATGTAGCAACCGCTCTGACGCTTTGACATTCCCTCTTTCCAAAATGGCACAATTTAGTTCCGCACCCCGGGGACGCGTCTGTGATGTTCAGAAAGTGGGGGTTAAAAGACATAATGCTATTGATTTGCTTGTGACTCGCACAAGTGGTGCCGCAGCGCAGGGCAGCGGCTGAGTGATTGCCCGGCGTATGTGTATGTGTGGACCACATCAGAGCTGGGCTGAGCAGTCATGACAGCGGTTTGATACGGTCATCATGTCCCACCGCTTGACGCTCCGTAATGCTCGGCTGTCAGAGCGGGTGCTCTAATAGGATCCATATAGGGCCGGGGTTAGCGGGACACTAGCGCTCTTAACACCTCAGAGAAAGTGAAGCATTAATGAATGGAGAAGCTTCCATCAAAGATGGCCGTGCTCTTTGATAAGGCTTGAAGCGTCAGTCAGGGAATGCTGCAACTGGTAGGCTTCTTTGTGCTAGCCTTTCAATCAATCGCGCTGCTGGTCTTCAACAGCTTATATGTAGGTTTAACAAGCAACACTCAGAACTCGTCCCAGAACGCCTTTAGCATTGTTGCCCAAGAGTTGCACAACTAATATTCACCATAGAAAACGCATGCTGTAGAGCTTTAAAGTCTGTATTTGGGCCGATACGTATATTTGCCAATATCATACTTAAATACAGAATAATTAATAAGTAATAAGTCTTAGGATTAATAAAACATAGCCTTGTTTTAGTGTGCTGTTGACATAATATACAAAATTTGCCAGGTGACGTTTACAGTAAATAAAATTTCATGATAAATAGACCAATAAGCATGAATATATGTATGGCTATACACATTTTCTATACTATTAACAAGTAATTACATATAATTACATGCTAATTACATAGTAATTACATGAAATTATACTTACATTGGTTTTAATGTAATTTTGTACTAATTTTGGGTATTCCCCATTATGTAAAGTGTAACTCTAAGTGTAAATCTATAGACCTGATCTAGAAATATTTTGAATAATTTGTTTATACAGTAATATATAAGTATATACTATGTAATGTTATATAATTGTGTAAATAGTGTAGTAAATGTACAGTATATATAATTACATAGTAACTACATAGTAATTACATAGTAACTACATTCAATTACATTTGCATTGTTCTTTTGAGTGCACTTCGGATTCTCCCTGCTTGTTTTGATCTCATATTATAAAAAATATTCAAATTTAAATAATGTTCAAATAGCAAAATTCATAACCCTGCTAGCAGGCACTGATGTGGCATAGGCTAAACTGCAGCTGCTTTGGGCTGAGCGGTTAGTACCAGTCCTATCACATCACAGCAACACTTCACCAAGACATTCTTCCGGAAAGCCCAGTGAGTCCCTCTAAACTACCCAGTGTAATGAAAGTGAGATCTGATTGGCAGCAGTGCTCACAAAACAAGCCCCCTTTAGTTTCATCATTTCTTTCAAACCTCAAGGCTTTAAAATGCAACCCGGACTTTACAAAGACGTCGATGGAACAACCTCGCGATCCTGTTTTCTTTAAGTGTCCGTACAGAGCGAGGGGCATGGCGGGAGGAGGGGGTGGTAGGGCAGTAGAAGAAAGCAAGAAACGTCTGGTCCTTGTCGCTCCGCCGTGTTGTTGTGAGTGCGTCTGTGCTCGGCATGCTGGGACGTGTAGTCCCCTGGGCCCATGCAGGGAGCGTGTTGCCTCTAATTGGGCCTGTTAGGGTCAGCAATTAGCGGGCAGCCGTCAAGATCCCGCGACGGCTCCTCCTTTCATGGCGGTGCCAGTCTTCAGCAGAGGAAAAGAAAAGGAGAAAGAGACAGAGACACAGAAAGAGAGAGAGAGAGACGATAAGGGCCGGTCCAGAAAGAGCGGCAGCCCAACACACGGCCTAGTTTGCCGCGTATGTGCACGAGTGCATGAATGTGTCTAAACAGCGAGCGATGCTGTGATTGAGGGACGGAGCTTAATGAGACATGTTGGTTGCCTAAGGCTCAGAATGTTGCGTCCATCTGTTATTTTTTTTTCCCTCCTTTTTTTTTTCTTGCACGCTTTAAACAACCTAACAAAGCCTCTCTATCTCATACAGATATGATCTGATGAGGCGCCTGAACGGCGTGGCCTTCAAACCCCCTCCGAACGATGAGGTTAGGCACGTGTGTTTCGGGTTGTCTCAGCCGTCAGGTGGCACTCGGGAGCAGCGCGAGGTGTGCTGTGGCCTGGTTGCCATGGCGACGGCGAGCCGGACGCTAGCGACGCTGCTGTAACCATAGCCCGGAGTCATTAGCGAATCTGCCTCCATTATGGCAGCAATAAAAGCAGCTGTGTACTCCCTGTGATAGCGCCGTCCTTATTGAGGACTGCAGCGAATCCTTTTATGGCCAACAAATGATGGGAGTAGCAGTGGCAGGACGTTAAGCACGTTTGCAGTTCTGCAAATCATAAAACTCAACATTCTTTATTGTGCCGTTGGGTTTTCTTGATGCTCCATTTTGTGCCCTACATTTTTAGTTCGATTGCAATCCGCTTTGCTGTTTGGTAACAAATGTAAAGAAACTTCAGGAGACATAAGATCACTGGACAGAAACTTAAGTAGTAACTTCAAGCTCCTGCAGGTGGCGCTGCACCGGAATGACAGGACTATAAATGCCTGCTGGGGGGAAGTGATGGAATTCATAGATTGGTAAGAGGTGCTACCGTGCAGGGAATGTCTCGTTCCATGTGTGGAAAATGGCTCTGATATGGTAGTGCCACCGCTGTGGAACGCAAGGCCCTGCAGAGGGTAGTAAAGACTGCACAGCACGTCACCGCAACTACCCTCCCACCCATACAGGACATCTACGACAAGAGACGTCTGAGGAAAGCAGTCAGCATATCCTCAGACCCCACACACCCCAGCCATCCCCTGTTCCAACCTCTGCCCTCCGGAAAGAGGTACCGGAACATCCGAGCCAGAACCACCAGGTTCAGGAACAGCATTTACCCCAGAGCTGTCAAACTGGTCACACCGCCAGCGCCCACCAGAACACGTCTACACCACTAAAGACTGCCACTGATTTCTAGTTCCACCACCTTACAAGACTGTTTGAACCGCACTTTAACTCAAACCTGTATACTTGAACATCCACCTGTGTTTTTGTTTTTATTTTGTTTTTATTTATCTTTATTTATTTCTCTTCATTATACTGCACAACCCTGTATTGGTATAATGACAATAAAGTTGAATTTAATGGCTCCAGAGCAGATGTTAATGATTGGCTAAAAGGAAAGACTGCATGTGGGCGTGGCCAAAGACCATAGTGTGAAGGAAGTAGCTAAATCAGCATGTGTAAGTGATTAACTGTACATGAGCTCATGAGGCAATAGGCTGTTTGCATTGCTGCTGCAGACGGAGGGCAGGAAGTGAGTCACCTGTGACTGAAATGTACCTAATAGCATGTAATACCTTCATGAGCCCGAGTCTGGATTCTCTGGATGATCAAAAAATTATATGATGTCTTATGGATCTCTCTCAATGGGAAAAACAGTGACAGTGTGTTGGAGGTGCTGAGGATTCAAAAGAGAGTCAATGAGGTGTGAGCCATGATTTGACAAAGAGCAAAATTTTACAGTTTGGAGGGTGAAATGAAGCACCTCTGTCTCTCCAGCTTCCAGGTATGAAAGCCACGTCAGCGGTGTGGCTATGTAGTTACTGACCCCTATGTCGTTACCCCAGCAACCTATAGAAATCCAGCCTGAGCACTTATAATAAAGGTGTGGAAAGCCGTCTCAATAGATGGAATTTTAAAACCATCCGTTTTGACTTCAGGCTGAACACAGCCCTAGTTAGCCAATCCACTGATGAAACTGATTCGACCACCTGGTTACAAAATCGAGGACTGAAGATCGAAAGTCGTGATTTGAAGGTTTATGGTCCGTAGTGGGGATCAGTTTTCACAAGTTAGAGAGGACTTTGTTGGGGACAATGTGTCGCACATTAGCTGACCAGACAACAAATGAGTCTCCTGTGACACATGATGCATGTCTGATAGCATGTAACACCTCCACCAGCACCAATAACAGCTCTGATTGGGTTTGGCATGGACTGGACAAGTTTTTGGATGTAGGCCACATCAATGTTCAGACACTCTTGGATCAAAGAATTCGTCAATTGGTCCAGATTTGGTGGAGGCCTTCTGTGGCACAATTCCGAGGAGAATTCCTTGTAGGCTGGGATTTTAGCCACTGCTGGTAGACCCGTATGACCGTACGCTTCCATACACCTGCAGATTTAGCTACTTCCTTCACTCTATGGTCTTTGGCCACGCCCACATGCAGTCACTCCTTTTAGCCAATCATTAACATCTGCTCTGGAGCCATTTTCCACACATGGACCGAGACATTCCCTGCACTGTAGCACCTCTTCCCAATCTATGGATCCTGTCACCCACACCCCGCAGGTATTTATAGTCTAGCCTTCCTTGTACAGCGCCATCTGCAGGAGCCTGAAGTTACTAACACCTTAAACATGCAAGGTGACTCTGGACTCTGGCTGAGTGTATTAGTCTTTGCAGGGACACAATATTTTTTGTCCCCTCCCCACTACAGCTTTTGATTTGAAAAGGATCTTAAGGACTGCCACACTAAAGGATGCACCAGAATGTAAGGTGGAGCAGAAAAACTGGTGAACAAGAAGCTGACTTGAGCCTCATGCTGAGGTGCAGAGTCATTGGATGTGCCCTGGTGATAGATATAAAGCCTTGCATTAAGTAAACATCCATAAAGCTGATGTCGAGAGGCGCTGTGGAGCTGAATGTTTGTTGATATGTTAATCCACAGGCCCATAAAAGAAAACCAAACAACAGTCACTGCGGGGCACCTTGGTACCGAGGTCAACCCAGATACTAACAAAGAAGCTGTTTGCCTCAACTCTTGAGTTGTCTTGAGTAGAGGGACGTCCTGAGGACAAGGTAGCTCTAATGTCTGCTGCCTTGATAGCATGTACATGTTGTAGTTGGGTTTAAAGTAGAGATCGCCCACAAGACGTTCCATGTAGTTGGGTTAAAGTAGAGTATGGAGCCAAGGTACAGTCCTCCTCCAGTGGAGAGTAAACGTTGCTCTTCAAATGTACTTTAGAGTAACAGTACTAAAGTATGTGACCTTCAGATGTGCTTAAGTATATAAAGTAAACAGTACTAAAGTATGTAACAGTACTAAAGTATGGAGAGTATCAGTACTAAAGTATGTACCTTCAGATGTACTTAAGTATGGAGAGTAACAGTAATAAAGTATTTACCTTCAAATGTACTTAAGTATGGAGAGTAACAGTACTGACATATTTACCTTCAAATGTACTTAAATATGGAGAGTAACAGTACTAAAGTATGTACCTTCAGATGTGCTTAAGTATATAGAGTAACAGTACTAAAGTATGTACCTTCAGATATACCTAAGTATGGAGAGTAACAGTACTAAAGTATGTACCTTCAAATGTACTTAAGTATGGAGAGTAACAGTACTAAAGTATGTACCTTCAGATGTGCTTAAGTATATAGAGTAACAGTACTAAAGTATGTACCTTCAGATATACCTAAGTATGGAGAGTAACAGTACTAAAGTATGTACCTTCAGATATACCTAAGTATGGAGAGTAACAGTACTAAAGTATGTACCTTCAGATATACCTAAGTATGGAGAGTAACAGTACTAAAGTATGTACCTTCAGATGTACTTAAGTATGGAGAGTAACAGTAATAAAGTATTTACCTTCAAATGTACTTAAGTATGGAGAGTAACAGTACTGACATATTTACCTTCAAACGTACTTAAATATGGAGAGTAACAGTACTAAAGTATGTACCTTCAGAGTATGGATATAGAGTAACAGTACTAAAGTATGTACCTTCAGATATACCTAAGTATGAGAGTAACAGTACTAAAGTATGTACCTTCAAATGTACTTAAGTATGGAGAGTAACAGTACAGGTATGTACAGATGTGCTTTAGATAACAGTATAAAGTATGCTCAGATATACCTAAGTATGGAGAGTAACAGTACTAAAGTATGTACCTATTATTAAGTATGGAGAGTAACAGTTAAAGTATTTACCTTCAATGTACTTAAATATGGAGAGTAACAGTAGTGACATATTTACCTTCAAATGTTCTTAAATTGGAGAGTCGAGTACTTATGTACCTTCAGATGTGTTAAGTATATAGAGTAACTTTTATGTGAGTACTTAAGTATGGAGAGTAACAGTACAAAATATATACAAAGTTCCTAATGGAGTAACAGTGTATTTAACGTCAGACTTAGGAACCAGTACAAAAGTATGTACCTTTAGATGTACTTAAGTATGGAGAGTAACAGTACTAAAGTATTTACCTTCAGATGTACTGAAGTATGGAGAGTAACAGGAGCATGGTTTATTATGGCTCTAATGTCCTATTATCATTTCAGCAGAGCTCAGTGCCTCTCTTTTTCCTCTTCCCTTTAGTGTGTTGGAGCTTTTTGAGCAGGTAAACATTCTACAAAGTTCTAAAGTACACACCACAGGAACCACATTGGGTTACAAGGTGACATCATCTTGTAACACAGTCCTTATTGCCCACCTATCAGCAAGAGGTGGAGCTTGTTGGCACTATGGTGCTCTGGCTGTTGACCAAGCAAAAGAGAGTGGAAGAGCTGACCAATCAGAGCACACTGGGCTCATGGGGAGGTGGGGCATAAAGACACAGGAGCTCTAACAGAGAATTCTGGGAATTTGAGAATTCTGGGAATGTGAGAATTTTGGGAATTTGAGCATGCTGGGAATGTGAGCATAATTGGGAATGTGAGTGTACTGAAAATGTGAGGAAACTGGGAATGTGAACATATAGGGAATGTGACAATTCTGGGAATGTGAGCACAAAGGGAATGTGATAATTCTGGGAATGTAAACATAATGGGAATGTGAGCATAATGGGAATGTGAGTGTACTGGAATTGTGAACATACAGGGGATGTGAGAATTCTGGGAATGTGAGCACACAGGGAATGTGATAATTCTGGGAATGTGAGCATAATGGGAATGTGAGAATTTTGGGAATGTGAGCATACAGGGAATGTGAGTGTACTGGAATTGTGAACATACAGGGAATGTGAGTATTCTGGGAATGTGAGCGTAATGTAATGTAAAGTATGCACATGTACCTGTACAGTTCTCATTCAGCTAGACAGTGAACGGTAAGACATCTGAGCATACACACATATCTTCATGGATTCTTCCCAGTGATTCCAGACCTGATACTGGCCAGAGAAACAAAGAATTTGGGAGTTTTATGTGGTTACCATGACAACATCATCTTTTTTTTGTTTGTCTTTTGTTTTGTTTTTTTTACTAAACCTCTTGCAGACCGAATGCTTTGAACTGACTACGTTAGCTCTGCAGTCGACACAAATAAAAACGTGACTCGCAGGTTTAGGACAGGCGGTGTTTCAGTTTCAGCTCAGTAAACCTCTGCTGATGAGCCGAGAGGCTGACACAGCAGTATGGCTGCATTATTCATCAAATATTAATAACCATTTTCCTAAAACGGTTTATTGAGGATGACACTGTTCCGGAGTTTGCTATCACTGTTTTAAAACCAATTTGGCTGCAGGTACAACATATCTGTATGCATATCTACTGGGATTCTACCACTCCACATCTTCATAAATATGATGTAATTAGCAGGAAAATAATCAAGATGTTAGAATAGAGAGCAGAGCTTAAAATAATTCCCAGATGTCTAAGAAAGCAGCATTACACTCACACACACACATACACACATATATATATATATATATATATATATATATATATATATATATATATATATATATATATATATATATATATTATAACAGTAGTATGATATATGAAATACACACTCATCATCAAGAGAGTAGCTGCACCCAGAAGGAGGTGTGGGTGTGCGGTGCTGTTGGGAAGGAAGATAAAGGTGACCAGGATCAATAACTGATGATAAATTTAGACTGATATGATCAATATTTATTGAGCTACACATACAGAAGTCTGTCTCTCAGTATGGCGCCGGGCCGCCGTGTTTGCTAACCCAACACGCCAGATGTCTCGGTATGGAGCTGTAGAGGTTCCTGATGGAGTCCTGTGATAATCCATCCCATGCAGCTTGAACATCCTCACACAGTTCCTGCAGATGGTGCGGTAGGGGTGGAGGTGGCGTGACACCAGGCCTTCTGGACGTGTGACAACACACCGCTCATCTTGGTGCTGACCACGGTGCTTCCACACACGGATTCGTTGGGCGTCTCCACCAAGACTAAAGCGGGACTCGTCACTGAAGATGACCCGCTGCCATTCTGAGTCACTCCATGACAGTCTGGTACGACACCACTGCAGTCTTTGGTGACAGTGACGTGGTGTTAAGGACGGTCGTGGTAACGGTCTGTGTGCATGTAGTCCTGTGTGATGAAGCCGTCTGCCAATGTTTCACTCCTGTCAGTTGGTTCCTTCTGGGTTCAGCTATTTGCACAGCAATTCTTGGATTAATGATGATATATATAAATAGGTGTTCAGCTCCGATGCTACACAGCGTGCTTCATCACTAACAGTGCTGAGTGTTGCCGTTGTTCATCCCTATGTGAAGATACGCGGCTCGTGATTGTTGTAGGAGAGCATGCTCGCTTTCTCGGAGGCCTCATACAGCAAGCAACTCCTGTATGACTGTGGGCCATCGCTCGGACTCCTTGACGCTCAGCAAAAACATTCGCTGTTGATTTTTAAACCAAAGTTGAAAATAGTCGTCACACGCCCCCGTACGCCCACACTCCCAGCATGCAGCGCAGAGGGCCACCTGACCTCCTGCTGCTGCTGGGGAGAGGAATCACCCACACAGCTGATGTATGTTTGCAACGCGCGCGTTAAACACTGGCAGAGGCCCAGGATAAAGTATCCGTTAATGCGCTGCCCCCACATCCTGGAACATCAGCGAGGACGGGGAGCGAGTGCTGACATCCCTGCGCCACAGGTAGGGAGACGTCCTCGCCGCCTGGCTTCCAGCACGGAGCTAGCGCTGTTTGCCACTCTTTTGACCATTTTGGAGTAAATTATAGCCGACAATACATTCCGAAATGACCCGCAGCCCAACTGCACTCACAAGCAGAGCAGAAACTGCCAGCTCTTCCACCTACACAAACATTAGAATGTGAGTTACTCTCCAAAGAAGTTTGAGTCACGGAGCCTCTGTCCACTCCCAGACGCAGCTTCCAAGCTTGTTTATACAACAGCTTTAAAGATATCAACCCATGCTCAACAAGGGACTTCACACTCCCTCTTCCATTCTCGGAATATGACAGTCCCTCTGGGGCTGATCGCTGCGCTGGTGCGCTGAACCAGCCCTCATCCCGCGTTTATTTTAATAACTCTGCTGTTATTTTGTGTTGGAAGCATATTGTTATGGTAAGTTGGGTTTTGCTGCTAAGAGCCGAGGGGACTCTTCAGTTTCATCTGCGTCATGTGAAATGGACCAACCAAAATGAACCAAATATCTTGGTATAATGTATCAATGCATTCAAAGTTAATGCCTTGCTCCTTGTCCCAAATACGTGGTCCCATATGTTGTTTCTTATGGCGGTGATGGGCTTGACCCCTAAGACCAGGGCTCCTCAGCTCTGGTTCTAGATAGAGCAGATGTTCCGTACAGTCTGTTGATTTCCTTGCCAAAAACACAGACCCATTAAACCTGGTTATGGGAGGAACCAGGAGTGTTTAAGCCAGGAATAGACTAAACTGGACACCAAACATCCAGGCCTGGATTTCAAGAACCCTATCAGGAACTCTATTTGCAGGCACATACACTGACACATTACACTTACTGAGTTACTGTACACCAACACACTACTTACAGCACACTAACACATCACACTTACTGAGTTACTGTACACCAACACACTACTTACAGCACACTAACACATCACACTTACTGAGTTACTGTACACCAACACACTACTTACAGCACACTAACACATCACACTTACTGAGTTACTGTACACCAACACACTACTTACAGTACACTAACACATTACACTTACTGAGTTACTGTACACCAACACACTACTTACAGCACACTAACGCATTACACTTACTGAGTTACTGTACACCAACACACTACTTACAGTACACTAACACATTACACTTACTGAGTTACTGTACACCAACACACTACTTACAGTACACTAACACATTACACTTACTGAGTTACTGTACACCAACACGCTACTTACAGCACACTAACACATTACACTTACTGAGTTACTGTACACCAACACGCTACTTACAGTACACTAACACATTACACTCACTGAGTTACTGTACACCAACACGCTACTTACAGTACACTAACGCATTACACTTACTGAGTTACTGTACACCAACACGCTACTTACAGTACACTAACACATTACACTTACTGAGTTACCTTACACCAACACGCTACTTACAGTACACTAACGCATTACACTTACTGAGTTACTGTACACCAACACGCTACTTACAGCACACTAACGCATTACACTTACTGAGTTACTGTACACCAACACGCTACTTACAGTACACTAACACATTACACTTACTGAGTTACCTTACACCAACACGCTACTTACAGTACACTAACGCATTACACTTACTGAGTTACTGACAACCCCCACGTCACTTAGAGCACACTAACACATTACTCTTACTGAGTTACCGTACACCAACACGCTACTTACAGTACACTAACACTACACTTACTGAGTTACTGTACACCGACACACTACTTACAGTACACTAACGCATTACACTTACTGAGTTACTGTACACCAACACGCTACTTACAGTACACTAACGCATTACACTTACTGAGTTACCGTACACCAACACGCTACTTACAGTACACTAACACATTACACTTACTGAGTTACTGTACACCGACACACTACTTACAGTACACTAACGCATTACACTTACTGAGTTACTGTACACCAACACGCTACTTACAGTACACTAACGCATTACACTTACTGAGTTACCGTACACCAACACGCTACTTACAGTACACTAACACTACACTTACTGAGTTACTGTACACCGACACACTACTTACAGTACACTAACGCATTACACTTACTGAGTTACTGTACACCAACACGCTACTTACAGCACACTAACGCATTACACTTACTGAGTTACTGTACACCGACACACTACTTACAGTACACTAACGCATTACACTTACTGAGTTACTGTACACCAACACACTACTTACAGCACACTAACGCATTACACTTACTGAGTTACTGTACACCGACACACTACTTACAGTACACTAACGCATTACACTTACTGAGTTACTGTACACCAACACGCTACTTACAGCACACTAACGCATTACACTTACTGAGTTACTGTACACCGACACACTACTTACAGTACACTAACGCATCACACTTACTGAGTTACTGTACACCGACACACTACTTACAGCACACTAATGCATCACACTTACTGAGTTACTGTACACCGACACACTACTTACAGAACACTAACGCATTACACTTACTGAGTTACTGTACACCAACACACTACTTACAGCACACTAACGCATTACACTTACTGAGTTACTGTACACCAACACACTACTTACAGCACACTAACACATTACACTTACTGAGTTACTGTACACCAACACGCTACTTACAGCACACTAACGCATTACACTTACTGAGTTACTGTACAACGACACACTACTTACAGCACACTAACACATTACACTTACTGAGTTACTGTACACCAACACGCTACTTACAGTACACTAACACATTACACTTACTGAGTTACTGTACAACGACACACTACTTACAGCACACTAACACATTACACTTACTGAGTTACTGTACAACGACACACATAACGAGTTACGAGTTAAAATGTGGGATGGATGAAAAGTTTAGAATCCACTTCTTTCCCAAAGAGCTCCTCTTCAGACTAGTCCTGGCGGCTGCAGGGCTGCGGCAGGCACCAGCTCCACTAGCTTATCACCGGTGTCAGCGCGGACGGGGGAGAGAGGGATAGCAGAAAACTGACTCAATTTTATCCACGGCAGGCTGTGTGAGTGAGAGAGCGAGCGAGAGACACGGTGAGTGAGAGGAGAGGTTGGAGAAAGAAAGAACATGTTGGAAATGTGGACAAATGCTCTCGATACCCTTCCAACTTAATAATGAGGTGTGTGTGTGAGTGTGTGTGTGTGTGTGTGTGTGTGTGTGTGTGTGTGTGTGTGTGTCAGCACACTTGTCGCCTTCTCATCCGAGCTGGAAACTGTGAGGCCGACTTTGCCACATGTTTGTGCACACGCTGCTTCTTCCTCCGCTGTCTCCCCCCACCACCACCACCACTCGTAAAGCGGTGCGCGTGGGGGGGGATGCTGATTGACACACCTTGCATCCCTAATGGACTGGCAGAGGAAGATGGCACTGCACGCTTTTTTCGCCAGGGGGATCCGCCGCAGGCAAACACTCACTACTTTACACATCGCCCTGAGAGAGAGGGAAATAAATACATCAGCCTGCCACTCACCATAAACATCCACACAGACAGTCCCACACTCACACACTACACTCGTACTACCATCCACTCACACACAACACACAGACACAGCTTCGGCTTATTAGCTGCAGGAGCCGGCGAACCTTCAGGCCCGCTGGTTCCAGCGACAAGTGCGCAATAAAGGAGAGTAGATAACCACTGGCTTCTAGAGGAAAACTCGTGTTGGAGCTCCTTCAGGTGAAAGGCGTAGCTGAAAATGAGGCTGGGATGCAACGTCAAGCAGTGTGGTTTAGTTTGTAGTCTGTGTAGTTTATATTGGTGGTGACGGGAACCAGACATTAGAGGAATTTAGTTCTTCTGATGCTGCACATGTGACGTAATCACGGACGGGCCTTATCTCTGTACCTGATTGACCCAACAGCCACCATTACAGACCTCCAGCGAGCAGTGGTGTCCTCCGTGAGTCGTCCTGTTAGTGCAGCACCATTGGCAGACGGCTGCACCACGCAGGACTACATGCACACAGACCGTTACCACGACTGTCCTTAACACCACGTCACCGTCACTAAAGACTGCAGTGGTGTCGTACCAGACTGTCATGGAGTGACTCAGAATGGCAGCGGGTCATCTTCAGTGACGAGTCCCGCTTTAGTCTTGGTGGAGACGCCCAACGAATCCGTGTGTGGAGGCACCGTGGTCAGCACCGAGATGTACGGTTTGTTGTCACACATCCAGAAGGCCTGGTGTCCCTCCACCTCAACCCCTACCACACCATCTGCAGGAACTGTGTGAGGATGTTGAAGCTGCATGGGATGGATTATCACAGGACACCATTAGGAACCTCTACAGCTCTATACCGAGACGTCTGGCGTGTTGGGTTAGCAAACACGGCGGCCCGACGCCATACTGAGAGACAGACTTCTGTATGTGTAGCTCAATAAATATTGATCATATCAGTCTAAATTTATCATCAGTTATTGATCCTGGTCACCTTTATCTTCCTTCCCAACAGCACCGCACTCCCACACCTCCTTCTGGGAGCAGCTATTCTTGTGATTCTTGTGACGCCCTGGCTGCTGCGATGGATCAGTGGCCTGTCCAAGATGGAGATGGGATGGGCTCCAGTCCTCCCCCACAATGTAGAAGGATAATGGAGGAAGGAAAGGAAGATGAATGAAGGAATAAAAGAAAGACACAGCCCCAGCATTGTTAAATAGCTGTTTAACGGACAGAAAGAAACAAACCTAGCTGATTCCCGTGTCCCGGCTTCCAGAGCATGTTTGTGTGGTTTACTCGGAGAGGCTGGCCATGCCCTGAGAGGATCCGCTTTAATTGCGGTGGAGTCAGGTGTATTAAAGGACATTAGTGGGAAAGAGGAATTAGAGCATTTTAGATCCAGTGACACCTCGGGACAATCAGGCACTAACTACACATCACCGTGACAGAGTCGCACGTACCCTCTCTCCCTCGCCCTCCCTCTCCCTCGCTCTCTCTTTCTCTCTCTCTATTGATCCGTCCTTAATGGTCCTGTTAAACACAGACACCAGGCACTTTAGCGGGCTGAGGCCCACTTAGCAATAAAGCTCTCCCAGCTCTCTTTAGAGGCGAGCGCTCCGGCCGCAGCTGTGGCAGGCCTTCGATGGCTCACCTGAGCTCTGCTAAGGAAGGTCACTGGGATGGTTCACCTTAAGGGCTCCCCGGGCTGCTTCTGAGGAACAGTGGGATGTATGTTTGGGACAGTTACGGAGATGGGTAGGCCAAGAAACCAGCTCATTTTCAATTTTTAGTTTTGTGCTGCAGCTATAAGGCTAATGTAGCTAATAAGTAGTTCAAGCTTATTAGCATTAGGGATTAGCATTGTGTAACCTGCATCCCGGAATCATCACATGCCCCCTGAGTTAAGTAATCTCTGATAGACTCGCCTGGGTGGTCTCTACATCTGTGTGGACATGCTGTTATCTATGAACACAGGCAGTACACACAGTAAAAGCAACCATCCAGAAAGAGCTTCTGTAGTGTGACATCGATGCGGAGTAGGACACCAGGGAGGTCGTGGTTCTGCTGTTAGTAGAACTAGCCACAGGCATCACCCTCATGGTGACCAAACCACGAAACACCCACACCCCTGACTCTGAATAGCTAAATCAGTAACAACAACTTAAATAGTCCATACCATTTTAGGAGCGTGGAGTCCTCCATGCAAGCCTATGAGCCAGCCGGTAGACTCCCCCCAAAGCTCACGGTACTGGTGACCTACCAGCTTGAGCACAGTCCTGGCCAGCACAAATGCCCAGGCCATGACCTGCCCTGGACGATGGTTGCCTTAAAGCCATACCATGTGCCTCCCACAGTGTGGATCCATTGTCCCTGTCCACCATGCTACACTTGACCCATCCATATTCCTGTCGCCCCAGGCTTGTGGTACTGCCCGGCACAGGACCCTCTCTCTCTCTCTGTGATGCTGGCTCATCAACCACTCTCACCACTTCTCACTTCTGCCATCCTACCTTGTGCTGGCAATGCCGTCATGCCTGTCCATGCCACCTCCAGCCTTGCCATGCCTGTCGTGTCATTAGGCCCTCCTGCTCCAGACTCACCATGCCTTACCTTTCCCATGGAGCCTCACAATATAGTCAAAGCCATTATGGATTCATACCGGGCTCTGTATCGCTTGCATTCATACCTCTAGTTCTCAATAGTAACATTCCTCTCCAGACTTCTAGGGGGTGCTGTCCCACTTCTGACACCAGTGTAACCTTGGTACCAAGTATATAGAGTCTGGACGCTTGTCTTCCATGAGTCTTCAGGGATGGCGGTTCGAGTCGAGCTGTTCTTGAAGCTCGAAGGGCTCGAGGTACAGATCGACTCTTCACCATTGCCATGAGGTAGAGAGGGGCTGGTCCATTCTTGGCTTTGTAGGCATCAGAGTTTTAAATCTGATCTGGCAGCAACAGGAAGCCAGTGAAGGGAGCGCAGCAGTGGAGTGACGTGGGTGAACTTTGGAAGATTGAAGATGAGTCGAGCTGCAGCATTCTGGACAAATTGCAGGGGCCTGATGGTGCGTAGATTAAGACCAGCCAGGAGTGAGTGCAGTAGTCCAACCATATCTATTCAAACAACAAGGAATACCGAAAAAACAGGGACCTCAGCCAACATAGTAGAGGCTTAAACCCGGATATGACATCTCGGAAGGTAGAGCCATTACCCTCTCCATTAATATATGCCTGGATCGGCTCCAGTCCGATTCCTTGGATCAAATCAGGAGATTTCCGCTAAGACCATACCCTCCTTGGTCCCTCTGTTTCTCATTAGGCCGAGCCTGCTGAATACTGATGAAGTAAACGCTGTCATTAGTTGCTGGTGATTCCGTAGTGAGCCAGTAGTCCCTGTCCTAATCACGCTCGCACGGCCAGCAGGGCAGGACTTCGCTCGTTTTCCACGCTTTCCATGGCTTCACTTCCATCCAGAGTTTCCCCTTATCTACGGTTTCATTATTAGTAAGACATTAGTGTTCACATTACAGGGAAAAGAAGGAGGAAATGATTCAGCCGTCCGTAACAGGGCAAGAGTAACACAATTCCAGAAAAAAGAGAGGGAGAAAAAAAACAAAAGCTCTTTTCTTTTCCTGTCTTGTGACACGGCCAGCTAAATCTCCTCATCTGGCAGGGAATACATCAAGTTCGTAGTGTCTTGGTGCTCTACTTTATGGACAGAGAGAAAGGGAGAGAGGCTTAGAGAGTGTTAGAGAGAGATCTAGACAGTAAAAGAGAGAGCAAATTGTGCAAAGAAGAGGAGGAGGAGGAGGAGGACACAAAACGAAGGGGGAAAAAAGAGAAAAGCATGTTCTGAAGGCAAACAGTTGTGTTTGCAGTACATTTAGAACAAAGCTCTTCAGGGACCCGGAGCTTTAGTCAAAAAGGAGCTGCGTTTTATTAGTTGAATGATATAAAACATGACAAAACAGCAACTCAGAGAGGGAGAAAAGATTCACACGCTCCCTCTGGGATTTCTATATAGGGCATGAGCTCTCTTTCTCTCGCATTTAGTGAGAAGGAGTGAGTGAGGGAGTGAGTGAGAGAGAAGGAGAAAGTGAGAGACAGAGAAAGTGTGTGCATGGGCATATTGTGAGGGAGTGTGAGCTGGGGACTGTGTTGAATGAGGCCTAGAGGACGAAGCCCCTGATGTACAGTGGCTCCACTTGTAAGGTCCTCAGGATAATGCCTCCAGGCGAAGGGACAGTGCAAACACAAACTAGAAACACCTCCTCCACACTCACTGTCCATTCTGTCAGCTCCACTGACCATATAGTTCTACAGGTCCAGACTGGAGTCCGTCTGTTTCTCTGTATACTGTATAACGCTGGTCTTCAATGGTCAGGACCCCCACAGGACCACCACAGAGCAGGTATGATGTGGGTGGTGGATCAGACACAGCCGTGCTGCTGGACACCTTAGTGTCATTTCAACCACAAAGGTCCAGCACAACAGCACGGACAGCGTCCTGTGGGCAGCGTCCTGTGGGCAGCGTCCTGTGGGCAGCACCCTGTGGACAGCGTCCTGTGGACATCGTCCTGTGGACGACCCAGTCAGGTCTCTGACTCTCCAGCTACAAGGTGGACCAGCAAGGTAGGAGTGTCTAATAGAGTGGACAGTGAGTGGACACTGTGTTGGAACTGCAGTGACACTGACGTGGTGGTGGTGTGTTAGTGTGTGTGGTGCTGGTGTGAGTGGATCAGACACAGCAGTGCTGCTGGAGTGTTGAGACACTGTGTCCACTCACTGTCCACTCTATTAGACACTCCTACCTTGCTGGTCCACCTTGTAGATGGACAGTCAGAGACGATAGCTCATCCGCTGCTGCACAGTGCAGTGTTGGTCATCCTCTAGTCCTTCAGCAGTGGGCACAGGGCGCTGCCCCACAGGACGCTGCCCCACAGGACGCTGCCCACAGGAAGAGTCCAGCAGTGACACTGAGATGTTCAATAGCACTGCTGTGTCTTATCCACTCACACCAGCACCACACACACTAACACACCACCACCACGTCAGTGTCACTGCAGTACTGAGAATGATCCACCACCCACATTATACCTGCTCTGTGGGGGTCCTGTGGGGGTCCTGCCCATTGAAGAACAGGGTAATACAGTACACAGAGAAACAGATGGACTACAGTCTGGACCTGTACACCTACAGAGTGTCCTATACGGTCAGTGGAGCTGATAGAATGTGCAGTGAGTGTGGAAGAGGTGTATCTGTATCTGTATCTGTCCATCTTGTTGCTTGATACCTTTCACCATATATAAGTGTATTATGAAATGAATCATTTCTCTGTCATAGTGTGTCAAACCATAAGAGCTTCACATCAATACACTTAGAGGGCTCCTCCAGCTCCATCCTGAATCCTTGTTCTGCCAACCTCTGTTGTAGTTCTTGACGGCTGGATGATTTTTGGTTAATAATTTATCCACACTGACAACGGCTATCCACCAGCTCAACATCATCATCATCATCATCAGTAGAGAAGTGAGAGGTCTTCCCTGCTGTCATAACCGTGTTTCTTCATGTACAGCTGAAGTCCCATCTTTACACCTCTCTGTTCTGTAACACCCCTAATAAGGGCCTACGGGTTGTTCTAGTGTGCTAGTGTAAGAGGTGTACTTGTTATTTGTGCTATTCTACACTTATCACCAAAAGAGTAGCTGCACCCAGAAGGAGGTGTGGGGATCGCGGTGCTGTTGGGAAGGAAGATGAAGGTGACCAGGATCAATAACTGATGATAAATATAGACTGATATGATTAATATTTATTGAGCTACACATACAGAAGTCTGTCTCTCAGTATGGCGTAGGGCCGCTGTGTTTGCTAACCCAACATGCCAGACGTCTCGGTATGGAGCTGTAGAGGTTCCTAATGGTGTCCTGTGATAATCCATCCCATGCAGCTTCAACATCCTCACACAGTTCCTGCAGACGGTGCGGTAGGGGTGGAGGTGGAGGGACACCAGGCCTTCTGGACGTGTGACAACAAACCGTTCATCTTGGTGCTGACCACGGTGCCTCCACACACGGATTCGTTGGGCGTCTCCACCAAGACTAAAGCGGGACTGGTCACTGAAGATGACCCGCTGCCATTCTGAGTCACTCCATGACAGTCTGGTACGACACCACTGCAGTCTTTGGTGACGGTGACGTGGTGTTAAGGACAGTCGTGGTAACGGTCTGTGTGCATGTAGTCCTGCGTGGTGCAGCCGTCTGTCAATGGTGCTGCACTAACACCACCGCTCGCTGGATGTCGTGGCTGTTGGGCAGTCAGGTAGAGAGATAAGGCCCATCCTTGCTAACAACAAATTTGCATGGCTCACGATGTCAAACCTGCCTACCAAGTTTCACAGCTATTTGTGTATCTCTCCTTGTTGTGTCGAGTGCGTTTGTGTCAGGTTCTGGGATAGATAGAGTGAGTTTAGAACAGGCAGCAGAAGAAGAAGTGTGGCGAGGCTCAGCAGTGGCGCCTAGCCAGAGGACAGCAGCCTGTGGTGCAGTGTGGTGTCACGGTAGCGCTGACCGCATCCCTCTAGTGATGCCTGAAGCAGGCACTGAACTGGCCAAGAACTGGGTCTCCAGCACACACAAGCAACACCATCGCTGGCATCAACAGTGCAAGTGGGTGATGGCGGAGGTGGCATGCGGCCTCGGGTACCACAAGGAAGGATGCTGTATAGAATGAGGAATCCCACCGTGCATTGGGAGGAGGACAAAGTGCTCAGACTGAGCACCCCAAGGGAGACGCTGCAGTCCCGGGAGATGACCAGGGGGCCAGGAGAGAGCGATTCACCTTTGCTGCCCGTGTTTAATAAAGGAGGGTGATTTCTGCTTGTCCCTGTTTGAGGCAGCAACGGCCTTTACTCTTCAGAGAGGGCTTTACACTTGCTGTGAGGGTTTGCTTGTATTGCACATAATAAACAAAGTGGAATGTGTTGCATTGTAAGGTTGTAAGGTTGAGCCAGGTCAGACTGTGATTTTTGGGGCACAGTATCTTGTGTGCATTGTTCCTCAGGAGCATCTAAAGAGCCATTCACAGATGCACTCGCAACAACAATGACACTAGCCTAGCCTAGCAGTCTGGAACATATTCACCTGTGGAGCACACAGTGTACCTCTCTGTTCTGTGTGTGTGTGTGTGTGTGTGCGTGTGTGTGTGTGTGTGTGTGTGTGTGTGTGTGTGTGTGTGTGTGTGCGTGTGTGTGTGTGTGTGTGTGTGTCTGTGTGCATGGCTGATTGTTCCCAGCAGTACGGTGGGATCAATAAGTTCTGATCCAGATAATGATGTTGTCAGTAAATGATCAGAAAGTCTCCAGGGCAAACGGAGAAAAACACCACTAGTGGTAATGAGAGGATAGTAACTGTGTGTGTGTGTGTGTGTGTGTGAGGGAGAGAAAGAGAGAGAGAGAGAGAGAGAGAGAGAGAGAGAGAGATTTTCACAGTTAAGTAGTAAAGCCTGAGCAGTGACACAGCAATTCATTTCTTGTATCTTCAGCATGGATTTTACTCCAAACAGTTTTGGACTGTTATTAAATGTTCACACAGTGTAAATGACAGCTGGTGTGTTTTAATGGTGTAAAATAAATAAATAACAGAAACGACAGAAAAAAAGTGTTTTTGGAAAAGGAGAAAGAGAGAGAGTGAGAGGGAGAGAGAGAGGTTGGAAGAGAGAAAGAGGGAAAGAGAGAGAGGGAGAGGGAGAGGGAGAGGGAGAGAGAGAGAGAGTAAGAGAGAGAGAGAGGGAGAGAGAGGGAGAAGGGAGGGGGCACATTGCTCAATTAAGACTTTAGATACTGACATAAACCATAACCCCTACAGTAAACCCCTACACTCACACTAGTCCCTAACCTCCTACACTTACACTAACCCCCTACACTAACCCCTAACCCCCTACACTAACCCCTAACCCCCTACACTCACACTAACCCCTAACCCCCTACACTAACCCCTAACCCCCTATACTCACACTAACCCCTAACCCCCTACACTAACCCCTAACCCCCTACACTAACCCCCTACACTAACCCCTAACCCCCTATACTCACACTAACCCCTAACCCCCTACACTAACCCCTAACCCCCTACACTCACACTAACCCCTAACCCCCTACACTAACCCCTAACCCATTACACTAACCCCTAACCCCCTACACTCACACTAACCCCTAACCCCCTACACTAACCCCTAACCCCCTATACTCACACTAACCCCTAACCCCCTACACTAACCCCTAACCCCCTACACTAACCCCCTACACTAACCCCTAACCCCCTATACTCACACTAACCCATAACCCCCTACACTAACCCCTAACCCCCTATACTCACACTAACCCCTAACCCCCTACACTAACCCCTAACCCCCTACACTAACCCCTAACCCATTACACTAACCCCTAACCCCCTACACTCACACTAACCCCTAACCCCCTACACTAACCCCTAACCCCCTATACTCACACTAACCCCTAACCCCCTACACTAACCCCTAACCCCCTACACTAACCCCTAACCCCCTATACTCACACTAACCCCTAACCCCCTACACTAACCCCTAACCCCCTATACTCACACTAACCCCTAACCCTCTACTCTCACACTACACCCTAACACCGTACACTAACCCCTAACCCATTACACTAACCCCTAACCCCCTACACTCACACTAACACCTAACCCCCTACACTAACCCCTAACCCCCTACACTAACCCCCAACCCCCTACACTAACCCCTAACCCCCTACACTCACACTAACCCCTAACCTCCCACACTAACCCCTAACCCCCTACACTAGCCCCTAACCCCCTATACTCACACTAACCCCTAACCCCCTACACTAGCCCCTAACCCCCTATACTCACACTAACCCCTAACCCCCTACACTAGCCCCTAACCCCCTATACTCACACTAACCCCTAACCCCCTACACTAACCCCTAACCCCCTACACTAACCCCTAACCCCCTACCGTCACACTAACCCCTAAGCTCCTACACTAACCCCTAACCCCCTACACTAGCCCCTAACCCCCTATACTCACACTAACCCCTAACCCCCTACACTAACCCCTAACCCCCTACACTAGCCCCTAACCCCCTATACTCACACTAACCCCTAACCCCCTACACTAACCCCTAACCCCCTACACTCACACTAACCCCTAACCCCCTACACTCACACTAACCCCTAACCCCCTACACTAACCCCTAACCCTATGCTTACATTAAACCCTGAGCCCTACACTTACATTAACCATTACCACTGCACTTATAGGAACCCCTAACCCTACAGTTACACTAACCCCTAATCCTACCCTTACGCTAAACCGCTAACCCCTACACTTACACTAAACTCTATCCCCCACATTTACACTGAACCCTAACATCTACATTTAGTAGTGACTTAATGGAATGTTAAAATGTTTATTTAATTAAAATCAACTTAATTAAGTTACAGAGTTAATTAAGGAGTCCAAGTGAGTTCAGTTTCTTTGAGGTGTGCTATGGGAGCAAAGCTGTTTATTTGTTATAAGTGAAATAAGTAGTCGCTTAGACATCCTTGGTCACAGCCCACATTTCAGATCCAGTTCTACTCCTGCATGCAAAGGAATATCGTCGCTGTCAGAACAAAAACATTCCTTAAAGCAGCTGTCATTTACACACGTCAAGATAGGATGACAATGACAACAGAAATGATCAAACGATTACTCATGGCATTACCTTACGATTTAGAGAAGCCAAGAAGCATCTGTAATGCGACTGTGACAAACCAAACGCTCTCAGATATTAAAGGGAGGAAGTCCTTTAATGTTAAAAGGACAGTTTAACAACCATTTACCAAAGTCAACGGAAGGTCGAAACCAAGAACGGAATGAGCAGATAAGCTCACCAGCCAAAACATGAGTCACCTTGCCGATGTTAATGACTGCCAAAAAGGAGTGACTGCATTTGGTGCAGGTGTATGGAAGCATGCGGTCATACGGGTCTACCAGCAGTGGCCAAAATCCCAGTCTACAGGAGATTCTGCAGGGATTGTGCCAGGGAAGGCCTCCACCAAATCTGGACCAACTGACCAACTCTTTTGAAGAGTGTATAAACGATGATACTGCCTGCATGCATGCCTACTTTCAGAAACGTGTCCAGTTCATTCCTGATCAAACCACATCTGTTATTGGTGCTGGTGGAGATGTTACACGGTACATCTCAGTCACACAGTGAATTAGGCAGGGAAAGCCGAAGGGTAAGGCAAAGGAGAAACCGATAAACACAAACAGATCAAACACAAGGATGCTCAGTAACCTTGATCAACTCTGGCAGTACTTCACAATTACACATGACAAACAATGGGATATATAGACCATCTGTGATATTCAAACACTGGGTAGAGAAACCAAACACTCAAAAAGGTGAGGTGCTTCTAGGAAACTGTCTATGAATAGACTGCATATGACTATGATTTGTTGGTCAAGGGGATTATGGGAAGTCCAGAGAGCCATGAAGACCCGAGGGCTAATCTGGAAGCATGTTTTTCTTTCCCTGTAATGTTTTTTCGATTTTAGGTTTCGTTCTGACACCAATGACGTGTTTGGGGATGGGACATCTGGATCTCCTCTAGGAAGGACTTGGAAAGCTCAGGGCCCTAAAATATTGAGAACTGGTCCTACGTAGGAGATCTGCCATCATATGGAATATAACTCGATCTGGCGACCTCCATAAAGTCACATTCATCCCTGTTAGTGAGTCCCTCTGCTGTACCACAATAATAACAGGCTCCACTGTTGCCATTAACACACAGTGTCTAAATAACATTGGCCCTTGTACTGGAAGAAAACAGCTTACTCTTTTAACGAGCCTCCATGCAATTCAAGTGTGCTGGACGGTTCATGGTCCTGAAATGGGCTATTATGGACCGTGAGCGTGCTTCGCGGTCTCAGGTTGGCTATCGAGTGGACCGGGCTCTGTAAGTCTGTGTATTGAGATGTTTACTGTCTTTGGTTCTTAATAGAATCGTTTTGTGAAGCTGTGCATTTCACCTTCAGGCTTGCATTTAGATTCCATCATATACGGGCACACTGCCGGCCCGAGAACTCACACTTCTTTTGGAATAATGACGTGTGAGTGAGATGTCTGGCAACAATGAAAGTGCTAATGTACAGCACCATAACTGAGGAAACTCTTTTCAGAAACAGTTTGTGAAGAAGAAACAAAAAATAAAAACGAAGACGCCAAGCTAAACGATCAAGACGTCAACAGCTACATTCAGAGTGGGCTGAAAAGCACAGTTCTACTCTTCTTTAGAAACTGTTGGTGGGGATGAGAACTGTCTGAGAGCTCTCCAACAAAGAACGCTCATATCGTCCCTGTCCAAAGAAAAACGGGGATCTACGAAATGGCGGCTTTGCGGGAGCGGACTTTACAGCGGAGATTTCACTGTAATATACTATAAGCAGTGTATGTAATGAAGCCAGACAATTCTGGGCCATTTCGGTTGGTCCATTCATCATGAATCTTTCACACAATGTAAACAGCAGCTGCTGTGTTCAAATGATGCACAAAATGATGCATAACAGCTGCACAAATAGCTGCACCCGGAGAGAATCAGATTCCTGAATCGTGGTGGGTATCAATGACGTTATCACTGTACCTGACTGAACCAACAGCCACGATTGCAGCGAGCAGTGGAGTCCTCCATGAGTCACCCTGTTAGTGCAGCACCATTGTCAGACGGCTGCACCACGCAGGACTACATGCCCAGTTGACCGTGACAACGACTGCCCTTAACACCACATCACCGTAGACTGCAACGGCGTCATGCCAGACTGTCATGGAGTGACTCAGATTGATGGCAGGTCATTTTCAGAGACGAGTCCCGCTTTAGTCTTGGTGGAGACGACTGAAATTTACCTATCAGCCTGAAACACCTCCACCAGCACACATAACAGCTGTGGTTGGATTTGGCATGGACCGGACAGGTTTCTGGATGTAGCCACATCAACGTTCAGACACTCTTACATCAAAGAACTGGTCAGTTGGTCCAGATTTGGTGGAGGCCTTCCCTGGCACAATTCCGAGGAGAATTCCCAGTAGACTGGGATTTTAGCCACCGCTGGTAGACCTGTAAGACTGTACGCTTCCATACACCTGCAGATTCAGCTACTTCCTTCACACTATGGTCTTTGGCCACGCTTGACAGGATGATAAAACAGCTTTCCTAGCCTCTGATTGGTACTGTACATACTACAGTGTATGTAGGCTCTAGTTTAGCGAGGCTAGCTCTAATTGTGTACATGCTTCTAACCGTGCTCTATTACAGCCACCAGAAAAGGAACGTAAATCACATTGCAGTGAACGAAATACCTTAACAAACAGAGGTGGGGACTGTATCTATCCCTTAACCTGAATCTCCTTCTCCGGTTGACCTTTTCTGGTTCCTTGTTGGCTCCAAATTGAGGGAATACATCACATTCGCAGAGCCACCACTTATTCAGAGGTTATTAGATTTGTGTTGGAGTCTAACCACCTGGAAATGACTAAACTCAAACCATGACCCAAAGCATTCCAGCGCCTTTGTCCGCTAACAAAGTCAACAAACACGACCAGAGGAGGAGTTACCACATACAGGCAAAAGGGCCAGAGGAAAGTAGGAGGGGAGAGGAAATGTGTACAAGGGTGAAAACACATCATGAGCTATCGATGGTGAGTTGACCGTTTCTTTTCTTGCTCTTGATGACTGAAATGTTGTTGAGGATCAGCAGTGAACCGTGACTGTTAGGGCTAAGGCCTTCAGTTTGGGCCATGAAGATCCAGCCACCTTAGCTATAATGCTAACATCTGCTAGCATCTTGATAGGATTCTAGGCGTTTGCTAGCGCTAAGGCTAATCGCGATGCAATTACTTCCTTACCTGAATTTTCTGTTCCACCTTAAATGGTGCAGTGGTTACATTCTGGCATATTTGTTCACGAACATGTAACAGCTGTGCTTTTTAAGGTGGAACAGAGGATTGAAAAAAGGTGGATGTTTGATTTGAGGCTTCTGACAGACATATCTGTGTACAGTTTATAATACAGTTTAGTATTAGTTTTTAAACACCTGCGGGGTGTGAGTGACGGGATCCATAGATTGGTAAGAGGTGCTACAGTGCAGGGAGTGTCTCGTTCCATGTGTGGAAAATGGCTCCAGAGCAGATGTTAATGATTGGCTAAAAGGAGGGACTGCATGTGGGCGTGGCCAGAGACCATAGTGTGAAGGAAGTAGCTGAGTCTGCAGGTGTATGGAAGCGTACAGTCATACGGGTCTACCAGCAGTGGATACAATCCCAGTCTACAGGGAATTCTCCTCGGAATTGGGCCAGAGAAGGCCTACATCCAGAAACTTGTCAAGTCTATGGCACATCCAGTCATGGGTGTTATTGGTGCTCGAGGAGGAAGTACAGGCTGTCAGGTACGCTTCAGTCACAGGTGACTAAATTTTGGTCCAGTGAGTCTCATATAATAGTCTTGTTAGGTTGTGTTTTTCTATGTTTGATGAAAAACAACAAAAGCCAGATGCACGATGAAGCTGAAGTGCCTCTTTGAAAGAGAAATGATAAACGCTGATTATTAATAATATGATAATGATTAATAAATAGGGAAACAGGATCATTGCGAGGTCAGAGATTTACACCAGGTTGAGCTGTCGGCCACCATATCCGCAAAGCTCTCTCTCTCTCTCTCTCTCCCCCTCTCTCTCTCTCTCTCTCTCTCTCTCTCTCTCTAAAGCAGAGGAGTAGCAGGTGTCAGGGGAGAGCTTGCGTGACAGATGCCAATATCGGCCCACTGTAACAAACATGTCACACCCCCGAATGCCTTTTCCCTGTCAGCAGTCTCTCGACAAAACAGCTTTCACCTCTCCCAGACATTCTCCACAGGACCTCCAGCACGCATCACTCGGCCCCTCCGCCTCTCCTCCCTTTATATCTCAGCACACCCCCCCCAAATAAAGACCTCTCCACTTCCCCGGTCCCTGATCAGAACCTCCTTAAGCCATTTGTAATACATCATTTCACCAGCTTCCCCTCACATCTCTGATGAATTTGACCAATAATATTGCTATTATTATTATTATTATTATTATTATTATTATTATTATTATTAGTAGTAGTAGTAGTAGTATTAATAATAATATTATTATTATATAGTAACTGATCTGCATTATATGTCTGTGCTGTTTGTCAGTCTGTTCATTTGGCCATCTGTCCGTCCACCCATCCACCATTCACGTTCATGTTTCTCCATCTATAAATCCATCCATCAGTCCAACCACGTACTCACCCACTGCAGTACCGATCCCTGTCCAATTATCCATATGTCTACTAATCTTCCACTCATTATCCATCAGTTTATCTATCATCCATCCATCTATGCACCATCCATCCATCCATCCATCCATCTACCAGTCCAACTACACACTCCTCCATCTATCTATGCTATGTATCTGTCCTTCCGTCCATCCATCCATCCATCCATCCATCCATCCATCCATCCATCTATCCATCTATCTATCCATCCATTCATCCATCCATCCGTCTACCAGTCCAACTACACACTCATCCATCCATACATACATCTATCCATCCACCCATACGTCTATCCATCCATCCATTCAACCACCATTCCTCTATTTGTCTGTCCATCTATCTATCTATCTATCTATCTATCTATCTATCTATCTATCTATCTATCTATCTATCTATCTATCTATCTATCCGTCATTCCGTCCATCTGTCCGTCCATCCATCCATCCATCCATCCATCCATCCAACTACGATTCCTCCATTTGTCTGTCCATCTATCCTTCTATCCATTTATGGGTTATTTGTCCATTCATCCACCTATTCCTTTGATCTATCTCTCTAATGAAGCTCGTTAGAGGTATTAATGACCGCACTGTAACTGAATATAAACTAGATTACTGTCCTCACTGAAGCAGCCTCATTCTAAATCCTCCCAAAAGTTCAAACACCATCAGAATCTTACTGAACTACACGGAACTGAATAACTAGTTACCCACCTCTGCACAAAGGTGCGGGGAAAGTCAGAGAGCTGTTGTCTGTTCGTAAAAGCCGGAGTGTCGTTTCTGACAGCCTGGCGCAGGAAACCTGAGTTCATCCCTTCTGACAGCTGCGTTCTCCTCTCCTCTTCCTCAGGTGCTGCAGATGGAAGGCCCGAAAGAGACGAGACGACTTTACAAGACAGTTTGGAAAGGGGGCATCAATATTTCATCACAACTGCGTTTACACACACAAACAAACAAAAAAAAAAGCGTTTGCATCTGGAACTTTCCTGCGGCGCTTCTCCTTCTCCGAGCTTCTCCGTCTCCGTCTCGCTCGTTTGCTCACTAGGTCTGTACGCGTCTCTTCTGAACACTCCTTCAGAGACAGGTGTGGGGTTTTGAATCGAGACAGACAGAGCACGCTCTCTCTCACTCTCTCTCTCTTCTTTTTGGATGAAGGCTCAGTTAGTATTGTGTTAGGTAAAAGTCTGGTTAAGGAATGATTTATGGGACTTTAAATACTTCTTGGAAGTCGCTGAACTCAGAAAGACGGCATCTTGTTTCGTGCATGAAAAATACATTCCTCCCACTGATGTTTAATAAATGGGAATGAAGAACTTCAAAAGAAAGAAAGATAAACAAAACTATTGTTAGGCTTCTATAATAGTTCTTCCTTGGAGTGAGATTATCCACTGGAGCTGAGATTTTACTCACTGTATCTACAGGAAGCTCCGAAAACTTACAACACAAACATTTTTGTAGTTGATGCCGAAGGGGCAGCATACAGAAACCATAGAAGTCTATTTCCTGCCTGATAGGGCATCACTGGCATCGCCACTCACCAGTAATACTGTATATACACATATACAGAATATATATATATATACCACTCCGAGTGAGCTGAAAGCATTACCAGTACTCTAAGTGGCCACTTTATTGGAAACACCCACCTTGCGCCTCCACTCACTGGCAACTTGATTAGAAACACCTAGCTTCTACTTCCACACACTGGCCACTTTGTTAGAAACACCGACCTTGTACTTCCCCTCACTGGCCACTTTATTGGAAACACCCTCCTTGTACTTCCACTCCCAGGCCACTTTATTAGAAACACCCACCTTGTGCTTCCACTCACTGGCCACTTTATTAGAAATCCCGTCCTTGTGCTTTCACTCCCTGGCCACTTTATCGGAAACAACCTCCTTGTACTTCCACTCACTGGCCACTTTATTAGATACACCTACCTTCTACTTTCACTCACTGGCCACTTTATTGGAAACACCCTCCTTGTGCTTCCACTCACTGGCCACTTTATAAGAAACACCCACCTTCTACTTCCATTCACTGGCCACTTTATTGGAAACAGCTACCTTCACCATCCACTCACTGGCCACTTTATTAGAAACACCCACCTTGTACTTCCCCTCACTGGCCACTTTATTAGAAACACCCTCCTTGTTCTTCCACTCACTGGCCACTATTGGAATTTGGAAATTGGATTTTTTATTATCCTGAAAAGATGTACACTAGGAACATTTCTGTGAGGATTTGATTGCATTCAGCCACAAGAGCACTAGCAAAGACAGGCATTCCAACTCATGCTAAAAGTACTGGTTGGAGCTGCAACACTCCAGTAGTGCTGTCATGGTTGTAAGTTGAGTGCGGTGTGGACAACAGGCCAGCACCATTGGCAGACGGCTGCACCACGCAGGACTACATGCACACAGACCGTTACCACGACTGTCCTTAACACCACGTCACCGTCACCAAAGACTGCAGCGGTGTCGTACCAGACTGTCATGAAGTGACTCAGAACGGCAGCGGGTCATCTTCAGTGACGAGTCCCGCTTTAGTCTTGGTGGAGACGCCCAACGAATCCGTGTGTGGAGGCACCGTGGTCAACACCAAGATGAACGGTTTGTTGTCACATGTCCAGAAGGCCTGGTGTCACTCCACCTCCACCCCTACCGCACCATCTGCAGGAACTGTGTGAGGATGTTCAAGCTGCATGGGATGGAGTATCACAGGACACCATTAGGAACCTCTACAGCTCCATACCGAGACGTCTGGCGTGTTGGGTTAGCAAACACGGCGGCCCGATACCATACTGAGAGACAGACTTCTGTATGTGTAGCTCAATAAATATTGATCATATCAGTCTAAATTTATCATCAGTTATTGATCCTGGACACCTTTATCTTCCTTCCCAACACCTCTGTGATCCCAGGCTTCTGATGTTGAGTCTATGATATCCTATTATTTTCTAATAGATCTTATTCGTTATATAACAATTGGTCTTAAATTCGGCATCACACTACAGATGTTGTATCAGAGAGGACATGCTATTAGGAATCAAACAGCCAGCGCGCTCACTATCTCAGCAATCTTCCAAGCAACATCAAAACCTGCGGCGATAATCAAGCGAACCCACTTTCCTTAGAAAAGCGTGAGTGTACTGCGGCAGAGCCGTCGACTAAGCGAACTCGCGAGCTCAGGTGTCATGCTGTCAGGAGCAAGGGCTGCCTTAAGTTGCAGCAGAAAGCAGGCTTTGAATCGCACGCGTTTGTTTGGCTTTGAGTTCGCTTGGCTGTTTATCAGGAAGGCAGCGGATGACTCGCGGAGGGGCGAAGGGGGAAATTCTCAAATCTTAAATGCATATGCCTATACCCCCGGCGGCCTGTTTGTGAACAGAGACGTCGGGGGAGAGGAATTAGAGGGAGGCATAAACGGGGCTGTTTGTTGGCTGTGTTTTCATGCGCACACCTTCGGAAGCCGCCGTGCGCGTGCTTTGGTCTCGCGCTTTGAAGACTGAGAGCGTGTTTTTGAAGAGGGGAAATAGAAGGTGTTTGTTTTACATTTAAGCAGGTGCCTCGGCAGCGCGGCGGGCCTCATCGCTCTTCTCGCACGCGTGTACGCAGTCTCACAGTCTTTGAAAACACACTGTCCTGTCTATGCTAATCCATCCCCACCCACAAACTACCCCCCCCCACCACAGCCCATGGAGTCCTCTTCCTCCCACCAGGACGGCTAATATCATGGAGTGTTGCTGAGGTTGCATATGCTAATGCTAATGAGATCCAGACATGCTCATTCACACACATTCATCAACACAGCCTCCCGGTCTAATATTCCCTCACTCCATGTCCTACTGTGGTCGTGTAAGGGAAGGACTCAGGCTGGAGTTCTGGGTGGCTTCTGCTGGAGCTGGAAGGCCGGAAGAGACCTCTTTACTGTGGTGGGCTTGCAGAACAGCAGGGTGATAGAAGAGTTAGAAGGGAAGGGAAGGGAGCTGGGATTTTAGGTATGGTTGTTTCCCCAAATGTAGGTTATTCCATAACTGTAGGAGATTCCCAGTTGAATAGAGAAGGTGGTCTTCCTTAAGTACTGACTGATTCATGGAACCCATCAGAGTTGCACTTTCAACCGATGCGCCATGGTTCCTAAGGTTTTGAGAAATGTCATGTTAAACAGGTAGGTGTTTCTAATAAAGTGATTGTTATGACGAAGTACAGGTTGGGTAGTTTTAATACAGTGGCCACTGAGTCGAAATACAAGGTGGGTGTTTCCAATAAAATGACCAGTGGTTATAAGTACAAGGTAGGTGTTTCCAATACAGTGGCCAGAGAGTGAAAGTACAAGGTCAGTGTTTCGTATAAAGTGGCCACTTAGTAGAAGTACAAGGTACTAGTAGAAGTGCAAAGTACTGGGTTGGTGTGGCGTGGTGTGGACTATGCTGTGCTACACCAGTAAGAGTCCTTGGGCAAGACTCCTAACACTACACTGGTCTACCTGTAATATGATTAACCTTGTAAGTTGCTCTGGCTAAGAGCATCAGCTAAACGCCATAAATGTAAATGTACAAGGTAGGTGTTTCTAAAACAAGTTGCCAGTGGGTATGAGTACAAGGTTTCCAATAAAGTGGCCAGTGAGTGGAAATACAAGGTAGGTGTTTCCAATCAAGTGGCCATTTTGGCAAAGTACAAGTTGGGTGTTTTTAATAAAGTGGGCAGAGAGCGAATGTACAAGGTAGGCGTTTCCAATACAGTGGCCAGAGAATAAAAGTACAAGGTCGGTGTTTCTAATAAAGTGGCCATTTTGGCAAAGTACAATTTGGAAGTGGCCACTGAGTGGAAATACAAGGTAGGTGTCTTTAATAAAGTGGTCAGAGAGTGAATGTACAAGGTAGATGTTTCCAATAAAGTGGCCAGTGGCCAATGGGTATAACTACAAGGGTGTTTCCAATAAAGTGGACAGTGGGTGTAAGTACAATGTTGGTGTTTCTGATAAAGCGTCCACCATGTGGTCTACTAAACGGGACAGTAAGTGGTAGTACAAGGTGGGCATGTCTAATAAAGTGGCCAGTTAGTGTGGGTACAAGGTTGGTGTTTCCAATAACATGGCCAGTTGGTGGAGTTACAAGGTTGGTGTTTCTAATAAAGTGGCCAGTTGGTGGAGTTACAAGGTTGGTGTTTCTAATAAAATGGCCAGTGGGTGGAGTTAAAAGGTTGGTGTTTCTAATAAAGTGGCCGGTGGGTGGAGTTACATGGTTGGTGTTTCTAATAAAGTGGCCAGCGAGTGAAATAACAACCAATTCAACAACAGTAGTAGTAAATAAACAAACCCCTCTTATATGGGGGCTGATATGGACCATCTGTACGTCTCTCTCTCCGCCCTCACTGCCTTTTTTTGGGTTTCCTTGCTGTTTTATTTTTCTCTCAGCGTTCCTCTTCTCATCCTCCCTTCAAAAGCAGCTTCCCTTCTCCAACTCCTCCATCTCCACTCTCTTCCTTATCACAGAATCTATAATGCTTTTCTTTTTTCCCCGTGTCTCGTTTTCTCTTTCCCCCTGTTCCATCTTGCTTCATTTCGCCATTTCTCTTTCTTCTCCCCATTTCTGTTTTCCATTCTGCTTCCATCTATTTCCCTCTCTCTCTTTCTCTCTCCTCGTTTTCGGTTTGAGGACAGTGCATGTGTATGTGTGTTGGCCGTGCAGCTGCGAAAGGCCTCAGCTCAGAGAGCTGACGAGATGTGACAGCTTTGGATATCTTTCACTGGCACTGACAGCTGACAGATGGATACCACTCACACACACTGGAGGGGGAGAGAGCGAGGGAGGAGGAGAGAGAGGGAGAGAGAGAAAGATAGAGAGCCCTGAGGAGGATTCTCAGCATTAGTCTCTGTTCATAGGGCCAGCGTTTGATTGAGTGCTGGCGAGAATAATAAACCCTCCTCTAGCCAATACTGTGCCAAGACTTCATCCCTCCCCAGCCCTCCCTCCTCCCTCTCTCCTCTCTGCATACCATCATCTTTATTGTTTCTCTCGCATACACTTTCTCCTTCTCTCCTACTCTCTGCTTTTCTTTCTTGTTGCCTCCCTCACTCTGTTTTTCCTCTTTTCTGTGGATCCTTAGCTCATATGTTTTCATACTGTAATGCGATATTATTACTATTATATGAAACCTGTATGGGTACAGGCTGGCATGTTAAAGGGCCAGTGCCATTACTGTATATACAGATCGGCATGTGGGTAAATATTCCCTCATATCCTGTGGAAAGGAGCAGTATGCTTCTTATATGGACCCTGCCCATAGGAAGCTGGCCACAGGATGTTGCCCACAGGACGCTTCCCATAGGATGCTACCCACAGGACGCTACCCATAGGATGCTGCTCACAGGACATTGCCCACAGGACGCTTCCCATAGGATGTTGGTCATAGGTTGCTGCCCATAGGAAGCTGGTCACAGGATGTTGCCCACAGGACGCTTCCCATAGGATGCTACCCACAGGACGCTACCCATAGGATGCTGCTCACAGGACGTTGCCCACAGGACGCTTCCCATAGGATGTTGTCCATAGGTTGCTGCCCATAGGAAGCTGGCCACAGGATGTTGCCCACAGGACGCTTCCCATAGGATGCTGCCCACAGGACGCTACCCATAGGATGCTGCTCACAGGACGTTGCCCACAGGACGCTTCCCATAGGATGTTGTCCATAGGTTGCTGCCCATAGGAGGCTGCCCATAGGATGCTGCCCACAGGACACTGCCTATAGGATGCTGCCCATAGGAAGTTGCCCACACAACGCTGCCTATAGGATACTGGCCACAGGACCCTGGACATAGGACCGTGCCCAGAGAAATGATGCCCAAAGAACACTGCCAACAGGCCACTGACCATAGGACGCTGCCCACAGGATGCTGCTCACAGGGTGTTGCCCAAAGGATTCTGTCTATAGTACTTTGCCCACAGGACACTGCCCATAGAACCCAGCCTACAGGAGGCTGCCCACAGGATGCTGCCTTCAGAACATTGTTGGCTAGTGTTGTAGTTGGTCGGTTGATCTGGTTGGTGGGCACATGTATATTTAGAGCTGGAGCAGTCACTCCCACTTCGGTCATTCATTCCAAGATTTCTTATCCCATACATACCGTATATGTTACAGACTTCCTGCATGGAAACGACATTACTCCACTTTCTCATGTAGCGCTAATACCGTCCCAATAGGGCTTATGTCCGAATAAGCCAATGCATCCTCCAGGCAGAACGCTGAGGGCGCTCACACTTCTGGGTCCGACTGTGTCCCATTTGAATGTTGAATGTAAATATGACATCAAAGAAATGGCACCTTCAAAACAGGTTATTTTTGCAGATTATTTTACATACAGTATATGAACTACATTAACTGTGGAACAGGGGTCACATGACCTGTAATGAAAGACTGGTTACAGTTGAGGTCATGAATTAAGCCACAGCACCAAGGAATGCTTTGCAATTTTTCGAAAACTAAGATGAGGCCAAACACTGGTCAGAAGGTCATGATGTACCCTTTCAGTGAGCCCTAGTTCACATTGCTAGCCTTCAGTGAAATGGAGATAGGGACCAGGTATTTGTATCTAACTTAGATGCACCTAAAGTGGCCTTGCTGAGTCGCTTGTGGTGTAGGTCTGGAGAGAGACCCAGGGAAATTTAGAGCACCGGAACATAGGAATAGCCAACTAAAACTTTATCGTGCTATAGGGCATTGTGCTCGCTCTTCAGTGTCACATGACTGTTATTGAAGTCTAGCCCTGCTATCACACTGACAGGTGACAGAGCGACAAGCAACCAGTCATTTCCTACAGGAGTGCACAAAGCGACATGCCGGCAAACGACATGCCAACCCCAGCTTCTGCTCTCCGAACTTTTTCTTCCTAGCCGAATTTGGTTCCAGTTCTCACCGATGTGGTGGTGTAAGAGAGGTTCAAAACTGCTGCTTCCTCTTTTCCCCAGTTTATATGATGCGTCTTTGTACATATACATAGGGTTGCCACCCGTCCCGTAAAATACGTAATCGTCCTTTATTTGGCATTTAAATGTTGCGTCCCGTATTAAACCAATACGGGACACAATTTGTTCCGTATTTCCGCAAATATCCGTAAATTTGATCCATATTTCCGTAAATGTCCGTAAATTTGTTCCATTTTCCTGTAAATGTCCGTAAATTTCTCCCGTATTTCCTCAAATGTCCGTAAATTTGTTCCATATTTCCGTAAATGTCCGTAAATTTCTCCCGTATTTCCACAAATGTCCGTATATTTGTTCCATATTTCCATAAATGTCTGTAAATTTGTTCCATATTTCTGTAAATGTCTGTAAATTTGTTCTGTATTTCCGTAAATGTCCGTAAATTTCTCCCGTATTTCCACAAATGTCCTTAAATTTGTTCCATATTTCCGTAATGTCCGTAAATTTCTCCTGTATTTCCGCAAACGTCCGTAAATTTGATCCTTATTCCCTTAAATGTCCATAAATTTGTTCCATTTTTCCGTAAATGTCCGTAAATTTCTCCTGTATTTCCGCAAATGTTTGTAAATTTGTTCCATATTTCCGTATATGTCCGTAATTTCTTTTCAAATTTCTGTAAATGTCTGTAAATTTGATCTGTATTTCCGTAAATGTCCATATATTTGTTCTGTATTTCCGTAAATGTCTGATATACACGTCTGTCACACACACATGAATGATCACAATCTCTCTCAAACCCTTTCAAACACATGTCTCTCACACATGACCACACCCCATCCTTTATTTTCATTAGTAAAATGTGGCAACCCTACAAATACATCTGTAGAAAAATGAAGTGTGGAAGAAAGTAGAGGATATTGTTGGTCTCTCTGGTGAGCTAGGACACTTACCCAGCTAGGTTAGCCAGCATGCTAACAGGCCAATAAAGCTAGCCACGAACGCAAGCAGTTAGATTTCCAAACAACAAATATGTGCTTTCAGAACTAGCTTGCTTTTCTGGACCTTGTACACACCAACATGTGACAGCGTGAGCGGCCGTGAACACACCCACAAAAGACAAACTTGGGGGACGCAGGGTACGGGAAGACAGAGATAACCATGTTCACTAGCTGATGGCCTGAAGCTCTGTAGATCAGAACTCTGTAGGTCGGTAGAGTGGGAAGTGTGCTCTCTGACAAGCCTTAGCTTGGTAGCGTTCGGAGATACGGACCATACGCCTCACCTGTTATCTACTTTAAGGCACCAGTAATCAGGTGATCAGCGACTGCTCAACATTGCAGAGCAGAAAAGTTGACTAGTCGGCTATTTTGGGCATATGACATCACAAGTAAGTGATTTTTCCGCAGTTTGGACCCTTTAATGATTTTGGATGGTATCTATTGATGCATTCATTATGAAATATTCCCACACAGTGAAGTGAAGCCGGTATTTTCACATGGGTGAAGACAGAAAACGAGATTTTGATGTGATGGCAACAATTAGCTGTATGATCTAATACGGCTATCATGGTAATATCCTGTATTATGACATCATCCGAATGAGTAATATTGTCTGTCTGTGCTCTCCATTTCCATGCGAAAGGCATCATATGGTAACCTGACTAAATTTTCACCTCTGACACATGTGACTTGATGTATTTTGGCTACAGCTGTGTCACGTTTGGCACAGCTTTTTGCACATAGACTCATCTCTATCACTCTCTCTCTCTCCCTCTCTCTCTCTCTCCCTCTCTTAATTGAGGTGGCTTTCTCCGTGCTAGCTCGCAGCCATCGAGCCAGAGACACATTGCCATCAAACGGCGCCATCATCACTGGCCTGTCACCCCCTGTCTGTCAACCGTTTCTTAGCAACCACAGAACATGAGATGGAAGTGTGTGTGTGTGTGTGGGGGGGGGATGGGGTGGCTGGGGTGGGGTGGCTAATTTGAGCCATCCAGCAACCCAATCTGCTTCAGATTTCAGAGACAACAAAGCATTATCTTCGTTTCAGTCAAAGGGCACGTTCACTCCGCTGCCAAAGGACTCACGGCTGGAAAACAGAGGGACGGCGGTTCGAGTGGTTTGTATTGGCGTTAAAGGTTGGGGGGTTTAAGGAAGAGTGCCAAGAAAGAGGGAGGGTAAATGATGGGAGGGGGAAAAAGAGGAGAAGGAGGAGGAGGAAGCGGGAGAAAAAGACTAGAGGGCTGAGTGACAGAGAACAGGAGAAAGAGACAATGGTGGTCCAGAGTGGGAACTGATATTAAAGCTGTTTAACCTCTTACACTTCAGGTGGGTAGTCTCAGTGTCATAGTCTCAGAGTTACTAAATATATAATAGTAGATACTCAATAATTCACCATAGACACTGAATAACTAACAATACGTATTAAATAATTCATAGTAGATACTGAATAATTCATAGTAGATGCTGAAAAATTCATAGTGGATACTGAATAATTCGTAGTAGATGCTGAAAAATTCATAGTGGATACTGAATAATTCATAGTTGATACTGAATAATTCATAGTAGATACTGAATAATTCATAGTAGATACTGAATAATTCATAGTGGTTGCTGAATAATTCATAGTGCATACTGAATAATTCATAGCAGATACTGAATAATTCATGGTAGATACTGAATAATTCATAGTGGATACTGAATAATTCATGGTAGATACTGAATAATTCATAGTTGATACTGAATAATTCATAGTAGATACTGAAAAAGACATAGTAGATACTGAATAGTTCATAGAAGATTCTGAAAAATTTCATAGTGGATACTGAATAATTCATAGTAGATACTGAAAAAGACATAGTAGATACTGAATAATTCATAGTAGTTGCTGAATAATTCATAGTGGATACTGAATAATTCATGGTAGATACTGAATAATTCATAGTGGATACTGAATAATTCATAGTTGATACTGAATCATTCATAGTAGATACTGAATAATTCATAGTAGATACTGAAAAAGTCATAGTAGATACTGAATAATTCATAGAAGATTCTGAAAATTTTCATAGTGGATACTGAATAATTCATAGTAGATACTGAAAAAGACAGTAGATACTGAATAATTTATAGTGGATACTAAATAATTCACAGTAGATACTGAAAAAGACATAGTAGATACTGAATAATTCATAGTGGATACTAAATAATTCATAGCAGATACTGAATAATTCATAGTGGATACTGAATAATTCATAGTAGATACTGAATAATTCATAGTAGATACTGAATAATGGGAGATAACAAATAGTCAATAGTAGTTCTGAAATTACTACTGAATCATTTGTAGCAGTTACTGAATTATTCTTAGAAAACAACAATAACCAATTAATAAAATGAATGATATAAAAAGTCCATACTAATGTTTTCTCTGTTTCTGCATAATCATGTAAATATCTGTTTATGGTGGAGGGATACATGCAGACCTAGTAAAGGTTCACTGGTGGGTTGGATAGTAAATACAATGTCAAAATTAGTGTTGTAGACACCTGGTTCCCATCACTACCATCTACAGAGCCCCACTGGAGTCCCTACAATCAACCATTTCACCCCAAACCCACTCTAAAAGACAGTCTACAGCTGATTTATGGAGACATTTTGAACAATCAGAGGAGTAACTCAATAAACTAAGCCAATCTGTGAGCTACATTCAGGTGCATTCACAGCGGTTGTGAAATCTACTCATCTACACTCGTAAACGTTCCACCATCCGAGACATGAGTGAAGATGTTAGAGGACAAAACGGGGTAGGGAAGGGGGAGTTCTTTCTCTTTTTTTCCCCGAGTGCTCCATTTTCTCTGCTCCAGGAGGTCCAACATGTGGAAAGATGCCAGAAAATTTGCCCCATGGGCCCCGGCAGTCTGTCGAGCTGCTCCAGATAGGAGCCGATGGGGGCCGGCCTGAGCCGCGCAGCCCTGCAGTGGGTGGGGCTTGGGGCCTATAGACGCACACCCGGCTGCATAGAGCATCCCACAGCGTCAGAATACCTCCAGTCCTCAGCCACGGTGTTCTGAGCATGTCTATGCATCGAATGCAGAAAGCACTGATGGCTGCTAATGCTCATCAAGTTTGTAAAAGAGATAGGAAAGACAGAGTAGAGGAGAACCCACCACTCAGCACTGGCTGAAATGGTCAGGAACCGGACATTCTATACTGATGGTAGGCATTAGCACTGCACCAACTACCCACAGCCCAGCACCAACAATAACTGCATCCATCTTAACACTAACAACACTAGCTTATAGACAGCTGTCTCTCTCCCTGCAAGCCTGCTGCACACCTCAGGCTCTGGGCATTGCTACTCTGCCTCACGTACATCCAACACATCCAGGCCAAGCGAGCCAGTAGCGGGATGCTAGCTACACAGCCCCTGCTTTCAATGACTTCACAGAGTCTGAGCAGAGTCACTGGGGTGGTCACACAGTCACACCCCACCTCTTCCCCTCCTGTAGCAATAGGGTTTTCAGAACGTCCATTGTCCTGGATACAACCAAGTCCATTGCAACCCCAGTCCTCCCTCTGGGCTATCCTCTCTTTCAGGGCACCAGAACAGAGACACTGAGCACTGTGTCCACAGGGGATTGCGAAACTTCTGGCGTCAACCCTAGTGGCCCTCTCTCAGCCACCCTCCAGTTCCTCCTCCGTCCAGTGCGCCGTAAGCGTCAGCAAGGGTGCTGCACATGTAAACTGGAGCCCAGACTGTCCACTAGAGACCAACCATGCCATTGAAACCTGGTTGAAGCAGTGCTTAAGGGCTGCCGCCAGGTTGCCATGCTGCTCAGATCCATGCAGCTGGCTGCAATCCATGTGTCCCAGCTGGGATTTGCTGGTGGGCTTTATCATTCCCAGTCCTAGACCAGACTCGGTCATCTCTTCTATGTCGTTGTTGAGTTCATGCTAACGCCATTCAGGCACAACCTGTTCTTAATGTCAAGAAAGACGCAAGTATTGCACACGTGCAGTCACTGTAGGGTCACGCAGGTCTTGGTTTCATCAATACAGTCCTCATTTTACCTCAGCAGGCCTCTGTGAAAGCTCTGATGGAGGAGAAAAACTAGGTGCCCTCTTTAAAAACGAGCCTATCCCTCCATCCGTGCCTGGTGGTGATCCGTCTCTGCTTAGCGAGCAGAGATCAAAGCATCTAAACGCTTCCATTAATCAGAACGCTGCTAAGATCCAGTTAGTCTCTATTAACTGCCATTGCGGTGTGCGACAGCTGCACTGCAGTGAAAGGTCTTGTGCTGTATTGACTGCTACTACAGTGTATTAGCCACTTTTAGTGAAAGGGATGCTCTCACAATGGGAGATGCATTGGGCTGGACGTATTCAGACGTTCCCCACTAACTGTCAAAGCTGGGGATTATACATGTGGGTAAACCATAATGACACAGTGTTAGGTGTTGGGTAGTGGCCTGCAACCAATATGTTTATTACACGCATAAGGCCACCTATATAAATAGATAAGTGGTTGGCGTAGCTCAGCGGATAACACCATTACCCACTAGGGAGCCACCACCACATGTGGGAGACTGGGGTCCAATCCCCGGTCTGGGTGACTACGCTGTGCTACACTAATAAGAGTCCTTGGGCAGGACTCCTAACACTACATTGGCCTACTTGTAATATGATGAACCTTGTAATTCGCTCTGGATAAGAGTGTCAGCTAAATGCCGTAAATGTAAACAAGGCACTAGTCCATCACTAGCTGGATAAGTTTACCAGCTGTGACTTTTGATTTATTCATTTGAATTATTTCATATAAAAAAAAAAACAGTTTAGCTGTACCATAAAATACCTATAATGTATTATAACTGCCAAAAATGAAAGGCAATATATTATGCTTAATGTTATACTATAATAATATTATAAAATTGCTGGAATTCCAGCCCTTTTCTCTGTTACACATGATGACATCATCTCGTAAAACAATCATTGTTGCCTACCTCCAGCAGGCCCGGTACGGTTTCACATTACGCTACTGCTCTCAACCGCTCTGGGGATCAATCCATCCCAGCAAAGCAGGGGAGCCATCTGATGAGAGCACAATGGGCTTATTTGGAGGTGGGGCTTTAAGACACAGGAGCCTTAACAGAGAGAACATGAAGCATGGTAATCTTTTCAGGTAGACCTCAAAAATACACTCATGAACACTGAATAAGAACAAGAGGCAGGAGCCCTTATAGGAGGAGGCTACTTCAGGTTGACCTTTCAAAATGGTCAGCTGACAGACTGTAACACACTACTGGAAATGAAGGGGTTGATACGACCCACACAGTCTTTCTGAGAGACTGTAATACACTACAGGAAGCGTAGGGGGCGATACGACCCACACGGTAATTCTGACAGACTGTAATACACTACAGGAAGTGTTGGGGGGGCGATACGACCCACACGGTCATTTTGACGAACTGTAATACACTACAGGAAGTATTGGGGGGGCGATATGACCCACACAGTCATTCTGACAGACTGCAATACAGTACAGGAAGTGTAGGGGGCGGTATGACCCACATAGTCATTCTGACAGACTGTAATACACTACAGGAAGTGTAGGGGGCGATATGACCCACACAGTCATTCTGACAGACTGTAATACACTACAGAAAGCGTAGGGGGCGGTATGACCCACACAGTCATTCTGACAGACTATAATACACTACAAGAAGTGTAGGGGCGATGTGACCCGCACAGTCATTCTGACAGACTGCAATATACTACAGGAAGTGTAGGGGGCGATACGACCCACATGGTCATTCTGACAGACTGTGATACATTACAGGAAGTGTAGGGGGCGATATGACCCGCACGGTCATTCTGACAGACTGTGATACACTACAGGAAGCGTAGGGGGCAATTTGACCCGTACGGTCATTCTGACAGACTGTAATACACTACAGGAAGTGTAGGGGGCGAAATCAGATTCTCAGACGATTAAACAACCAACTGTCTATTGATGAACTGATTATACATTACTGTTAGCTGCTATAAGCATACAACATGTAGCGCCTGAATTGAAACAGGGTGTTGCTCCCAGAGGCCACGGTGGGGTGCGATGTGCTGCTAAGTGATCAGAGTGTTATGACAGGTGGGGTCCTCATGAGGTGGCAGCAGTGTTTGATAACTTCACTCATCTCCCTCACCCTCAGGGCTACAAAACCATTTTAGATGCTTATCTCCGTACGTGCGCCGGGTTAATGTGGTGTCTGCTCTAGATTATGAAGACATCCAGAGGCGGGGAGTTAAATAAATAAATAAATATAAATAAATAAAGGATTTAAAAAGCTTCTGAGGAAATTAGTGACTGGCATCCGACAGTGACCTGATGCCACACGATACGGGCGTGTGTTTTTTGGCTATGCCAGGTCTACCTCATCCCCAAACCCCCCCCATTTCGCTCTATCCGCATCTCTCTTTTTCTTTCTTTGTCTATTCACTCACTCTCTTGCACACCTTACCTGTCACTCTGAACTCGAGGGAAAGTCGGCTCACGCGGCAGCAGACAAAGACTCGCATGTCTGAGACTTCATTTCGTCGGTTCCTGAGAGAGATCGTCTCTCCGTTAAATACATCTTCCCCGTGTCACTCCAGTTTTTTCCTCTGCACACCCTGATGACTTGTAGATTAATTAACATAAATTAACACGTCAAGCATGCATATTTACAGTACCAATTATGCAGCTAATATTCTCCGAAAAGAAAAATCCCAGTCCGCTGGGAATGAACAATGAACTTGTTGATTATGCAATTATCTCAGAGCATCAGGTCAACAGCGTTTCAATGAGTGGATGTGTTAGCCGAGCCACGGTAGTATGCTGTCCAAAAGTATCCAGACAGCCCAGTTCCACAAATTCCTCACCACATAATCTCCAAAGAAAAGTGCACACGAGTAGAACGGAGGTGCCTGAGGCCGCCATGCCAAATGCCAAGTATCACCTGTACATTGTATAAAGCTCGCTGGGACTGGGGAGCAGAGGAGCTGCATGCTCTGTAATGATGGAGCTCCATCCAGTACCTTTGAAAGACTTGTCATCCAATACATCAGCACCTGACCTCATTAATGCTCTTTGGTGGCCAAATGTCATAAAATCCTCACAGCAATGTTCCAAAAAAGAAAAAAAAAATCTGCTGGGAATGAACAATGAAGTTGTTGATTATGCAATTAGCTCTGACCAATAGGGCAACGGCGTTTCAATGAGTGGATGTGTTAGCCGAGCCGGCGTAGTATGCTGTCCAAAAGTATCCAGACAGCCCAGCTCCACAAATTCCTGACCACATAATCTCCAAAGAAAAGTGCACACCAGTAGAACGGAGGTGCCTGAGGCCACCATGCCCAATGCCAAGTATCACCTGTACGTTGTATAAAGCTCACCGGCACGGGGGCTGGGGAGCAGAGGAGCTGCATGCTCTGTAATGATGGAGCTCCATCCAGTACCTTTGAAAGACTTGTCATCCAATACATCAGCACCTGACCTCATTAATGCTCTTTGGTGGCCAAATGCCATAAAATCCTCACAGCAATGTTCTAACAAAAACTCTCCATCTGCTGGGAACGAACAATGAAGTTGTTGATAATGCAATTAGCTCTGAGCATTAGGGCAACAGCGTTTCAATGAGTGGATGTGTTAGCCGAGCTGGCGTAGTATGCTGTCCAAAAGTATCGAGAAAGCCCAGCTCCAACCATTCCTGACCACGTAATCTCCCAAGGAAAGTGCATACCAGTAGGATGAAGCGGACATGTTTTGAGTCAGAGGCCAACATGTCTAATGCCAAGAATCCCCTGTATGTGGTTTAACACTCCCTGGTACTGGTGTTGGGGAACAGAGGAGCTGCATACTCTATAATGATGGAGCTCCATCCAGTACCTTTGAATGGCTTGTCATCCAATACATCAGTGGCTGATCTTACTGATGCTCATTGTTGGCTAAATGCCATCAAATGATCACAGCAATGTTCCAACATCTAATGCATAACATAAGAACATTCCTTCCTTCTGTCATATTACTGGGTCCCACTTAATAAGTGTCTGTTATAACAGTGTAGTTCCACAATAACAATGCATGTAACAACAATGGAGCTACTGGTGATGGATTGTTTATTACAGATGGATTACAGAAGTACAGCTTATGTACATACATGTACATAAGCTATGTACAAAGTTTCTTAACTGGAAGAAACTACTTTTAACCACAGAGTTGATTTGTTTATCAAATCTAAGGTCTGAGTGTGGAGTAGAACATGAAAACAGTTTGCCGGAATAGTTAGTGCATCCAAATACATATTTTTCATGAAGCAGTATGCATAATTCCCCAGATATGATGCTTTCTGCCACCACACTGCCTGCTAGAATGGTTCCACCACCACCTGAAGAGCCGTACAAGGCAAATGAATGTCATTTAACGGCAGAGTACAAAGAACTGCCTCGTACAATATCAAAAACAAGACTCACCAAATATGAACAACCTGGCGTGAACTGCAAATGCATTATATCCAGCATTTCTGCATTTCAAGCTTATGCATGGTCTTTGGCACAGTTGTAGTCATTCACTTTCAGGGGGTGGGCAGTGGTAGGGTGATGCCCCACTACTGTTTTTGAGTTCAATCAATCAATCAATCAATCAATTAATCAATCAATGTGTATTTGTATAGCACTTTTTACAACCAAAAGCAGCTTCACAGAAAATCAGTTTGTTATAAAAAGAAAACACTGAGTTAACGTACAGACATAGGGGTGGGGGTCCAAGCCCCCCTTGCACCAGGCGAGGAGTTCAGGCCACACTGATAACATGGCCTTCTAAACCACAAGAAAAACACTATCGGTTGTAGAACCATTTAAAATCTCCATTTAGGCTGAGAGGGTGGGACATTTCCCCAAACCTAGACCCTGCATGTGTAGTTCGGGGGCTACTCCAGCTCAGTACGGCAGTAAATGTTTGTCCTGCGATGCACAAGCGAAAAATGTATGTACTCGGTCACAGTTTGTCTCCACACGGTGTGACATTTACCAAATGTCAGTTCTCACTGCAGACTCACTAAGCTAGAGTTCCATGCTCTTCAGAGATGTGAGGTAGTAGAGTTAGCTTTCCAAGGGGAGCCCAGTGAACCCCACAGGGTCAAAACATACAGCATATGATTTATGAAAACTTGAACTGGGACCTGTCATTATACTGTAGCCGTGAGAGAGACTGCAAAGTGTGTTGAGAGAGTGTTGAAAGTTCATTTTAGACAGTGACTGGCCGAGGTACCATCTCTGAGCTGAGGCTACTTAGCTAGCACAGTACCAGTGTTGAACAACCTCAGGAATGTTGCACGCCAGAAACTTACTTTCCCTGGAAGGAGCACAGCCTCTGACTGTTTGACATCTCTGGAGCACAGCCTCTGATTGAAACACAGCCTCTGAGATGTTGACAAGCTGGGAACACAGCCTTTGTTTGATCAACCAGCCAGAAACACAGTCTTTGATTGCTTGACATGCCAGGGACACAGCCTCTGATTGGTCAACAAGTTGTAAACACAGCCCCTGATTTATTAACAAGCCAGGATTACTCCCTCAGATTGGTCAACAAGTCAGAAACACAGCCTCTGACTGGTCAACAAGTCAGGAACACAGCCTCTGACTGGTCAGCAAGTCAGGAATACAGCCTCAGATTGATTAACAAGCCGAGAACACAGTCTTTGACTGGTCCACAAGTCAGGAATACAGCCTCAGATTGATTAACAAGCCGAGAACACAGCCTCTGATTAATTAACAAGCCAGGGACACAGTCTTTGACTGGTCCACAAGTCAGGAATACAGCCTCAGATTGGTCAACAAATCAGAAACACAGCCTCTAATTGATTGACAAGCTAGGGACACTGTCTCTAATTGGTCAACAAGCCAGGGGTACAGCCCTTTGATTGGTAGCAAGCCAGAAACAGAGCCTCTGATTGATTGACAAGCCAGGATTACTCCCTCAGATCGGTCAACAAGTCAGAAACACAGCCTCTGACTGGTCAGCAAGTCAGGAACACAGCCTCTGACTGGTCAGCAAGTCAGGAACACAGCCTCTGACTGGTCAGCAAGTCAGGAATACAGCCTCTAACTGGTCAACAATTAAGAAACACAGCCTCTGATTGGTCAACAAGTCGGAAACACAGCCTCTGATTGATTAACAAGCCAGGAACACATTCTTTGACTGGTCAACAAGTCAGGAATACAGCCTCTGATTGATTAACAAGCCAGGAACACAGCCTTTGACTGGTCAACAAGTCGGGAATACAGCCTCTGACTGGTCAACAGTTAAGAAACACAGCCTCTGACTGGTCAACAAGTCAGGAACACAGCCTCAAGGCATCAGTAAATGGCTAACAGCCACGCTAACAACAATAATACCTCGATTCAACATGGAAATGCTAAAAAATCACAAAAGTAGGTGTTAGCATACTGCTAAGCCTGGAAAATAAAGCCCACTGGTCTACACCCAAACTAAGAATAACGTAGTTGTGAACTACAAACCCATTTACATTTAACCACTAACGCTGACAAGATGATTTAAATGCAAATGCCAGATTCCCTGTGGTCAGCAGCATTAAGAAGACCGTCGGTGCATCCCACTTCAGGCGTAGCATACATGCTAGCAGCCAGATAAAAAAAGTAGGCCTATTAAATTGTCCGCATGAATTCCAAACACAGATTCTTTGATACTTTCATACTTTATTTAATGGGATTTCACGCAGATACATATCTCCTGTGATGGAAACCCAGGTAAGAACTTTTGTGTGCGTGTATCTCCGAGACGAGAGATGAGGTTGGATCCCATCGCTGGCCGGCAGAGAGTATTTCGTTCTCTAGTATTACATTGGTCTCAGATAGCTGCGTTTAATCATGACTGGGGATCCATTCGATATCAAAGCCGTACCCTCAGGCCTCGCGGAGCGCCGGCAAGCCAAAAAATGTTTTCTTTTCATCGTCGACCCATTTCCCACCACCTGCAATGGCTCTCTTTCATGTGTGAAGACAGAGCCGCGATGTTACGTACCGTCTCCCTGGAGACCGGCTGCCATGGACATCACCGTCTCCAGGTATTGGCAAGCTGATGTGGCTTGCACATACACCTGCCAATCAAAGTGAGCAGCGGAGTGCAGATGGGCCACATTGACGTGAGTCTTCCTCGGTGTGGGGACAGCGTGTGCATGTGGCTCTAATTGGGGATCAGATTTGGACTTTGTGGTGCTATTCGTCTGATTCCTGCGGGGAATAAAACACTTTTGATCTGCCTACATTTCATGTTGTGCTATTTAGTAGGCTAATTTATTAGTTGCATCATTCTGAATATGATGTGCCACAGATAAGCTCACCAGACCAAAAACGTTCTCATGTGTGTTTAAGGTGGTAGTAACTTCAGGCTCCTGCAGATGGCGCTGCACAAGGATGATGGGTCTGTAAATACCTGTGGGGTGTGAGTGACGGGATCCATAGATTGGGAAGAGGTGCTACAGTGCAGGGAATGTCTCGTTCCATGTGTGGAAAATGGCTCCAGAGCAGATGTTAATGATTGGCTAAAAGGAGGGACTGCATGTGGGCGTGGCCAAAGACCATAGTGTGAAGGAAGTAGCTGAATCTGCAGGTGTATGGAAGCGTACGGTCATACGGGTCTACCAGCAGTGGCTAAAATCCCAGTCTACAGGGAATTACCCTCAGAATTGTGCCAGGGATGGCATCCACCAAATCTGGCCCAACTGACTGACCCAAAAGATGTAAGTGTCTGAACATTGACGTGTCCTACATCCAGAAACTTGTCCAGTCCATGCCAAATCCGATCACAGCTGTTATTGGTGCTGGTGGAGGTGTTACACCCTATTAGATATTTCACCCATCGGCGCAGTAATATACATATACACTAGCGAACACACACACATGCTAGCGGGGAGTGAGCACATTTTTGACCAGAGCAGTGGGCAGCCCTGTCCGTAGCACTAGGGGAGTATTTGGGGTTTAGGAGCTTGCTGAAGGGCACCTGCTGTGTCCTGTCAATTCAGGGGAGCAAACCAGCAACCTGATCCACTCACAAGGCTGGCTCCCGAACCACCAACCCATGACTCCATCAAGCCCTCTATTGTTTAGTAGGGGTTTGACAGACTAGCAAACTTGTTGACTTTCCTGCTCTGCACCTTGATGTTGGTTAGTTATTGATGATGCCATTATGACTTATAACATGGATTCCTCAGAGAAGGCAGCCGGTGAGGAGCCTGGTCATTCCGGGGTCCTTATCTCCAGTTTCCTGGCATCCAGCAATAAAATCCAAGTCACATTCAAAAACTTTGGAAATGGTGCAGCTCCCTGAAGACTAATATAAACATGTGTCACGTGTCATTGGAGAGACATAACCCCCGTAAAGTTATGAGTCAGTTATTCTTGATTTACCGTGCTCGGACCTCCAAGCAAGTAGTGTCTCGGCGAGGCCACCTAGGGTGAACCTATGTTGGGTACAAATTTATGAGTTTCCAAAGTTTGACTCTCAGGTACCGTGAGGTTTCCTCCAGTTCCCTTCTTCTGGGGATTTCTTCATGATGTCATCAGTGATTGATCGACATATGCTTGGCTCTTGTTGCGTATTTGTCAACCTCCGAAAATCTTCCGAAGTCTTCCGAAGTCTTGCCGCCTCCTTTTCAAGTAGTATATAGAAGTAGCGAACTGAGACCCAGTACAAAGCAATACCGTAGCAAGCGGACAAGCCCTGCGAAGGCAGGTAAACAAACGTACGCGTGTGTGTGTACGCATCCACTCCAACACCTGTGTGCTCTGAATCTCTTCTCTGTGATTTCTGACTTGGCTCTGAAAACAGCAACGATGGCAGGGAGAAAAAAGCAGCAGCAAGACACATGAAGAGAGCAGCTTTCTTTCTGACTCTTCTTCTCTGATGTACTCCACCAGCCTGGGGTGAGTTTCCCCAAAGCATTGCAGCCTTAAGATCATCGCAACATCTAGAAAGAACATACAGATGATCCCCCGCTCTCTCTCTCTCTCATACACTCTCTCTACACCGTCTTGGTGCCAGGCTGCTTTTGCTTTTGCTCATCAGACAAAGTCAGAGTCTACAGTCGCATTATTACACACAGGGGACTTCTCAGCCTGCTGAACATGCACGCCTTTATATCACACTCTGAGATGCTGAGACAACTGTACCCACCTTAAGACCACTCCTTGAGGGGGAATCCCATTGATTTGTCTACATTTGCCTTCACTGTTAAACAGTAAAGACGGTTAACGAAGTCTATATCCTACATGCTACATCCTAGAGAGATTTAGTCAGAGCGGTTCACAGGGGTGGTGATGGGGACCACACGTCTGGTAAGTCCCATGTCCCTTAAAGCTCCTTCACAGAAAACTATAACATGAAATGATTCCAAAAGTGCAGCCTAGCTCCTTTGGTTCACAGTTTTGACGTGAGAGTTTGGCCTTGGTGAAAAGGTAACCCGTATATACGTAGTCAATTTAATGTACAACCATCATCACAAGAATAGCTCCACCCAGAAGATACCTACCAGCAGGAATGAAACTTGGTGGGTAGGATTGATATGTAGGTTTCACGTGGGTCTGACTGGCCCAACAGCCAAGATTATGGACATTCAGTGAGCAGTGATGTCCTCCATGGTACTGAGTCCAGTACCATTGGCAGACGGCTGCACCACGCAGGACTACATTATCACGACTGTCCTTAACACCACGTCACCGTCACCAAAGACTGCAGTGGTGTCATACCAGACTGTCATGGAGTGACTCAGAATGGCAGCGGGTCATCTTCAGTCAATGTCCCGCTTTAGTCTTGGTGGAGACGCCCAACGAATCCGTGTGTGGAGGCACCGTGGTCAGCACCGAGATGAACGGTTTGTTGTTACATGTCCAGAAGGCCTGGTGTCCCTCCACCTCCCCTCCTACCGCACCATCTGCAGGAACTGTGTGAGGATGTTCAAGCTGCATGGGATGGATTATCACAGGACACCATTAGGAACCTCTACAGCTCCATACCGAGACGTCTGGCGTGTTGGGTTAGCAAACACGACGGCCCGAGAGATACTGAGAGACAGGCTTCAAGGCCAATGGGATCATGTGATCAGAACACATGTCGGGGCAGTCGTGGGCTGGAGGTTAGGGAACCAGCCTTGTGACCGGAGGGTCGCTGGTTCGATTCCCTGAACTGACAGTAACGACTGAGGTGCCCTTGAGCAAGGCACCTAACCCCCAATTGCTCCCCGGGCGCCGTGGATAGGGCTGCCCGCCGCTCCGGGTAAGTGTGCTCACTGCCCCCTAGTGTGTGTGTTCACTAGTGAGTGTGTTTGTGGGTCTTTCACTTCACGGATGGGTTAAATGCGGAGACTAAATTTCCCCACTGTGGGACTAATAAGGGGATTTAAGAACAGCACTACACTGATCTCAAACCTCCACACTCCAAACCGACTCTGCCGCTGTGAGAACAACCTGAGAAGATCCTCAGTGAAGTCATCACGGTTCAATTAAACCCCGCACTAGAGACCTGCGTACCAGCACCTTCTACCTGGGAGAAAACGTTAGCACTGTCTGTGTTAATTTAACACCAGTGATGTTTCTGCACGGCTGAGACGGATAAATCAGTCCTACAGCAGTACATATGGAGTTTGACTTGTTTCATAGGCAGCACCTGGCATGATTACACCATTCACGAAGACAGATTGATATCTGTCAACAACGCCCCTCCTGCTCCTGATTTAAATGAGAACATGAACAATGAAACTGAAGCTACACTACAGACAGCAGCACTAGCAGACTCCGGCTTTGTGCTTCAGGCAGTCGCGTCTCTATCGGCCCAGGATCTAAGCTGAAGGGACCGACGATCAACTCTGTTCCTGTCTTTATTGTTCTCGTAAGGCTTATTGTTTTTCGTGTATTGTTGTTTCGCCACCAGGAGTCAAAAGTTCAAAAGGGGATGCATTATACTTTTGAGTCTTGGTTCCTCCCAGTGGTTCCTTCTCATGCTCCTAGGGAGGTTTACCTTTTGAGTCTTGGTTCATCCCATTAGTTCCTTTTCATGCTCTTATGGAGTTTTACTTTTTGAGTCTTGGTTCCTCTATGTGGTTCCTTCTCATCCTCTTTGGGAGTTTTACTTTTTGAGTCTTGGTTCCTTTCAGTGTTTCCTGCTCATGCTTCTAGGGAGTTTTACCTTTTGAGTCTTGGTTCTTCCCATTAGTTCCTTTTCATGCTTCTAGGGAGTTTTACCTTTTGAGTCTTGGTTCCTTTCAGTGTTTCCTTCCCATGCTCCTTGGGGGTTTTACCTTTTGAGTCTTGGTTCCTCCCATTAGTTCCTTTTCATGCTCCTATGGAGTTTTACTTTTTGAGTCTTGGTTCCTCTATGTGGTTCCTTCTCATCCTCTTTGGGAGTTTTACTTTTTGAGTCTTGGTTCCTTTCAGTGTTTCCTGCTCATGCTTCTAGGGAGTTTTACCTTTTGAGTCCTGGTTCCTCCCAGTGGTTCCTTCTTATGTTTCTAGCACCTTGGTTCCTTTTGATTTTTCTTTAACCTCTGATGGAGTTTGGTTCCTTTCAGTGTTTCTTCCTCATGCTCCTAGAAGGTTTTTCATTTTGAGTCTTGGTTCTTCTCAGTGTTTTTTCCTCATGCTCTAATGGGATTGGGTTCCTTTCACTGGTTTCTTCTTATGCTCCTTGGGGGCTCCTTTCCTGGGTCTTGCTTTCTCTTGATGGTTCTTCTTTATGCTCCTAGAAAGTTTCTCATTTTGAGTCTTGGTTCTTGTCAGTGGTTTTTCCTTAAGCTCTGATGGGGTTGGGTTCCTCTCACTGTTTTTTTCTTATGCTCCTTGGGGGTTTCTTTTTTGGGTCTTGCTTTCTCTTGATGGTTCTTCTTTATGCTCCTAGAACGTTTCTCTTTTTGAGTCTTGGTTCTTCTCAGTGTTTTTTCCTCATGTTTTAATAGAGTTTGGTTCCTGTCTGTGGTTCTTCCTCATGCTCTTAGGAGGTTTGGTTCCTGTCTGTGGTTCTTCTTCATGCTCTTAGGGAGTTTCTTTCTTTGGGTCTTGGTTTCTCTTTATAGTTCCTCCTCATGCTCTTAGAGGGAATCTATATTAAGTCTTGGTTACTCTTAACTGTTATTCCTTATGCTCAGATGGAGTTGGGTTCCTTTCAGTGGTTCTTTCCCACTGTCTTACATACTTTCTCTTTAAGCTCTTCAACATACTCTAATGGAGTTTGGGTCTACTATTCAAGATTCAAGATTCAAGATTCAAAGCTTTATTGTCATATGCACAGTAAGGAAACTAGTTTCCCTGTACAATGAAATTCTTACTTTGCTGCCCACACTGGATGTCATAGAAAAGTATAAATATAAATAGACAGATAACAAGGATCAAAAATTAAGCATGCAGAGAATATATAAATAAAATATAAAATATAAAATGTAAACAATTTAGAATTATACAGGCTATATACATTGTGCAGGTATGTGCTTACATATAGTTACATTGTAAACAGTCTGTAGTAAAAAGTGGTGTTTGTGCAAAATGAGCTGAAATATAACCATACAAGAGCAGTTAATCGTGTGCAAAACGATCCATGTTGTGCCGCTGTATGCAGACACCAACAACAGTCAAGTACAGTAGTGCAACTATATCATGCTGCAGAATGATATGAGTTAGTGCAATTTTTATAAATACAGTGATGTCTATGAGGAGAGACATCAGCTCAACTGTTTAAGAGTCTGATGGCTGTGGGAAAGAAAGAGTTCTTTAATCTGGTAGTCCGGCATTTCACGCTTCTGTACCTCCGACCTGAAGGTAGAAGTGTAAAATAGTCCATGTTGGGGGGCTGGGTGGGATCTTTGATGATGGATGGCAGCTCTCCTGTGGGACTCTGAGATTGTAGATGCTCTGCAGAGAGGGGTCTTCCCGTGCCATCTTGGTGATTTTGGTAGCAGTCTTTACCACTCTCTGCAGGCGTTTGCGGTCCTTCACAGTAGTGCTGCCATACCACACAGTGATGCAGCTGGTCAGGATGGATTCAATGATGCAGCTGTAGAAGTTGCTGAGGATTCTGGGTGACATGCCAAATTTCCTCAGCCTCCTTAGAAAGTACAGCCGCTGCTGAGCCCTCTTTAGCACATATGTGGTGTTCAGTGTCCAGGTGAGGTCATCACTGATGTGGACCCCTAAGTACTTAAAGCTGCTAACCCTCTCTACCTCAAGGTCCCGGATAAATAGTGGCTGATGAGGTCTCCTCTCCTTTCTCATGTCCACTATCATCTCCTTGGTCTTGTCCGCGTTGAGGGTTAGGTTGTTTTTGGTACACCATGCCACCAGACTGTCCACCTCCTTCCTGTAGGCTGCCTCGTCTCCGCCAGTGATACGACCTATCACAGCGGTGTCGTCAGCAAACTTCAGAATGATGTTGCCAGGATGGGTGGCGACACAGTCGTGGGTGAACAGGGTGTAGAGGATAGGGCTAAGTGGGTTCTTCCCATGCTCTACGTCATAGGTTGTACCTTCTGAGTCTTTGATCCTCTTGAGGTTCCATCCACCCTTATGCATGTAGAGGGTTTCTCTTTTGGAGTCTTGGTTGCACTCAGTGACTCTTTATCATGATGTAAGAGAGTTTCTCTTTCTGAGCCTCTTAGTGGTTCTTCCACATGCTCTAAAGGAGTTTGGTTCCTCTCAGTGGCTCCTTCTCATGCTCTCAGGGAGATTGACTCTTGAGGTTTATTCCTTGTGGTCCTAGGGGGTTCTCTTTTTGAATCTTGGTTGTTCTCTGTGGCTCTGCTCAGCAGTTCTTCTTCATGTTCCTAGGGAGGTTGTCCTTGATACTGTTACACATAGCTTGCTCACTGTAGGCCTAGATTAATATCCCTGTAAGGCTGCTTTGTGACAATGCCTGTGCTATGCTAAGCTAAGATTTAGAAGTAACTCATTTCTATGGTCAGTTAACATTCCAACCTCTACAGTACAGCTCCAAAGGTCCATATGGACATCTCACCTCGTCCTCATCTCTCTCTGTGAAGAAAACCAGCAGTCTTTTCTAGACTTGCATCGATGTTTGAATTAACTTCCCAGTAGTGTGAGAAAAATCATCCATCCACAACCATTAGCACGCCTATAGCAAGCAACAGAAAAGTAATTTTTCGACAGATGCCAAAACGTTCTAGTGAATTCGCCTAACACGGATATGTTTTGGTATTGTCAGCGAACCACGCCGACGAAGAAGGCCGTATTTATTTGTTTGTCAGAATAAGGGCACACGGCCTACCAGGTTGTCAACTCCACCTCCAAATTAACTACTTAAATAGACAAGCAAGCGATCCGACAGAGACGTCAGCTTCCCGTAGCGTCTCTCACCCGAACCCCTTTAACGGGCCCAGGACGTGCTTCCGTTCCGGGATGGGAGGTGAGCCCACCTGAGGGCATGAAGGGCCACACCGAGCTGGAGCTTTTCAGTGGGAGATGTGCTCATTATGCAGTGGCATACGTGCTGTCACTCATCCGCTGTGCTCCCTTCCGCACTCAGCTGTTGTGCATTAATTCTACTCCGTTTCTTATCCCTCGTTACTTGACCTTTCCGACGCACGGCATAGGAGGCACTTCACGTGGGGGGCTTCCTCAGACATCTGCAGTGCCAGACGCGGAGTGATAGCTGTTTGTTTTTTTCAGATAGCGGTGGCCTGATTCCAGTTCAAAGATGATAAACCCTACCTGCGCTGCCCAATTCGGTTTAAGCAAGTCTAAGATTCATGATTAGGTTCTCCGGGTCTGTGCATTCTGAACAATCTTATTGAATTTATTTCTCACATAGCTTTGCAGCTGTTGAAGGTGCCTATTCTACACATTTACGCAATATAAGATTTGTGTTTGCAAGTAGAACAGGGGAACGTTTATTGTGATTTGAATTTAATGAATATTATTGTTTATGCTTTTTACAATGTCTGCCATTATGCAACACCAAAATAAATGGATAAAAGAATTTACATACTCTAACGTTCAAAAAAATAAAAAATACACTGAAAAGAAATAGAATTTACTAATAAACTGTGTAATAACTATGTTATTACAGAGATACTGCAATGTTATGTAACCCAATTGTAAAGCAATTTGACAACAATGACTCACAAAAGTGCAAACCAAGCTTTTCCCTGTATACATATGTACCCTGTGTGCTTTAGGTGGTAGAGGTGCTACCAGGCAGGGAATGTCTCGTTCCATGTGTGGAAAACGCTCCAGAGCAGATGTTAATGATTGGCTAAAAGGAGGGACTGCATGTGGGCGTGGCCAAAGACCATAGTGTGGAGGAAGTAGCTGAATCTGCAGGTGTATAGAAGCGTACGGTCATACGGGTCTGGTCTACCAGCAGTGGCTAAAATCCCAGTCTACAGGGAATTCTCCTTGGAACTGTGCCAGGGAAGGCATCCACCAAATCTGATACAACTTCCCAACAGCACTGCAATCCCACACTTCCTTCTGGGTGCAAATATGCATGTGATGATGGTGTAACGGGCAGTGTAAACTAAGGGGCACTTTTCTTCACCACTGTAGCAACCAGTTGACCAGAGATGCAACCAGAGATGTAAGACGTGCGGTGAAGAGTCTTTTCTCAGATTCCGAAGGCCTAGAGGCGAGGCAGGATGCCTCACTCGTAAGGAAAAGGCCCTAGTATATTTAAGGAGTACATGCTTCTGTCATGCAACATGGAACACCGAAATAGCCTTTGCTGACATTATAACAGCCACCATGTCCAAGCTGCTCCATGGTGAGGTGTGAAAACCACTAACGAATTGTAACCAACCATGCGTTCAGGCATACTGGCCCTGGACCCACCACGAACACTCCTCACTGGCCCCCAGAACATGATGAGCCAAAACTGTAGCGCATCCCATTCATTCATTCATTCATTCATTCATTCATTGCACGTCAGTTACATGCAAGTCCATCTCTCTGTCCCAGTCCTTCCATCCCTCCCTTTATTTTGCAGTGCCACTCATCTCTCTCTCTCTCTCTCTCTCTCTCACTGTCTCTCTCTCTCTCTCTCTCTCTCTCTCTGTCTCTCTCTTTCTCCTTCTCTCTCTCTCTCTCTCTCTCTATCTCTCTCTCTCCCTCTCTCTCTCTCTGTCTCTCTCTCTCTCTCTGTCTCTCTCTCTCTCTCTCTCTGTCTCTCTCTCTATCTCTGTCTCTCTCTCTCTATCTCTCTCTCTCTCTCGGCTCATCGTCTCTCTCTCTCTCTCCTTTCTCTCTCTCTCTCTCCTCTCTCTCTCTCCCTCTTGTGCTTTATCTCTCTCTCTCTCCCTCTCTCTCTCGCCTCTTCTCTCTCTCTCTGTCTCTCACTAGCTCATCGCTCTCTCTATCTCTCCTCTCTCTCTGTCTCTCTCTCCTCATCTCTCTCTTCCGTCTCTCTCTCGCTCCTCACTCTCTCTTCTCTCTCTCTCTCTATCTCTCTCTCTCTCTCTCTCTCTCTCTCTGTCTCTCTCTCGTCTTCTCACTCTTCTCTCCCGCTCTCTCTCTCTCTCACTCTCTACTCTCTCTCTTCTCTCTCTCTCTCTTCTCTTCTCTCTCTCCTCGCTCTCTCTCTCTCTCTCTCTCTCTGTCTCTCCTCCTCTCTCTCTCTCTCTCCGTCTCTCTCTCTCTCTCTCTCTCTCCTGCTCTTCTCACCTCTTCTCTGTCTCTCTCTCCTCTCTCTCTCTCTCTCTTCTCTCTCTCCTCCTTCCTTGTCTCTCTCCGCTCACTAACAGCAGCCACACATATCGCCTGCTGCCTCTCCTCCAGTCTCCTGCCATTCTGGGCCATCTGCTCCAGTCTGCGTACCCAACGGCGCTCACGCTGATGACAGCCACGTCTGAGAGGACGCGTCACCCTCGCCCGTCCGTCAGAAAACCGCACGCCCGCATACGCACGCGGTGCACATACAGTTCCGCACGCGGTCGCGCGCACACACATTGCGGCGCAGAGAGGAAGAAATCTGCCATGAAACTTAATCACCAAGGGTCATGTCGGGGAGTGAGGAACAGATTAAATTAGCATAGTATTAGATATGGAAAATGATTTCTGTCAAAACCATCCTTACCAGACCAATGTATATAATTATGTTGAATTATTGTATTTCATTAAGGGGGCTGATTATGGCGCGCAGATGAAATCATGCGGACAGAGGCACCTGGAAGAAAGCAATGAAGCGGCTTTATGCCTCTCCCCCTCTCTCTCTCTCTCCTCCTCTTCCCTTCCAGTCTCTCTCCCCTCCCTCCACCTTTTAACCTGTCGTCACTTTTTCATTTCATCTACTGATTGTCATTCATTTATTCATTAATTGTCTTAACTGCCTAAAAGGAACAGCAGGGAGAGCACAAAGGAGCGCCGCTGATGAGAGGAGAAAATCTCTGCTCTCTGATGATGCTCACAAGACAACCTGTACTTCGAGCGTACAGTGGTATGTACACTACACCACCGAAAGTTTTCCCTTCCCCATCTAAATCAGTTTATTCAGGTGTTCCAGTCACTTCCATGGCCACAGGTGTACATAACCAAGCACCTAGAGATGCACACTGCTCCTACAGACATTGGTGAAAGTATGGGTCGCTCTCAGGAGCTCAGGGAATTCCAGTGTGGTACCGTGGTACCGGTACCACGGCTGCCACCTGTGCAACAAGTCCAGTCATGAAATTTCCTTAGTCAACCAGTCAGTGGGAGTATAACACAGTGCAAGTGATTGGAAACGACCGAAAGCAGAGGTCACCAGCTTTTTGCAGGTTCAATTAAGACTCTAGAGAAGGAATGGGATGCCACTCAAGTTCATAGGTATCAGGACAAAAGACTCCGGAATGATGAGCGCAGAGTTAAAAGTCAAAGGGGTTAAGCTAAAACAGAGGGATTAAAATCCTAAAGACAAAGCCACAAATACAAGACAATGCAAGAGGGGAATAGCCAAACCATAGTCTAGGACAGGCACAGGTCGGACACCAGGGGAGGCTAGCAGGTTGGAAAGGCAAGACTAGAGAGAGAGAGAGAGAGAGAGAGAGAGAGAGAGAGAGAGAGAGAGAGAGAGAGAGAGTGAGAGAGAGAGAGAGAGGGGAAGCGTGGTCAGTAACAACAGGTGATACTAGGTCAGAGAGGGAACTCCGGGGAGCCGGATCTGATCAGAGATGGTGATCAGGAGCACATGGGAGTGACGTCCTCGAGTGTAGACCTCTGGGAAATGTAGTCCGGGAGAGCGGAGGAGACAGGGAAACCCAGAAGCGTGACAATATGCATGTTAAGGAAGATGAGTGAAAAACTTTTGGCTATATAGTCCATGTTCTAAGGATATATACATATATATATATATATATGTACACAGTGCCAACAGATTAGAGATTCTTATCATTTCCAGGCAAAATGACATTCAAGTACAAACTCTCCAAGTTACACAGAAGCTTCAGAACCTACAGTGGTGCTTGAAACTTTGCCAAGCCCTTGAAGAATCTGTAAAGTCCTGAAAGGAGACCGAAATGAAACAGATGAAACTAAGATATCAGACCTGGTTATTTATTTATCGAGGAAAATGATAATTAGGTGATTAGGTGAAGTCAATCATTCTCTGAGTGATAGCTTTTCAGCAGTCTTTTGCCATTTGTGCCCAAATTGGTCTTCCGCATTTAACCCATCCGTGAAGGGGGCTCACACTAGGGGCAGCGAGCACACTCACCCAGAGCAGTGGGCAGCCCTTTGGTGGGTTAGGTGCCTTGCTGAAGTGCAGTTGTGACTATTGGTTAGGGGAATCGCACTGGCGACCTGTCGGTTGGTTCCCTAACCTCCAGCTCACGACTGTCCCCAAACTGATCTAATATTACAGATCTATGAGTGGCACATGTGCTTTCAGTCTGTGAACCTAAATGTTTCTGGTAGCTATAAATCAGTACAGGATGGTGGAATTTCAGCCCTATCCTCCGTACAGAACAGCTTCCACTCTGTTATGTTGGTGGGTTTCCTCCCATGAACTGCTCACTTCAGGTCCTTCCTCAACATTCCTATAGGATTAAGTTCTGGACTTTATTCCTCTCTAACTGTTCTTTGGGAGAACAGCTTGTGTGCTGACGGTTGTTGTCTTGCTGCATGACTCTAGAAATTCTAGAAAATTTCTAGAAATTCAGCTCAGCTGTCCTGCCGGTTTCCTTTAGAGTTTACTGGTGTCATTCACAATCGGTTGTTCTGTCAATGATGGCAAGGGTCCTGGCCCAGATGCTACAAAACCGCCACCATGTTTCCCACATGGGATAAGGATTTTATGCTGGAGAGCACTGTTCTCCTTTCTCATAACATGATGCTTCTCATTTAAACCAAACAGGTCTATTTTGGTCTCATACGTCCACAAAGCATTGTTCCAACAGCTCTCTGGCTTGTCCATGTGATCTTTAGCAAACTGTAGATGGGCAGCAATGTTCTTTTGAGAGAGCTTCTTGCAGCCCTGTCATACACAGCATTGTTGTTCAATGTTCCTGATAGTGGAACATTAACATTAGCCAACGTGACAAAGGTGACCTTGGATTCCTTTGTGACCTCACAGACTATTACACGCCTTGCTCTTGGAGCGATGCTTGTTGGTTGACCACTCCTGGGGTCTGGATAAGAGCGTCATGTAAATGTTGACACCTGAGGCACTGAACTTTCAGTACTCTGGGAAAGCTTTACACTACATACTGACTGTATTCTCCCACAACAGCATTACAGATATCAGACGAAGGCTAACTAGAATACTCTTAGCAGGAAAGATCATGTTACATAAGCTGTCATAATATCAGACATTATGGCATCTGTCACCACAGTTACCGGCAATCGAAACAGGACACTGTTTATCACTGGACTTTATGACAGGTTCTATGACATGTTTATGTTAGTGTTATGTAGCAGGGTCCGGATAAACTGTTACCAACAAGGATGTTGTGTGCTACACATGTGGCGCCGATGGCTACACCAATCAACACTGGAGTGTACTGAGTGCTGTATGGGCACAGGTGATCTTAACGTCCTTCTCCTTCTCATTCTTAGTGTTGCTTTCTATACTGTAAATCACAACATCCTCCTGACCCATCTTTCCTCAACTGCCTCTACTGGCACAGCCCCTCAGTGGTTTAGATCTTACCTCACTGGCAGACAGCATTTTTATTACTGTAGGTAAACACAAATCTTCTATTGCCCCAATTAATCAAGGGGTGCCTCAGGGTTCTGTCCTCGGCCCCATCCCTTTCTTCATTTATATGCTTCCACTTGGTCAAATGATCTGCCGGCCTGGTCTGAATCCTAATTGTTACAGAGAGGACACCCAGATTTATGGTAGAAAGTAAATTCACCACCAATTTACCATCTGGTTCTTTGACTGAATGTGCGTCTGGGCTAGATTCGGTTGAATGCCTGCTTTAGGAAATTAAATGCAGATAAAACTGATATTATGATATTTTTATTATCATGATATTGATGCTGTTATTGTTAAGTCTTTTTAGGTAGTCTGCAATATTGGTGTTTTATTTAACCCTTTGTTTACTTTTAATACTCACATAAACCTGCCTGTATTTCTTCAGCTCTGCAGTATTGCACAACTTCACCCCCCACCCCACCTTAACCAAGTTACACTGTTCAACACTTCTCTATACTTACTGTTCTCCATCCAAACACCTTAAATAGACTGCAGGGAGTTCTTACACACAATGAAAATGACCGTTTCTGTGTTCAAATGATACATAAAAGTTAAAAAATCAAGAAAAATTGAAAGATACATAATAATAATAATAATAATAATAATAATAATAATAGTAATTTCATTTTTCATCAGTAATGGTGGGGGGACATGTTTTCCTTAGATAGTGACGATGTAAACAATAGATCTCATTACCTTTAAGGCACCACAGGGAACATCCGTACATCCCCTGGTGTAAACTGAGTTCTTCTGGAGCTGGGCTTTTGGATTTGCCCCGTAAGCTCTGGAATTCCTCACCCCAGCCTAGTTGTGACTGCTCATCCATTTCCTCTTTTAAAACTGAACTGAAAACTCCTCGTCTCTCACTTCCACTCGTCTATCCTAACTTCGTAGCCACAGTTGTGTTGTACTCTCATTTCTGTCATGAGGTCTTTTGCTTCTTACCTAGTTTTATAATTACTGATTGCACAATCTTCTCCTTCTTCTTCTCCTCCTTCTTCTTCTCCTTCTTCTTCTCCTCCTTCTTCTTCTCCTTCTTCTTCTTCTTCTTCTCTTTCTCCTTCTTGTTCTCCTTCTTGTCCTTCTTCTTCTTCTTCTTCTCCTTCTCCTTCTTCTTCTTCTTCTTGGTCATGAGAATTTTGTCCACCAACTAGTCCCGCAGGTTTCCCTTAAAGAATGAATGGGGCCAAAGCCTGCACATCCATCTACTGTACTTCTGCTCAACTGACGGTCATCGTTTCATCTCAGAGCAGACCCCCTAGCAGGAATTCAATCTTGGTCTTACCTGCACTCATCTGTTTATCTTTTTTTGTCATGCCTCTTTTCTCCCATAGAGTCCCATTCTTTTATGGACCCACCCCAACCCTACTGTTTCCTTTACCCCACCCATCACCAAACTGCATGTACTCACTCAGAGCAGATCCCCAAGCTCTAAGCCATGGACATACTGATGCACACTCCTCTATGTGTCGTTTATTCATCCCTCATTCAGCCCATTGACTCCCATTAATTTGTAGCACCTTGGAAACCGACTATCAACAAACTTAACCTGCACAACCGCTCAGTATGTACTTCAGGACATGCACTGTTCCGGTTGTTCGTGTGTTTCATCAACTGGCCAGCTTCGGATGCTCTGTAAAGTGAAACTTGGGATGGTGCTAAATTAATAATATTTTGTTTAATAATTATTATTATTATTATTATTAGGTTTATACAGGATAACATTGCCCTGTATCAATACAAAGGTTCCCTCTCTTCGCTGAACAGGGTGCCCGTCGGCCAACCCTATCATTTCCAGAACTAACACACGTGCCCTGCTCTGCCAACTTCTTCTCCCGCGCCGAATCCCTCTCCTCTTTCCAAACGGCAGATCAAAGGGCGGATTTGTGCAGAAAGTGCCTGTGGAGGAGAAGGGAGAAAAGCGGCAGCAGGCCCGCTCGGCCTGAGCCGGCCGCGTCTCCACTGGAGGGACGTTATTGCTTTCTGCATTGTTCTGCAGATCAGCGTCGTTGCTCTGCGAGATTACCACATTGTCCTACGGACCCTGAGTAAGGCTGGAGCACAATGAGCGAGAGGGGGAGAGAGGGTATGTCAGAGAGGGAGAGAGAGTGAGAGAGCAACCAAAACAAAGTCTCGTCCACAGACTGGCCCTGGGCACCACGAGCTGGTGGGGGGGAAGCAGACAGGAGGAGAAGAAGAAGTCAGGGTCCAAATAACGTGTTAGGCAGCAAATACTGATATAAACTGTTTGGGACTCTTTCTGAAGGCATCCAATAATGGAGATACTTTGTATAAAACCTGCCGCGCTCCCTCCATCTACTAAACTACCATTGAGATGTTTGAAGTGTATTTACAAATAACAGCCGTGCATATCAGGCTAGTTTAGAAGTACGTGTCATGAATACCAATAACACGCGCAGACATCCATATACAGTGCTATTCCACTGAGCCAAGCAGATCTGAGGGACTCGCTGCACTTTGATGTGCTCGCGCCTGATAGACCGCAATGAATGGGCGCAGTTTAGACATTTCAAAGCCCTCACTTCACAAGTCGTTCATGGCAAATATTTTGAAGAGGGAGCAAGATCTGGTTGGAAGGATGGAACTTATGTTTGCAGGCAGCGCGCAAATTAGCCGTGAGTGCTCGCTTACCCTCTTCAGACGGAGCGAGTGCAGGAATTTCGCAAGTTTTCGCCCCCTAATTAGGGGAGAGGGAAGCGATTTCTCCACAATCGGAGCTTTCAGAACCTGGCCGGTAGAGGCGAGAGTGACGCTTCTTCGTTATTATCAGATTCAGTGATGAGGCTTGGTATCGCGGGGTTAACGCTCTCTCTGACACTCCGGCGACGCTTAGCTTAGCTCTCGATTCCTTGGGGCCGAGTGGCTCAGTTGTGAATGTGCGTTAGTGGAAAAATGGAGGTCCAGATTTGGCCTTTGCGGTGTCCAAGGTTCAGTTAGATGACCATTATTCAAGCATGTATTTATGAAAAGGTGTTTATCACCAAGATCTGTGTTTTAATCATCCAGTATGAATCTGAGTGTATAGAATATTTACACTCTGCTGTGTGCAGTGAAACAACAATTATATATATCGTATGAATCTGCAGTGTGTGTAGTGTTTACAGTCTGACGGTAATAACTGTGGAGGGATTATAATCCGGTATGAATCTGCAGCGTGTGTAGTGTTTACAGTCTGACGGTAATAACTGTGGAGTGATTATAATCCAGTACGAATCTGCAGCGTGTGTAGTGTGTACAGTCTGACGGTAATAACTGTGGAGGGATTATAATCCAGTATGAATCTGCAGCGTGTGTAGTGTTTACAGTCTGACGGTAATAACTGTGGAGGGATTATAATCCAGATGAATCTGCAGCGTGTGTAGTGTGTACAGTCTGACGGTAATAACTGTGGAGGGATTATAATCCAGTATGAATCTGCAGTGTGTGTAGTGTTTACAGTCTGACGGTAATAACTCGTGAGTGATTATAATCCAGTATGAATCTGCAGCGTGTGTAGTGATTACAGTCTGACAGTAATAACTGTGGAGGGATTATAATCCAGTATGAATCTGCAGCGTGTGTAGTGTTTACAGTCTGACGGTAATAACTGTGGAGTGATTATAATCCAGTAGGAATCTGCAGCGTGTGTAGTGTTTACAGTCTGACGGTAATAACTGTGGAGTGATTATAATCCGGTATGAATCTGCAGCGTGTGTAGTGTTTACAGTCTGACGGTAATAACTGTGGAGTGATTATAATCCGGTATGAATCTGCAGCGTGTGTAGTGTTTACAGTCTGACAGTTAATAAACGTGAGTGATTTATAATCCGGTACTGAATCTGCAGCGTGTGTAGTGTTTACGGTCTGACGGTATAACTGTGGATGTGATTATAATCCGGTATGAATCTGCAGCGTGTTTAGTGATCAGAGTCTGAGGGTTCTATCTGTGGTGTGTTTATAATCCAGTATGAATCTGCAGCGTGTGTAGTGTTTCTTTACAGTCTGACGGTAATAACTGTGGAGGGATTATAATCCAGTATGAATCTGCAGCGTGTGTAGCGTTTACAGTCTGACGGTAATAACTGTGGAGGGATTATAATCCAGTATGAATCTGCAGCGTGTGTAGTGTTTACAGTCTGACGGTAATAACTGTGGAGGGATTATAATCCTGGTATGAATCTGCAGCGTGTGTAGCGTTTACAGTCTGACCGGTAATAACTGTGGAGTGATTATAATCCAGTATGAATCTGGCAGCGTGTGTAGTGTTTACAGCAGTCTGCACAGTAATAACTGTTGGAGTCTGAGTATAAGAACGGTATGAATCTGCAGCGTGTGTAGTGTTTACGGTTGGACGGTAATAACTGTGGAGTGATTATAATCCAGTATGAAAATCTGCAGGCGTGTGTAGTGTTTTACAGTCCTGACGGTAATAACCGTGGAGTGATTATAATCCGGTATGAATCTGCAGCGTGTGTAGTGTTTACAGTCTGACGGTAATAACAGTGGAGTGATTATAATCCTGTATGAATCTGCAACATGTGTAGTGTTTACAGTCTGACGGTAATAACTGTGGATGGATTATAATCCGGTATGAATCTGCAGCGTGTGTAGTGTTTACAGTTCTGACGGTAATATAACTGTGGAGTGATTATAATCCAGGTATGAATCTGCCAGCGTGGGTGTAGCGTGTTACGTCTGACGGTAATAACTGTGGAGGGTTTTAATCCAGTATGGAATCTGCAACGTGTGTAATTTACAGTCTGACGGTAAGTAACCTGTGGAGGGATTATAATCCAGTATGAATCTGCAGCGTGTGTAGTGTTTAACGTCTGACGGTAATACCTGTGGAGTGATTATTAATCCGGTATGAATCTGCAGCGTGTGTAGCTGTTTACAGTCTGACGGTAATAACCGTGGAGTTATTATAATCCGGTATGAATCTGCAGCCGTGTGTAGTGTTTACAGTCTGACGGTTAATAACTGTGGAGTGATTATAATCCAGTATGAATCTGCAGCGTGTGTAGCGTTTACAGTCTGACAGTAATAACTGTGGAGGGATTATAATCCAGTATGAATCTGCAACATGTGTAGTGTTTACAGTCTGACGGTAAAACTGGGGAGTGATTATAATCCAGTATGAATCCGCAGCGTGTGTAGTGTTTACAGTCTGACGGTAATAACTGTGGAGTGATTATAATCCGGTATGAATCCGCAGCGTGTGTAGTGTTTACAGTCTGACGGTAATAACTGTGGAGTGATTATAATCCAGTATTAATCTGCAGCGTGTGTAGCGTTTACAGTCTGACAGTAATAACTGTGGAGAGATTATAATCCGGTATGAATCTGCAGCGTGTGTAGCGTTTACAGTCTGACGGTAATAACTCTGGAGTGATTATAATCCGGTATGAATCTGCAGCGTGTGTGGTGTTTACGGTCTGACGATAATAACTGTGGAGTGATTATAATCCAGTATGAATCTGCAGCGTGTGTAGTGTTTACAGTCTGACGGTAATAACTGTGGAGGGATTATAATCCAGTATGAATCTGCAGCGTGTGTAGTGTTTACAGTCTGACAGTAATAACTGTGGAGGGATTATAATCCAGTATGAATCTGCAACATGTGTAGTGTTTACAGTCTGACGGTAATAACTGTGGAGTGATTATAATCCCGTATGAATCTGCAGCGTGTGTAGCGTTTACAGTCTGACAGTAATAACTGTGGAGGGATTATAATCCAGTATGAATCTGCAACATGTGTAGTGTTTACAGTCTGACGGTAATAACTGTGGAGTGATTATAATCCCGTATGAATCTGCAGTGTGTGTAGCGTTTACAGTCTGACAGTAATAACTGTGGAGTGATTATAATCCGGTATGAATCTGCAGCGTGTGTAGCGTTTACAGTCTGACGGTAATAACTGTGGAGTGATTATAATCCAGTATGAATCTGCAGCGTGTGTAGCGTTTACAGTCTGACAGTAATAACTGTGGAGAGATTATAATCCAGTATGAATCTGCAGAGTGTGTAGTGTTTACGGTCTGACAGTAATAACTGTGGAGTGATTATAATCCAGTATGAATCTGCAGCGTGTGTAGTGTTTACAGTCTGACAGTAATAACTGTGGAGTGATTATAATCCAGTATGAATCTGCAGCGTGTGTAGTGTTTACGGTCTGACGGTAATAACTGTGGAGTGATTATAATCCAGTATGAATCTGCAGCGTGTGTAGTGTTTACGGTCTGACGGTAATAACTGTGGAGTGATTATAATCCGGTATGAATCTGCAACGTGTGTAGTGTTTACGGTCTGACGGTAATAACTGTGGAGTGATTATAATCCGGTATGAATCTGCAGCGGTGTTGCAGGTTTACAGTCTGACAGTAATAACTGTGGAGTGATTATAATCCAGTATGAATCTGCAGCGTGTGTGGTGTTTACGGTCTGACGGTAATAACTGTGGGGTGATTATAATCCAGTATGAATCTGCAGTGTGTTTTTCTTGAAAACTGTCAACGTTCATATAACTCCTTTTATGTGCCCATATTTGTATTTGTATTGTATATGTATATCAGTCTGAATTACAGTGGGACAATTAAATTAAATTAAATTAAATTAAATTTAAATTAAATTAAAATTAACTGATTGAAGTTATCTCCTCATTCATCTATTAAAGACGTATAGATTTCAGTGGTCGAGAAGCAGGTTATATGAGCTTTTTGATTTGGTATTGAAAGATAATCTTCACAAGAACTTCTTAAATGTCTTTTTAAGTATATCTGAAGTTCAGCAGAGGTCAGGCCCACATTACTGTTCGGAATCCACACGTACAGACCTGGACTGAGTCCATAGCACTATGGGTTATGGACAGTGGCCACCTCATCATTTTTATTTCAGCAATTTGGATATTAAAGATGAACAAGATGACGAATTACAAGGCAAAAGTGCTTAGAGCGTCCTTTTAATTTGGGATAATTGTTGGGCATATTTTAGAGGTGACACTTTAGGGTTCATATTTAGGCTAATTTAAGCATTGGGACAAATTATGGTTTTGTAGGTACATAAAATAATATTAGTTAGTGAAGTTAGTGGTCGGTCCTGCGTTACTGTGTGAGGCGACCATGCTCCCCTGAACACCAATGGCTCTGCTGTGGAAATCCCCCAGAGCACAAAGTTCCTCGGCGTCCACATCACAGAGAACCTCACCTGGTCCCTCAACACCAGCTTCAATCCTCACCATGTTCTACAGAGGAACTGTGGAGAGCATCCAGAGCAGCTGCATCATCGCCTGGTTTGGGAATAGCAATGCCTCAGACCACAAGACCCTCTCATTTTATTCCATGTTCTTGACTTGACTTGACTTGACTTGACTTGACTTGACTTGACTTGACTTGACTTGACTTGACTTGACTTGACTTGACTTGACTCAGCATCCAAAGACTAGCGGCACAAATAGTTGCTCCCAGGAACCAACAGACTGGAATGAAACGTGGTGGGTAGGACTGACATCATGAGCAATGCGAATGATTCCAGTTTCACGCTCAGCCGCACACGTGACGTAGGCAGGGATGGGCCTTATCACTGTACCTCACTGACCCAACAGCCATGACTGCAGACCCTCAGATCCTCCATGAGTCCTGACGATGCCAGCCTCATTATCAGATGATGGTATGATGCAGGACTACATGCACACAAACCGTTACGACTGTCCCTAACATTTACATTTAAGGCATTTAGCAGACGCTCTTATCCAGAGCGACTTACAGCTGTGCTTAGTGTTCCGTTGGATAATATTCCAGCTAGTACAGGAAGCTTAGAGCCTAAAACTCACCATGAGCTCAGACACTGCCCGAACCGGGGCCAGTGCTGACACCTAGAGATTAATACACAGACATATATAAAGCAAAAAGTGCACTACCTGGCAACCCCAGCCCGGCGCTCATACTTATAAAAAAGAAAAGGTCATTATAAGGGCAACACAAGTACATACACACAACTTACACCTCTACTAGAGCTCACTCACTTCAGTGTGTTACAAAGAGACGGGTCTTCAGTCTGCGTTTGAAGACCACGAGAGACTCAGCTGATCGGACACCCAATGGGAGTTCGTTCCACCATCTGGGAGCCAGGACAGAGAAGAGTCTGGACGCTTGTCTTCCATGCGTCTTCAGGGATGGCGGTTCGAGTCGAGTTGTACTTGAAGCTCGAAGGGCTCGAGGTACAGATAGACTCTTCACCATCGCCATGACGAGGGAGGCGCTGGTCCATTCTTGGCTTTGTAGGCCTCAGAGTTTTAAACCTGATCTGGCAGCAACAGGAAGCCAGTGAAGCGAGCGCAGCAGTGGAGTCACGTGGGTGAACTTTGGAAGGTTGAAGATGAGACGGGCTGCAGCATTTTGGACAAGTTGCAGGGGCCTGATGGCCCGCAGAGGAAGACCAGCCAGGAGCGAGTTGCAGTAGTCTAGTCTTGAAATTGCCAGAGACTGGACCAACAGCTGGGTGGCCTCCTAAAAGAGAGGAAGGGTCACATCCTCCGGATGTTGTAGAGGAGGAATCTGCATGACCGAGTCAGGTTCGCTATATGAGCTGAGAACGATAACTGGGCATCCAGAATCACTCCAAGACTTCTTGCATCCTCAGGGGTGGTCAAGGAGTTCCCGAATGAGATAACACCACGTCACCAAAGACCACAAAGGTGTCGTGCCAGACTGTCATGGAGTGACTCAGAATGAACCAATGAATGGAGGCACCATGGTCAGCACCAAGATGAAAGGTCTGTTGTCACTCCACCCCTACCAAATTCCAGGTACCACTAACAGTTCAAATGTCAACTGTACCCAACCCTGGTTATTATCACAACCACTGTATACAATTCTGACTCCCCAGAGTCTCTCAAGTCAGTCATACCACTCTGACTGACTTTCCTCACACGACTCGTAATCGTTTGAGCTCCCCACAAAGCGCCAATCCTGCATCCTGCATCTTCTACCTAGAGAGCCTGAAGGTTAAGCTACATCACTGACCCACCCCCCACATCCCACTTCTGAGAGCAGCGGTCTGGTCAGAATAGCCGGTTCAGGTGTTTCAGAGTTGCCGTGTCTGGGCTAACTTAAAATGACACATTTAGCAAATTGCTCTTAATAAAACGAAGGCTGAGCATCTCTCAAAATTGGCTGGGCTAATTCTGCTGCTGCAGCACTCTTTGTGGGTGGAGGTTAATCGAAGTTGTGATGCAGAGATGATTGTTTCCAGCCGAGCAGGACCAAAAGGCTTGAAACGGCACAACATGAAGGAACCTAGAAGGAAAAAAAAAGGGCCACCGCGCTGCCCTGCGTATGTGTGTTTGCAAACGTATGCTCGCACGACGACCGCTTGTCATATAGATGATTCAGAAAAGGCCTTGATGTGAGCGGTGCGTAGCGCAGGCTGGGCCTCCGTGAATGGTTGCTATGAGGAACGGTATATGTGTGCTTGCGGGAGATTTGCTGCAATGCCACCCACTCAAATTATGGTAAGTGAACATATTTGCCTGCGTAATGTGTTAGTGGGTTGCTAGGCTTAATTCTGATTTGGAGCAGTTTGCCATTTGCACAACACCGCCATCCTGTAAGAGCATGCACTCGGAGAGTAGGGCAGTGATACACTGTAGGGCTGTGTTCGTAAGACTACATAAACCTACATAAGCACTAATAACGGTTTATTTCAAAAGTGTTCTCTGTAATAAGGGTCGCATTTTCCCTATTAGATGTCAGGTGCCATAGATACATCTGACTTTGGAGCACAGGGTATGCTAATGATGGGGTGTTATGTAGCATTATAATACGGTTATTACAGCATTACAACAAATATAGCCCTCATAGCATGGGTGGGTGGCCTGTCCACGTTGTTTCCTGCCTTCCACCCAATGACCACTGGGGTAGGTTTCAGCACCCCACATGACCCTGAGGAATAAACGAATGAATGAGTGCATGAACAAACATGCTATGTCATTTCGTTGTATCAACCATATCCTACATCCACTCCCTGCCCAGGTACCACATCTATATGTCCAATATATGGATCAATAACTGATGATAAATTTAGACTGATATGATCAATATTTATTGAGCTACACATACAGTAGTCGGTCTTACTAGAGCAACATGCCAGGCGTCTTTGCATGGGGTTGTAGAGGTTCTTAATGGTGTCCTGCGAGTGTCCAGGAACATCCCACAGATTTTTAAGTGGGGATAGGTCGGACGATGTGGCTGACCATGGCATAGTATCTGGGTCTTCAAGGCAAGCTCTTGAGACGGCAGCAGGGTGTGGACGAGTGCTGGCCTGTTGGAATTGCGATCTGGAGTGTGCTGTTCAGTAAAGTTAAGTCCACTGGTTGCAGGACCTCTTTAACGTTGGACCAAAAGTCACCTGGTGACAGATGAAACTGCACCCCACACAATGATATCAGACCTTGGCACTGACCATGGTGTCTCCACCATGACAAAAGTGGGACTCGTCACCTGCTGAGTCCCTCCATGACAGTCTGGCACAACACCATTGCAGTCTTTGGCGATGGTGATGGGTTGGGAACAGTCGTGGTAACGGTCTGCGTCCATGTAGTCCTGCCTGGTGCAGCCGTCTGCTAATGGAGCTGCACCAACAGGATGACTCATGGAGGACGCCACTGCTCGCTGGATGTCTGCAATCGTGGCT
>JAMWET010002197.1:5000-132500 GCA_024036415.1 Prochilodus magdalenae | reverse complement strand
CAGGCCTCTATGGAATTAAAATAGATTCGGTATTCCTGAAAAGGAAAAAAAAGTTCCATTGAATTAATAATTTCATAATGATGGAGTGTTCGATAAATAATGGTGGACACTGGGATGACTATACTGTCATTTTAATCATTCAAAGCACAATTCCAAAGAAGAAAAAAAAACGGATTTTCTCTGGAAAAAATACACATCATTTTTTTTAACCAATATTATTATTATTATTATTTTTTTTTAGGGAAAAGTAATTTTTTCAAATATTTTTTAAAATTATTTTGATTAAATATCTACATTAGGCCAGTAAGAAACCTTGTCAGGTAACATTACTGATTTATCTAGAACGAATAGATCTTAAAGTACTCATGTTAAGATTGTAGTGAGCGAAGAACATTATTTTTTTATTTCCAGACTTTTTTTTTTTTTACTTGTTTCAAGTCATTTTAGGAAGCCTGTTTAAATTCTTACTGTATTCGCCTACTTGGCCTATTTCAAGCACATTTCCTAAATTTTTTCTTAGCTGCCAATACAGTGAGAAAATGATTCTTTATTTCCAGATATTGTAGATATTTATACTTGTTTAAGTGCTTTTAGTAACACAAATGTTTGAACTATATTGACAGGTAATTGTTCTCATTATCTGCAGTGTAGTGAGGAAATTTGGGTTACTAGAAGCACCAACAAGCCAATCAATCTTAAAACGACTATACACCACTGTCACACACACATTTTATATCAACAAGGTATAATCATTTTACTCGCCAGTATATTATATTGTGCAGTGAGACAGCAGCTTATTGGACTTGTAATGTATAAGTGTGAAAACGTGTGGTGCCGGAGCTAGGAAGGGAAAGGGGCACTGGTCCCTGGGTTCCCTGGAGCGTAGGGTTGCCACCCATCCTGTAAAATACAAAATCATCTTTGGCAACTAAATGTTGCGGCCTGTATTAAACCAATATGGGCGCGATTTTTTCCGTATTTCTGTAAATGTCGGTGAATTTGTTCCGTATTTCTGTAAATGTCGGTGAATTTGTTTCGTATTTCTGTAAATGTCCGTGAATTTGTTCCGTATTTCTGTAAATGTCGGTGAATTTGTTCCATATTTCTGTAAATGTCGGTGAATTTGTTCCGTATTTCTGTAAATGTCGGTGAATTTGTTCCGTATTTATGTAAATGTCGGTGAATTTGTTCCGTATTTATGTAAATGTCAGTGAATTTGTTCCGTATTTATGTAAATGTCTGTGAATTTGTTCCATATTTCTGTAAATGTCGGTGAATTTGTTTCGTATTTCTGTAAATGTCGGTGAATTTGTTTCGTATTTCTGTAAATGTCGGTGAATTTGTTTCGTATTTCTGTAAATGTCTGTGAATTTGTTTCGTGTTTCTGTAAATGTCGGTGAATTTGTTCCGTATTTCTGTAAATCTCCGTGAATTTGTTGCGTATTTCTGTAAATGTCGGTGAATTTGTTCCGTTTTTCCATAAAAATGTCCACAAATTTTTTACGTATTTCTGTAAATGTCCATAAATTTGTTCCGTATTTTCGTAAATGTCCGATATACACGTCTGTCACACACACATGAATGATCACAATCTCTTCACCTCCCCCTCCCCCCAGGACTCAGCTCAAATACGGGACGCGCTCTGTTCCGTATTCCTCTAAATATCCGATAAATACGTCTGTCACACGTTTGATAGCACTCTTCCCAAAACACCCCCACCACCCCCTCAAGAATCGGCTCAAATACGGGATGCGATTCCGAACACGTCACTCACCCTTGACCACGCCCACCCGTCCTTTATTATCATTTCTAAAAGGTGGCAACCCTACTGGAGACACGTGCCCAGGACACACTCCATGTGGGGTAGACGTGGCATTTGATGGCACCAGTCACCAACACACCTCACCATCTGGTGAACTCAGTAGGCACATCAGACTGGAGGCTATGCTACAGCTAGCTCCTTCGTCCTGCACAGAGAGCTACAGCTGAGCATGCATGCACAGTAGTACAGCACATGTAAGCAAGCGTTACCAATGTTAGGAAGCCCATTGGATGCGTAGTTTCCACAGGAGGCCTTAGTTTGAGGCGTTTTGGGAAGATATAGCACAGTGAATATTAGCTACCTAGCTTGTTCTTCGCGACTATGAGTGAGCGGCGGAGTTAAAATCACAATCAGAATTTACAGATAGAATCAAAATCGACTCATAGAACAAATTCACTGTACAAACGAAGAGCTTCAAGACACTTTCGGGTGGGTGGAGAACTCAGAACTCACCCAGCTAGACTGGAAGTAGCTCCATTTATGCCCCAGTTTACAGCAAATGTCATAGTGTGTAAACCCTCCATGAGCTATTCACTGCAGCGCCTTCCCAATCTATGAATCCCGTCACCCACACCCCGCAGGTACATCTAGCCCCATCATCCTCGTGCAGCGCCATCGGCAGGAGTCTGAAGCTACTACCAGCTTAAACACTGACTTCACTGCTTCACATGGACACAGGCTGACACGACCCGCATCTTCATATCAATCCTCATAAGGTGTAAAGGCCCACCCCATTCAGCGCCAACGCCAACCGCGGCTGCTTTCTTTGTTGAGCCGTGAATATCGAATGGACCGAAGGCCCTGGTTTTAAAGCAGCAAAGATGCTGAAGTGACAAACGGCGGAGACGTTTTATCAGTCTTTGGAGTGGAGGACGGTGCAGCCATGCGGTGCTCCATCTCCGCGCTGCCGCTTTAGCCTTATCGCGGAGAGTTGGTCTATTTTAAGCGCGGGCTCATTAGAGTGCGATGGGTTCAGTGACAAAGCTAATACAAAGCTGACTAAAGCATTCATCTGTTTCGTGCGGACCAGGCGCATCCGTGTGAAATTAGGCCCCGGTGCAAACACAGCGCCACAGCGAGAGAGCGAGCGAGAGAGAGAGAGCGAGAGAGAGAGAGAGAGAGAGAGAGAGGGAGAGAGTGCATGTGTATGTGTGTGTTGCAGTATGATGAATGTGTTCCCCCTCATAATCTATGTGCTTCAAAATATGATGTATGTGAGTATGAACTTTGAATTATATCCTAAACAGAGGGCCATAAATCTTGTAACTTTGGTGAGCGCTGCTCTCTCGCTCGCCTTCTCTTTCTCTCTCTCTCTCTTTTCTCTCCCTCTCTCTCTCTCTCTCTCTGAGTGTGTGTCATATGAATAATGCAGCTGAGAGAGGCCAGCTGCTTAGAGTCACTGAGTGAGACTGACTGCTGATGGCAAACAAACGGCTCTTTCCCATTCGGAAGGTATAAAAAGAGCCTCGCTGGAAGCTTCGAGTGTCTTAGCTAAGAGCTACTTCCCTTCTCCTACCGCCAAGGTCACGCCAGGTAGCCAATCCTCAGAATCCATGTGACCTTGGACTGACGTACGTGTATTTATGTACAGTGACCCGCCCTAAATATGACGGGTAGCGGGTGAGCGACCTGCCCTAGCTGCACAGAGGGGACGGCGTTACGTTGTGTGTGAGAGCTGGAGGTTGTTATTGTATTAGTATTCTGTGTGGCTGCCCAGCAATTAAAACAATTCATCTCAATTAACTGGAGCTCTGTGTCATAATCTCAGTCGTATTTGCTCTAATCAGAGCCTAAAGACAGATTTAAACATTTCACAAGCAGCATATCCGTCTGGGTATATGGGTGGACACAATAACATTTACATATAAGGCATGTAGCGGACGCATGCCTACATCCGGGCCTAGTGCTCCATCAGAGAGTGTTTCCTAGCTAGTACAGGAAGGTAAGAGTCTAGAACTCGCCTTGAGCTTGGACGCTGCTCGACCAGGGGCCAGTGCTGAAACCTGGAAAGAAGACTACAGAGTTAAATACAGTAGGAGCGCTCAACCTGGCAACCCATGTCGGTGTTCGTACCTAGAGAGAAGGAAGGTTAATCAATCAATCAATCAATCAATCAATCAATCAATCAATCAATTTACAACCAAAGCTGTCTCAAAGCAGCTTTACAGAAAATCAGTTTGTTATAAAGGAAAGGAAAAACACAGAGTTAATGTACAGAAGTAGGAAAGAGGTGGGGGGGGCGGGGGTCCAAGCCCCCCTTGAGCAAGCCAGAGGCAACAGTGGCGAGGAAAACCTCTCTTGAGTGAGGAAGAAACCTCGAGAGGAACCAGGCTCCAGGGCCGAACCCAACCTCCTCAGGTGGAACCCGGATGAAGAGAGAAAGACAGAACTAACAGGAGGAGGAGCTTAGAACATCCGTTAGATCCAGTCTGATTAGTCCAGGACGGAGTAACTGCACAGGTGGAGCCGACCCATAGATAGAGTCCATGATCAGAGCCGGAAGCTGGTCAGTGTAAGGTTGTGGTCATGTCGGGTGGTGAACTGGAGAAACAGGGCAGGAGACCCACATTGGAGCTGATGCCCACGTGCCTCTAGCTGCTCTGGGGGTTCCGATGCGATCACTCCGGAAAAATATCTATAAATATCTATAAAATATCTATCTATCTATCGATCTATCCATCCATCCATCCTATTCAGGTCTTCTTTGTTGAATGTTAGATCTTGCTGTATCTACACAGCCTGCTGCAGTCTGCTGTTTCCCTGCCTCTCACTGGATCCCTTTTTCAGTGAAACGCAGAGGAGCAGTAAATTCGACCAACTTAAGATTGAACTTTAAAGCTGGATGTGGAAGTTCCATTAAAAGGTGCACACACTGAAAAAGAAAATGGTGAAATAAATGTTTTTCTTCTGAAAACCACACAGTGTGTTTTAACCCTCTCACGTTGATGATGCTGTGTGCTGTGTCACCAAAGGATAAATATCACGTGTGCGCCGCATGCCAAAGACTTCTGAAAAGTCAAGAACACAGTCTCTGATTGAATGAAAAGTCAAGAAGACTGTCTCTGATTGGCTGAAAAGTCAGGAAGACAGCTTCTGATTGGCTGAAAAGTCAGGAACACAGTCTCTGATTGAATGAAAAGTCAAGGAGACTGTCTCTGATTGGCTAAAAAGTCAGGAACACAGTCCCTGATTGGCTGAAAAGTCAAGAACACAGTGTCTGATTGGCTGAAAATTCAAGAACACAGCCTCTGATTGGCTGAAAAGTCAGGAACACAGTCTCTGATTGGCTAAAAAGTCAAGAATACAGTCTATGATTGGCTGAAAATTCAAGAACACAGTCTCTTGTTGGTTGACAGGCCAGAAGTGCAATCACTGAATGGTTGACAAGTCTGCATCAGAGCCTCTCACTGATCAATTAAGGGACACAGCCTCTGATTGGTCGACTAGTTGGGAATGCAGCTTTGGTCAACTCAAGATGCCAGTGGACAGTTAACAGCCATGCTAACAGCAGTAATCCCTCTTTCCAACACGGTGAAGCTGATAAAGGATCACGGAAGACACTCCATTCAGGATTTATCCTCATGGACTTATGCCGTTCAAGGCTGGATTCCAAAGCTTCTTAAAGGTGTATGATGGCACTGGAGCCCTCACTGGAATGGAGCACCCCTCTAAACCCTAACAGGTCTCTAGCGTGGAGCGTTCTCCAGATTTATTCTTTTGTGTATCAGTCTTTTGATGTTCTATACAATGTCGTTGACCTGAGAGGGTTAATGGAGATGAATGCTGTTGACTGGGAACGACTCTGACTGTTGCGCGTTACCGTAATACAGGCCGGATAGAGAAACGGGTTGAAACCGAGTGTAGCTTTAATGTAATTAGACTGTGGATATTTATTACAGGTCAGGGTTTGAAATGATCGACATTAAACCCTTAAAAAGAGTGAGATAAGGTCTGATTACTCGCTCTGCGGTTAATATCTGTGCCTAGTCTATAACGTGCATGTGTGTGTGTGTAATAAAGCCAGGACGCTCCTGGCTTCGCCCTTGTCAACACTCTCCCCTGTCCACCATCACTCACCGCCCCCCCCAGCAGACTGAATCCAAAGAGATCAGTGATGGCCAATGCAATTCAGCACATTCCTCACTCATGAATTTTAATTAAACATGCCGCCTCCCCCTCGCTCACTCCCCAAAACAAATGGGCGGAAAATATAAGACACCTGCCCGGGATACGGCATTTACATTCCTGTGACGATAAATCACAGGACGATGTTTCAGATATCAATTAGGTGAAGCACATCGACTGAATGGATTCAACCGGCCGCTGACAGAAATGATGCGTAAGACCGCCCGCCGAGGGGCTGTTTGTGTGTGGGTGTGTGTGTGTGGATGCAAACCTTATGGCTTATTATACTGCAAACCCCGTTTTAAAAAGTTCCCTCTGCTCAGTGGGGCAAATTTCTCATTCACTCTTGTGCTTTTATTAATGTGCTTATTAATATTTATGTAGTAATGTATGTACATTTAGCTAACCCGTACCATACCTCCACAGGCACCATGAACTGGACACGTTTCTGGACGTAGGACACATTAGTGTTCAGACAGTCATGCATCAAAGAGTTGGTCAATTGATCCAGATTTGGTGGAGGCCTTCCCTGGTACACTTCCAAGGAGAATTCCCTGTAGACTGGGATTTTATCCACTGCTGGTAGACCCGTATGACCGTACGCTTCCATACACCTGCAGATTCAGCTACTTCCTCACACTGTGGTCTTTGGCCACGCCCACATGCAGTCACTCCTTTTAGCCAATCAGTAACATCTGCTCTGGAGCCGTTTTCCACACATGGAACGAGACATTCCCTGCACTGTAGCACCTCTTCCCAATCTATGGATCCCATCACTTACACCCCACAGGGATTTATAGCCCCATCATCCTCGTGCAGCAGCGCCATCTGCAGGAGCCTGATGTTACTACCACCTTAAACACACAAGGTGACTCATTTGTTTGTCTGGTGAGCTCATGTATGTTATAATGAGTAGATCAGTTTACACTTGATTTTTTGTGTTTGTGCACATACTATTTAATGTGTGTCATTAAATAGCAGTGCTAAAGGCTCAAGCATTCATAAATAAAATTCGGATATCTGATTACCGTTGCTAGCATGCTGCTAATTTCCGCAAGCAATAGTGAAAATCCACAACTTGTACCATTCATTCAGAGTTTTAGCAAAAACATGGGCAACTGTGATACTATCCTTCTGGAAACATATTAATAAAGTACACTCACCGTCCACTCTAACAGCTCCACTGACCATATAGGAGCACTCTGTAGTCCTACAACTACAGGCTGTAGTCCATTTGTTTCTCTGTATACTGTATTACCCTGTTCTTCAATGGTCAGGACCCCCACAGGACCACCACAGAGCAGGTACTATGTGGGTGGTGGATCATTCTTAGCACTTTTTTAACGATGTCCTGTTTTCATTCCAGTGATGGTATGCAAAATTAAGTTCATGGTCACACATGCGATACATTTCAGGCAGCACTGTTTCAAGACCCCTATAATGCAGGTAGGTAGGTGGGTACCCTTAATGGAGTGTACACACTGTGCATTTCCATTAGCTTCCATTAGACAGTGGCATTACATTAGCGGCAGTCAGGTTCTTCCTCTCCCGTGGCAGGGCTGGGAGTCCCAGACTGGACCCGAGGTGTCTCGCGGCTGAGCAGCATGGATGCCGTCTGGGTGCTTATTGGTTTATACCTGATGAAGCGACAGCAGTCACTACTCCATCTTGTGCTAATTGAGTCTGTCTGGGACAATAATCTGATCTGCCCCTGCACTGACCAAACACACCGACTAATTAACAACGGGAGTCTCCATTAGCGCAGATAGAGAGAGGGAGAAGGTTCAGCTCGTGGCAATTCTTTATTTGTTTGTGAATCTTGTTCATAATGGAAGTTCAAGTGCGCATAGGCTGGAGGCCAAGCAGTGTTGACATCAGTCTCACAATAAAGGCAAGAATCAACTCACGCCCTCTTTTACTCAGTACTGCTGCTCTTACATTCAGAAGAACGTTGTACCGTCATTGTAACCTGCATAGACCTACACTGTTGCAGATACATCATGGCCAAAAGTATATGGACACCTGTCTATGGCACCTAAGCTCCCCAGACCAAAAAAAAAAGAGGCACTTCAGGCTCCTGCAGATGGCGCTGCTGCATGAGGAAGATGGGGCTATAAATCCCTGCGGGGTGTGAGTGACGGGATCCGTAGATTGGGAAGAGGTGCTACAGTGCAGGGAATGTCTTGTTCCATGTGTGGAAAACGCTCCAGAGCAGATGTTAATGATTGGCTAAAAGGAGTGACTGCATGTGGGCGTGGCCAAAGACCACAGTGTGAAGGAAGTAGCTGAATCTGCAGGTGTGTGGAAGCAGCGTACGGTCATACGGGTCTACCAGCAGTGGCTACAATCCCAGTCTACAGGGAATTCTCCTCGGAATTGTGCCAGGGAAGGCACCCACCACATCTGGCCCAATTCTTTGATCCAGTCCATGCCAAATCCAGTCACAGATGGTGTTGGTGCTCGTGGAGAAATTACACGCTATTAGGTGAGTTTCAGTCAAACATTTTAATATGATTGGGCTTATTTTCAGATGTTTATTAACCTGTTTTAAGAGGTTATCGTAGGCAAATGTTCCCAATATATTGACTTGTTTGAAAATAATATGGTGAGAACATTTGACCTCGGTTAGAATTAGCTTAACTTTCTCAAAACTGGATTTTTTAAGATTGGCTAGATATTAAATCGTTACTTGCCAAGACATCTTTTTTTTGGATATGAAATGGAAAATAAGATCAAGTAAAATAAATAAGGCGAAGGAAAGTAGATAAGAAGAATAGTCAATGTGAGCCAAAGAGGTCTGAGGAAGCATTAACTTGGTACTTACAGTGTATGACAGAACGTTTTGAGAATTTGAGCAGTTATACAAAGTGGAGTCTCGTGTTATATTCAGCTTGACTCGGAGGTCAGAGTTTAGGATAAGATCATTCTCAAGCTACAAATCGGGAAAAATAGATGCCTGAATGACAATAGCCATAAGCTATCCTGCTAACGTTAGTGGGTCATAATGTGGCAGTAAAGGCTTTAACTTTAACATCCATTATATACACCACCAGACAAAAGTCTTCCTCATCAGGTTCCCCTTCTGATTATCTTAAAGCTTTACTGCAGAGTAAAAGTGAAGACATAAAACAATAAACTAGCCCTCATGGAATTATACAGTCCACCTTAAAACCCTCCAGAGTGGAGCTCTACAGGAGGATGGAGCAGATTTCTTACCCTGCAGTGGAGCTGATAGAACAAGGTTTATTACTAAGCAGGTTTGGAGCGATTCTATTGGTCGGTCCGTCATGAATATTCACTAAGCTGAAAGGAGAACTAGAGCTTTTACACTGTGCAGAGAGAAGAGAGAACAACTTTTTGAAAAGAGATCAAAGTTGTTGGGTTTTTTTTGATCAACTAAACATACACTGTACTGCCAAAAATATTCGCTCGTCTGCCTTCCCACACATATGAACTTGAGTGACATCTCATTCCAGATCCATTGGGTTTAATATGATGTCGGCCCACCCACCTATAACAGCTTCAACTCCTCTGGGAAGTCTTTCCACAAGGGTTAGGAATGTGTCCATGGGAATTTCTGACCATTCTTCCAGAAGCTCATTTGTGAGGTGAGACCCTGATGTTGGACGAGAAGGCCTGGCTCTCAGTCTCCACTCTAATCCATCCCAAAGGTGTTCTATCTGGTCGAGGTCAGGACTCAAAAAGTTGGGAGCATGGAATGGTCCAGAGTCTTTCGGTCTGCTGAAGCATTCAGAGTTCCTCTCACTGGAACTAAGGGGCGGAGCCCAACTCCTGAACAACACCCCCACACCGTAATCCCCCCCTCCACCAAACTTTATACCTTGCACAGTGCAGACAAGTACCGTTCTCCTGGCAACCGCCAAACCCAGACTCATCCATCGGTTTGCAAGATGGAGAAGCGTGATTGGTCACTCCAGAGAGCATGTCTCCACCGCGCTAGAGTCCAGGGGCGGAGCTTTACACCACTGCGTTCCACGCTCTGCACTGCGTTTGGTGATGTAAGGCTGGGGTGCAGCTGCTTGGCCATGGAAACCCATTCCATGAAGCTCTACACACTGTTCCTGAGCTGATCTGAAGGACACATGAAGGTTGGAGGTCTGTCTGGCGACCTCTGCGCACTACGACCCTCAGCTTCCGCTGACCCCGCTCTGTCATTGTACAAGTTCCTATTATTTCCGGTGACTTCCACCTTGTTCTAATCCCACTGACAGTGAGGAAACTTCACGACTGGACTTGTTGCATAGATGGCATCCTATCACGGTACCACGCTGGAATTCAGCTCCTGAGAGCGACCCGTTCTCTCACTACTGTCTATAGGAGCAGTCTGCATGTCTAGGTGCTCAGTTTTATACACCTGTGGTCATGGAGGTGATTGGAACACCTGAACTGAATGATTTGGATGGAGGAGTGAATACTTTGGGCAATATAGTAGCTATTATAGGTGGAGTTTTAGAGAAACATAACACTGTGGTGCATCATGGGTGTATGTGGTATTTTAGGATCATCTCATCAGTTGGGGCTGTTAAGTGTAAGCCTGTAGAGTCTTTACGATCACCAACAACCTCAATTAGATGGGTGTCTCTGAACTTTTGACTGGTTCTGTTTTTTTCCAACAGTGAACTTGATGTTTAAAGTTATGGATTTAAGGAACTAGTTTATTTAAGGAACTTTATAAAGCAAGACATCACTCTTCATGATGTTTTGGCATAATTTGCATATGCCAGCTGTCACTTACACTATGTTATAATTTGCACTATAATTATGGCACTATAAAAGATCCAAAAGAATGAAATCTAAAATTAAATTAATCTCCTGGCAAGTTACTTTGTTGGAGGGATGAAGTTTAGTTGCAATGAAACACCATACTGTAAAATCAATACCATCATATCATCATGCTCTTACTGGTAGTACTGTTGCTGGTGGGAGGAGCCATGTTGGCATGCCTTCATCGCCTACGAGCACCATTCTGAACGAGTTCTCAGCTGAGCTGACATTTCCCCTGACTTTTCCTAGCCTCCATCTTTCCAAGTTTGGAAATTCGTAGTCGAGCCCAGCTTTGATTTTAGCCACAGTGGCCTCCGAACTTTTGGCCGGTGTTTGATTGCTGTATCCTGATCAGAAAGCCCAGAAATAGCAGTGCGCAAGAATCGAATGACAGTTCTAAGGTTACACCTGCCAGCCAGCGCAGCTTTTATTTTCGACAGTGGACCATTTCTAAGAGGATCAGCCCTAAACAGGTCACTTTCCTGAGCTGCTCGTGTCCAGACCTTGATTTAAAACGGTCGTTTAGGAGCTGAACACGTCGTGACAGAGGGCTGGCTTCAGGTAAACCTTTTCCCCCTTGAAAACGTAAAAGCCATCATGTCAGGCTCAGCCAGCCCAGCGTCCCTCACAATAGGAGGCCATTTGTGATTTATTTAGCATCGGCCTGCTGTCAGGGCGGATCTTCGGGGCTCCGCCAGGTCTAATTTCTGCCTAAATTGCCTCAGAGTAGGGGCTAGAGAAGGGGCTGTCACCAGAGGAGGGTGTCTGAGTGGGTGTCCCTCCAACCACACCCCACCCTATTTGCCCACCCCCGCCCCCGAGGAAGGCATCCTAATGCTCTCATCTCCTTCTGCTATTACCATCACTCGGGGGTTAAAGGGAGCACTAAAGGGAGCACTCACGGGATCAATCGCGAGGGAGTGACGCTCGAGGACAACAGTTATGGGGTTGTGAAATTAACGCTCTGCTTCTTAATTGATCGAAAAGTGTTGCTGGAAGGTTCAAAGGTTTTCACTTTTTTAAAAAGAAGTGACTAGCATGCTAATTTAGTGTAGCTGTCGAAGGGATGGAGCACGGCAGGAGCATCCGGGGTCCTGACTCAATAATGGCTGTAGGGCTGGTTTAGGGGGCCCAGCTGTGGCACTTAAGTGCCTCATTTTCTGTGTACAGGTCACGGGCGTGTAGTTTATGTCTTCGGTTTGAAGATTCATGTTTTTTTGTCTTTAGAAAATGTCTGATCTTAATGACTCGGAGGGGGCTTCTACAAAAACATCTCCAAACGTTTTAACCTCTTCAGGAAGGCATTGCGTAAATCCTGGAGCTGGGCTGAGGTTGGGGTGGTGTGAGGTCATCTTGTCGTCTTGCTTGCTCCACAGCATTGCAATCAATATTTCATATACTGTATTTCCAGTGCAAACAGCCATAGAAGTCCATGTAAAGCAGTAAAAATAAATGATACCACATACCAGAGTAAAAGAACAGCTGCACCCAGAAAGAGGTGTGGGAGTGCGGTGCTGTTGGGAAGGAAGATAAAGGTGACCAGGATCAATAACTGATGATAAATTTAGACTGATATGATCAATATTTATTGAGCTACACATACAGAAGTCTGTCTCTCAGTATGGCGTCGGGCCGCCGTGTTTGCTAACCCAACACGCCAGACGTCTCGGTATGGAGCTGTAGAGGTTCCTAATGGTGTCCTGTGATAATCCGTCCCATGCAGCTTGAACATTCTCACACAGTTCCTGCAGATGGTGCGGTAGGGGTGGAGGTGGAGGGACACCAGGCCTTCAGGACATGTGACAACAAACCGTTCATCTTGGTGCTGACCACGGTGCCTCCACACACACCAAGACTAAAGCTGGACTCGTCCCTAAGGATGACCCACTGCCATTCTGAGTCACTCCATGACAGTCTGGTACGACACCACTGCAGTCTTTGGTGATGGTGACGTGGTGTTAAGGACAGTCGTGGTAACGGTCTGTGTACATGTAGTCCTGTGTGGTGCAGCCGTCAACCAATGGTTCTGGATGACTCATGGAGGACACCACTGCTGCTGGATGTCTGTAATGTGGCTGTTGGGTCAGTCAGGTACAGAGATAGACACTTGAATCATTCGTATTTCTCATGATGTCAAACCTACCCACCAAGTTTCATCACTGTCAGGTGAATCCTTGCAGCTATAGTTGAGTGTAATATCAACAGTTTCAGGATTTAGCGTATCTACCTTTTTCTTTTTTGCTGTTTTCATTTCTTTCCAGGAATTTCAGTTTTCCAAAGAAATCTACCGGGATATTTTCCCAACCTCAGAAGTTCTGGCTTAGACATTTTGGAATTTTTACTTCAAGTAATCCCCAATAGATTCAGTGGTGTCGAGATCTGGTCTCTGGAGTGGTCGGTCCATTGCAGCTCCAACACAAAGCTTCTTGTTTCTTAGTGAAGAGCTTCTTGACAGCTACACATCCTTTCTGACCCACACCTTCTCTTACCTTCTCACAGTGGAAGGATGGATATGGATTGTTTCAGATCTTAAGCAAAAGTGGAGCCTGATTTTCACCTATTGCCTCCAAGTCGCAGGTACAAGCCTGCAGACCTCTATACTCGACAGATGACTGGTCTCGGTCCAGACTCCCGTGCTGAGAGCGTCAATAAGAAATGCTAAGAGGCATAAAGACTCAAAGACGAACCCATCTCTCCTTTCCCTCAGATACCATAGGGTCAAACCAGGGTCGAGCTCTCTTACCCTCCCTCCTCTCCTCCAATGCCTACATATACCCAAGCCTCCACCTTTGCCTCTGCCAGTTTCCGTTTGAACCGAGTCTTTCCAGTCCCTCGCACAACTGTCAAAGCCGGAGCCAAGATGGAGAAGGTACAGCGGATTCAGATACATTAACAACCTTGTTACCACTGATAAAGGCCTCGCACGGCCTGGGATCTTCTCCCGGGCAAGACAAATCTAAAAACCGGAGTATATGCCGCATCTCTGAGTGAGAACGATTAGCTTTCAGAGCGGTTGATTTATATACGGCGGGGGCAATCCTTTCTCGGGCGTGTGCAGCAGTCATTTCCTCCTGTCTGTAATTCCCAGCATTGCCTATGTGTGAAAGCCCCTGATACTCTGTTAGCCCCGAGGTGTAATGTTTGATAATATAACTACTGCTGCCGTCAAAGCGTCTTCGGCGCAAATACATTACAGGCGCCCGGGACTCCGAAGATTTATACGAGAGCGTAGAGAATGAGGAGGGAAAGTGTGAAGAAATATGCATTGATTAAAAGCCCGAGATAGCGCATCCAATACCGCCCAAAGAACATCAGTTATTTTGCATTCTGACGCGGCGATTGATAACTCATAAAGGCGAAGCAGGAATGACAAATGCAGATGGAAAGTGGCTTTGACAAAAACGATAACAGCATCAGTCTCCGGGGGCCACGGAGGTACGGGCGCGAGCTGTTTAAAATATTTAATCATTTTGTGAAGGCTGCAAGATGTTGTTTGACCCTGGAGGAGGGTGAATGTCACATGGATCAGAAAATTGCAGAGACTTTGAAGTGAGACGAGGAGGGGAGCGGATCCCGTAATAACTCCTACTTGATGTATTGTAATTTTCATACGTTATTCTGTCTCTCTCTCTCTCTCTCTCTCTCTCTCTCTCTCTCTCTCTGTCTGGAGGATACGTAGAATCATCTAATCCCGAACGAGATGAGAGAATGAGAAGAGCGCGAGAGCGCACCAGAGAGATAGGATATATGATGGATAGAACATTATCAGACATCTGCATCAGAGCGTTTACAGCCTATACTGTGTGTTGCCCATTTTCTCACTTCTGCTTAATACACAATAGCACAATGTTTACAGCCGTTTTCATACATCACTGTACTGAGCCGTGGCGACCCAGTTACAGCGCTCCCAGGAAGTCTATCCGTCCTTTTCCTCTGGTTCTTTTTGAAACGGTTCGCTGTTGGCCCCAAACTGGAGGGTCAGGGGGCGCCCTTAGCACCACAGAACATTGACCATTTGCTAAATAGTGATAGACACACCTCCTCGGTCGAGTGAAAGTTAAACTCAGACAACCGTGCTCAGTACAAACCTGCCGGGTGATGTACCCTGGGCACTGGTAAGCTGGTCAACCGGCATGACCAAGCTGTATTACTAACTAAACTATCACCGTAGCTTAGTTAAACTTGATCTAGGTCTGCTCTAAGGTTTGTTAAACTTGATCTAGATCTGCTCTAAGCTAAGATAAACTTTATCTAGATCAACTCTAAACTTAGCTAAACTTGATCGATGTCTGCTCTAAGCTAAGCTAAACTTGATGTAGATCTGCTCTAAGCTTAGCTAAACTTGGTCTAGGTGTGCTCTAAGCTAAGCTAAACTTGATCTATGTCTGCTCTAAGCTAAGCTAAACTTGATGTAGATCTGCTCTAAGCTTAGCTAAACTTGGTCTAGGTGTGCTCTAAGCTAAGCTAAACTTGATCTGGGTCTTCTCTAAAATAAGTTAAACCTGATCTGAGTCTCCTCTAAGCTTAGCTAAACTTGATCTAGGTCTGCTCTAAGGTTAGTTAAACTTGATCTAGGCATGCTCTAAGCTAAGATAAACTTGATCTAGGTCTGCTCTAAGCTTAGCTACACTTGATCTAGGTCTGCTCTAAGCTTAGCTACACTTGATCTAGGTCTGCTCTAAGGCTTGTTAAACTTGATCTAGATCAGCTTTAAGCTTAGCTAAACTTGATCTATGTCTGCTCTAAGCTAAGCTAAACTTGATGTAGGTTTGCACTAAACTTGATCTGGGTCTTCTCTAAGGTTAGTTAAACTTGATCTGAGTCTCCTGTGAGATTAGCTAAACCTGATTTATTTCTTCTCTAAGTTTAGCTAAACTTGATCTAGTTCTGCACTAAGCTTAGCTAAATTTGATGTGGGTCTGCTCTAAAGTTAGTCAAACTTGATCTAGGTCTTCTCTAAGGTTTGTTAAACTTGATGTAGGTCTGTTCTAAGCTTAGCTAAACTTGATCTGATTCTCCTGTGAGCTTAGCTAAACTTGATCTAGGTCTTCTCTAAGCTTAGCTAAACATGATATAGGTCTGCCCTAAGGCTAGCTATTTAGGTTCACTTGCTAAATGCAGAGCAGTGGTGCCAGTGAGACGGAACCTGGCTAGACCGTGGAAGGCTTCATCGTAGGATGCCATGGCAAGCAGCACAACAAAAGGTGAGCTGGCACTGTGCTGGGCATCCCTGCCTGTCTGGGCCACTGGATAAACAGAGACTGTCCACAAGGTTCAGCAGCAGCCGAGGCCTCTGGGCCTACACCCAGCTTAGGTCAGTCACCAGCAAGGGGGCTGAGGCAGAGGCCTAGAGCTCCAGCCTGTAAAAGCGGCCCCCGTGCATGTGTGTATGGCAGGGTGGATGGTGGGGAATCCCGCCCTGGTCAGGCAGAGCTGTGGCAACAAGAATGCAGCTCTGAGTGCTATGGGTGAGGACTGCGGGCACAAGCTCCCATACAGTGAGAGGCTCGCAATGTTTGTGCCTGCTGGGACTCTGCGAGACTCCCAGGGACTTGGCCAAGGGTTGTGGATAGCTGGGAAGGTTAACTATTGACAGTGGGGGTGCCATGTGCTGACCTGTTTCTGACTCGTTCTGCCTCCATAGCTTGGGAGGTGTAGCCATGTGAACAGCCATGCCTGGAGGCTCATAGAAGGTGCATGCTCTCTTACTGTGTCTTACTTCACACTGATGCTACAGCATGACCAGATTTCCCAAATCTGTGCTTTAAATTTGCTTATATTCATATATGTTCAGTTCTCAACTGCATATGTTGGCACATAACATCACAGTTCCATCACATGAACATCACTGAACATAAAGCCAGTTCTGTGTGACTGAACCCTTTAGTCTGTTAGCATGTGTGCTATGGATGCTACCAGGTGGCCTGAGCTAGAAGTCTTATGGGTGTAGCAACAGTACCAGTACCTAAAGAAGGGTGGACCATTCAGCCTTGTTACCTCATACTAGGAAGTAATCAGAATGGAATTACGACCTCTGGGAATTTTTTGGTCTTGGCCTACTGGAGTCCAGACTCGTCTATGACTGGCTTCACGCACGCTTTGCCTTATCAAAGAGTATAAGGGCAAGACCTTGCAATGGAGTCTCCCGAGTGGCTCACCTGGCAAAATGCTACTGTTGCAGGACTGGGGATTTCTCAGGGGACGAAGAGAACCAAGCATTACTCGAAACATATTTCCACGGTGATTTATCGTCCGAATGTATGAAATGCAACGAGGGCAATACAACTCTCAATGGATGTGACTGAAACCATAAAACTACAACATTTCTCAGGACAGTGACAAAAACTACAGGCTATGAGGCTATAGGTGTTCACGTCATCGCTCCTGTAGCATGAGGTTAACCGTATTCCCACTGGAAAGAAGCATGTTGCTGTTCTTCCTTACTGCCACTGAGTCACTAACGCCGTCCAGCAACATGTCTGATACACCTGTGTTATTGTTGCATATGTTGGTGTCCAGTTTTGCATGGTAATACTAGGGTAATACTAGGAAGAACCTGTAGAAACGAGAGTAATGGGAGCTACTGTATATGACCTCTGACCCTGTTTCTACGATTGGGTAAAGGAATTCATTTGAGCTAGCCATTTAAGTTGCCTCTTAACCACACACCTCCAATCACATGCCCCAACACAGTTCCTTTATCCATTCATTCCTTTATCCATACATTAACACTCTGCCTTCTTCTGAACATTGCTTTGTCCATCAACAGCATTGTTCTTTCATCCATTGCTTGAGTCACTTGTTGGTTCATCTATCCATCTGCATGTCTGTTTGTCCATTCCTTCACATGTCTATTTGATCATTCGTCTATCACTTTGTCTGTGGTCCATTTAGCGTCACATGAAAGATGGATAACGATGTTAGGTCTGTAGAGGTGCGGAGAAGGATAGGAGTGTTGGACAGAGGGCTGTTAGCCAAGTTGCTCATTGGCCATGCCCACACAGGTCTGATCAGTGGTTTTAAAACTGATTATAGTGTGTGTGTATATATATATATATATATATATATATATATATATTTATTTATTTCATAAAATCCAAGCTTTGCTCGGTGTAACACTCAAGTTTAGTGTCTTGTAAACATTTTTAATATTTCAAAATGACTTCAGCAGCTGGCTAATCTATTATATATATACTGTATATATACACTCATCATCAAAAGAACAGCTGCACCCAGAAGGAGGTGTGGGAGTGTGGTGCTGTTGGGAAGGAAGATAAAGGTGACCAGGATCAATAACTGATGATAAATTTAGACTGATATGATCAATATTTATTGAGCTACACATACAGAAGTCTGTCTCTCAGTATGGTAGTATGGTAACCCAACATGCCAGACGTCTCGGTATGGAGCTGTAGAGGTTCCTAATGGTGTCCTGTGATAATCCATCCCATGCAGCTTGAACATCCTCACACAGTTCCTGCAGATGGTGCGATAGGGGTGGAGGTGGAGTGACACCAGGTTTTCTGGATGTGGGACTTCCAAACCATTCATTTTGGTGCTGACCACGGTGTCTCTGAAGATGACCCGCTGCCATTCTGAGTCACTCCATGACAGTCTGGTACGACACCACTGCAGTCTTTGGTGACGGTGACGTGGTGTTAGGGACAGTCGTGGTAACGGTCTGTGTGGAGGTAGTCCTGCGTGGTGCAGCCGTCAGCCAATGGTGCTGCACTAACAGTGACTCATGGAGGACACCACTGTTCACTGAACATCTGCAATCATCTGTACATGTCAGACAAACTGTCAGTTCTCTCTCTCTGTGGTTCCTGTAGATCTCCCAGATCCTTCATGCTGCTGGAGCATGTCTTCTCCTATTCACTGCCACCAATAGCGAGCTATGGTAATATCCACACGACTGGTATGGTGCACAACACATCAGTAAGACCATCCCTCTTCTCGAAGCCTTCTAATGCGACCCCTCTCCAACTCTTCTCTGAGGTCTGCTTTGCTTACAAAGGATGCTACTGACACAACAGCACCAATCAGAATGCAAGGCACAAGCAACTGGACCTTATACAGTCAGTCAGGTACAACAATAAGGCCCACCCTTGCTTACGTCACAGTTGGACGTTAAACTGGAATCTTTCCCATGTCTCACCATGGCAGACCTACCCACCAAGTTTCATTCCTGTCAGCTGATTCCTTTTGGGTGCAGCTATTTTTTTTAATGAGGAGTGTATTTATTTTGTAATTTGTCGCTGTAAAATAAAAAAAACATGTATCTCCATTTTTGTCCATTTTGACTTTTGCATCTTTTGAAAACATCCACTGCCGTTTACACTTTGTGAGATTTGCATGATGAACGGACCAACTGAAACAGCCCAGAAGTGTTTGGAAGGACGTCTGGTTCCGTTGGCTTACATTAAAATGGAATGAGGTTTTTGGCCTCTCATGTAAAGGTGACATTTTGGAGACACTTGTTTTTCTTTGGACAGCAACGAATTATCCATGATCTAAGCTAATCTAGCTAATATTGTCTGGTGATCAATTTCACAGTGAAAATTGAAGGCCCATAACTTTAAGACCTATAGTTCTAACCCTACATCTATAATCCCTCAACAAAAACCTCTTTTTAGAGAAATTTGTTTAATTATTTTATAGAACAAGCACAAAAATCTTCTAACCATCCAATCCACACCACATGCTGGTGCACAGAGGATGAGATATTTGGTCATCTCATCCTGTCTAGGTATGAGCACAGGGTTGGGATTGCTAGGTAGTGCACCTCTGTATCAAATCTGTCTGTGTATTGTTTCCTCTAGGTATCAGCACTGTGGCCAGTGTTCAGGCCGTGGCTGAGCTCATGGTGAGTTTTGACTCTAACCTTTTTATACTAGCTGGATAAGAGTGTCTGCTAAATGCCTTCAATGTAAATGTAATTTATCACTCACTGCACTATTTGTCCTCGAGTGTGTATATATATATATATATATATATATATATATATATATATATATATATATAAAATAGACCTCACGTGTATATTATGTTTACAATATACAGTTTTTATAGTCATTTATTATATTTAAATATTTTTAGGCAATATGTGTAAATATATATATATATATATATATATATATATATATATATATATTGTATTATTATTACTATTTTATTATTATATATATTTATATATTTTTTACTTAAAAAAAAATATATAATTTTTTTTAAAATTATTTTTATTTTATTATTATATGTATATCTATATATATATATATATATATATATATATATATATATATATATTTTTTTTTTTTTTTCCATTCTGTCTCTCTCTCAGTTTTGCACTTTATATATTTTAGCCATATGTTTAATTATTTGGAGTGTAAAGTGCCGTTGCATTGCTGCTCGTTGTACACTGTGCAATGACAATAAAGGCATCTTATCTGATCTGTAATGTAAATAATAACAATTGATAAAAAACAAATTTTCTGTCATGTTGACCTCAAAAAGTATGCCATGTACATGAAATAAAATGCCAATAATAATACAATAATAGCAGTTCTAGTCATCATAAGCTTTTCCTATTTGCTGAACCTGCAGACAATATTGTCCGGTCAGGGTAGATCATCCACTGTTATCACACTGACTGCATGAATGAGCCGCCCTGCCCTATAGGCGATCACAGGGCCAGTTGCTGTTTGGGCCGAGCACTTGTCCGAGGGCTCAGGCTCTGCTCCCCCTCCATATGGCCTCGCCACAGCCCTGTCAGCAGGGTGCTGCTCATATCAAACAGCTCCAATCCCCGGTCCAGCCTGGGGCCCTGTCCTCCATCGCCGCTCATCAACTCTAATATGCCAGCAAATTAGCCCGACAACATCCACGATTGCAATCGGCTTACGCTAAATCTGATGTCTGAGAAGCAACTCTGACAATTAAGAGATGCTCGTTAATGAAGGAGATTAGGGGGTGATATTAGAAAGAGGGGGAAGAAGTGTGTGGGAGGGGGGCATTTTGAGAGGCAGCCGAACACAAGGAAGAAGATTCTGGGTTCCTTTCAGACGGCTCCTGAGCTTATGTGAGGAGTAACAGATGTATGCTTGAGTAAATGCATGGGATGTAAGCAAGATAATGCCACGGACACTGCAATATACAGCTCGGGACCGTCCACAGATAAGACGTCATGTTATCAATCGAGTCATGATGTCTTTTTCTCTTTCCAGGGCTACGCCTTGGGCTACTAGATGTGTCCACACTCAACTGACACCCAAATTACATTTTTATCCACGGCTGTATCTCGTTGTGTGTGGCTGTCAGAACTGCCATTGGATGTAGATCCATAAGAAATGGTACACTCCTAGAAAACAAACGTGCCAAACAGGATTATATGCCACAGAGGAACCACTTTGGTTCCCTATAGAACCTTTCAATGGAATCTCTATAGGGCCTATAACCATTCACCTTCATATACAGTCAGTGTTAAGGCATTACACCTATCCGGAAATCCATGTGCTGGTTACCGTGTTGGAAAGGTCAACTTTGAATACGGTGGGTACATGGAGGTGGGCAGCGCAGGGTGGTGTTCCCTAATTATAGATGCTGAGGAATTGTGAAGATGGCTCACAGAGGTTTGGTCCACTGATATACATACACCCACCAGCCGCTTTATTAGGTACACCTCCTTGGATCTTCACTCACTGTCCATTCTATCAGCTCCACTGACCATGCAGGAGCACTCTGTAGTTCTACGGTTCCAGACTGTAGTCCATCTGCTTCTCTGTATACTGTATGACCCTGTTCTTCAATGGTCAGGACCCCCACAGGACCACCACAGAGCAGGTAGTATGTGGGTGGTGGATCATTCTCAGCACTGCAGTGGCACTGACGTGGTGGTGGTGTGTTAGTGTGTGTGTGTGGTGCTGGTGGGAGTGGATTGGACACAGCAGTGCTGCTGGACATCTCAGTGTCACTGCCAGAATGAGAATCATCCACCAACCAAAACTATTCAGCACAACAGCGTCCTGTGGGCAGCGTCCTGTGGGCAGCGTCCTGTGGGGCAGCTTCCTGTGGGCAGCTTCCTGTGGGCAGCATCCTGTGGGGCAGCGTCCTGTGGGGCAGCGTCCTGTGGGGCAGCGTTCTGTGGGCAGCGTCCTGTGGGGTAGCGTCCTGTGGGGCAGCGTCCTATGGGCAGCGTCCTGTGACCACTGCTGAAGGACTAGAGGATGATCAACACTGCACTGTGCAGCAGCAGATGAGCTATTGTCTCTGACTGTCCATCTACAAGGTGGACCAGCAAGGTAGGAGTGTCTAATAGAGTGGACAGTGAGTGGACACAGTGTCTACACACTCCAGTAGCACTGCTGTGTCTGATCCACTCACACCAGCACCACACACACTAACACACCACCACCACATCAGTGCCACTGCAGTACTGAGAATGATCCACCACCCACATAGTACCTGCTCTGTGGTGGTCCTGTGGGGGTCCTGACCATTGAAGAACAGGGTAATACAGTACACAGAGAAACAGATGGACTACAGTCTGGACCTGTACACCTACAGAGTGTCCTATATGGTCCGTGGAGCTGATACGGTGGACAGTGAGTGTGTGCATTAAGTACAATTACAGAGTCACAGTTTGAGAAAGGCCAAGAATATTCCACACAGGAAGTGTTTGTCTGTGGTATTCCCAATTCCCAATATGTCTTCAGGAAATTCCCATCCAATACAAGTCTCATATCTAACTACTCTGGAGAATGGAGGTCCCCCGTATACTATGACCATGTAAGTTCAGGTGTCTAGCCATTCACGCGTTCACCACACTACCATTCGCCCTCACAGCTCGCAGGCTTCCGTGACAGAAGACTTTACCCAGTGGCTGAAACTCCTTCGACATGAAAGCTATCACTGAAGCGGCGGCGCCCCCTTTAAGTGGGTACCAGACGCGCCGTCATAATTAAACGCATCAGATAAGTTGGGCTATTATGGTAATTAGGAGCCATTATTACAGAGGGAGCTGATATGAGAGATGCCTTTAGGCTCAAGTCTGAAGCCCCCCACCCCTTAAATGTGACACGCAGACCCTCCCTCTGACCTACATACACATACGCCCCAACCTCAGACAAACACCCAAGACCTTGATGGTGTAGATTTACAATAGCTGGGCTCTCCCAGCCCCTTTGAAGGGCACGGAGCGAGCGCGAGACTGTGTTGCTCCTTGTTTGGGATTCATTGCGCAAGATATGCTGGAAATGCGAGCACCATTTTGTGTCTCGCTGTCTTATAGCAAAAGGGCTCGAGGATGGACGTTCATTCGGCGTCCGTAACGAGCCGCTCTGCAGCGTTTCAGAGGGCTAGTGCGCAAAAACACAGCCTCATGCAGGCACATCCAGAAACAGATCAGTCCATATGTCACAATAACACCATACAGCTTCTGCCCTGGCAGCGTTATCGCTCTCTCTCCCTCTCTTCTCTATAAATAAACCGTGTGCCACGCGCATGCCAGCGATCCTCTCTCTGCTGCTGCTCGCAGAGGAAGCGCCCGCGCTCTGTCCACCCGGCCCTGCGCCGTTGGCCACTGTGCCAGTCTCTGGCCATCCTGGCCCTTCTCCCTGGGCTCGCTGTGCCCTTGAAAATGCCAGCCCTCTCTTACACCTGCAACGCTGTCACACCGCCACTCGTCACGCGTTTACACTCGCCGCGCTCCGGCTGCACATGCAACCGCGTGTCACTGTGCGTGCGCGAGGCATGTGTGAAGGAGAAAGGCTCTCGCGGATGTCCTATTAAAATGTTGTCACAGGATTTATCAGCATATTCTATAAATACAGCCGGGAAACTGACGGTCGGTTCAGTCTTAGAAGTTGGTTAAGCGTCTCACGGTTCGAGCGATCCTGATTCAGTGAGCCCTGCAGTGTTCTGAGGACACCGGCAGCTTCTTTGTTTGGTGTGCCTGTCTCCTTTTCTCACTGAGGGGTTTCCTGAACAGCTATACATCTCCTTTCAGACCCATAGCACTGAGGTGGTTCCTCCCGTTGGACGGATGGGTGCTGGTGTTTTCGGATCTTCTGGAACAGAGACCAGAGATCGGGGGTCTGTAAGTGTGACAGCTTCATACGGTCTATCCCATATGTACAGTGTATTCATAAGCTCACCGGACCAAGACTGAGTCCCTTGTAACTGAAACGTACCTAGTAGCGTGTAGGTCCAGATTTGGTGGATGCCTGCCCTGGCACAATTCCATGGAGAATTCGTTGTAGACTGGGATTTTAGCAACCACTGGTAGACCCATGTGACCGTACGCTGCTTCCACACACCTGCAGATTCAGCTACTTCCTTCACACCATGGTCTTTGGCCACGCCCACATGCAGTCCCTCCTTTTAGCCAATCATTGACATTTGCTCTGGAGCGTTTCCCACACATGGAACAAACCATTCACCACACGGTATAGGGTGGCCACACATCCGGTTTTAGGCTGAACCAATGGGTTTGCCAACTCCCAGTCGTCCGTCCAGCGCAAAACCTGGACAGGCAAACAGTGTGCCTTGCCTTGCATTCCATTGGTTCAACAAGGTCATGTGACATCGCTTACATACTGGCTAACCCCCCTCTAAATGCTAGTCAATTAGTAAGCTCCCATGTGACTCAATGTCATCCATTCCACCCAGTTAGGTGAGTAAAGCATCACTGATGTGTTCTATGGGTTAGGATACTCTCATCTAGTAACATGCCCGACCCCATGCCACCCCCCAACACCTTTTGAAAGTGGCCACCCTAGCACTGTACCACCTCTTCTCAATCTGTGGATCCCATTACTCACACCCCATAAATATTTGTACTTGCCTCATCTACCTAGTGCAGCACCATCTGCAGGAGCCTGAAGTTACTACCACCTTAAACATGCAAGGTGGCCTATATGGCTTTGAAGTCGTTTGCTTGTGGATTCACGGTGCTCCAACACAAGCAGGTGGTATCATGTGCCCTCCACCGTTCTCCATAAAAACGTGGGTATTGATTGGAGGCAAAAGTTCAGAGCAAACGCGTCAAACCGCAGGGTGGAAATGCAATTCAGACCTGCATGCGACAGCACCGTAAGCTCCTTAATATTAATTCCAGCTGAAGCTCTCATCGTTCATTATCACTGTCCAAGTAGCAGGGAGAATGACAGTGGTAGACCGTAAAAGCACAACAAATAAAGGAGCGCAAAACGAGCGAAGCAAACAAAAACCCCACAAAGAGCATAAATAAAGAATACACTGGGAATCAAAGAGAGAGAGAGTGAGAGAGAGAGAGAGAGAGAGAGAGAGAGAGAGAGAGAGAGAGAGAGAGAGCAATAATGGATGAAAATTGATTTCGAGTTTTGTCTGCCACAATACGGGCGGCGTTACTTCACAGATCCTTCTTCGCCAGCCCTTCGGAGAACTAACAAAAAAAAAAGCAGCTATTAAGACAATAATAGGATTATTATTTCTGTTTGTTTGTTATGGTGGATCAAGTAAATCAGGGTTAAAAGAGAAGAGATTAACTCGCCCTCGTTATCGCCGCTTGACGAAATTAGCGCCAGCCGCGCGGCTCATCTGCATATTCATTTATTGTTGTGAGGATCTACCCCCGTTAATTAGACACCGAGAGGAGATTGGGGCTTGTTTCGATAAACACACGTCGCGCAGCACGCAGCGCAGAGCGCCTGCCTTGCTTCTTTATTTACTTTTCCTGGCAAAAAAAAGAGAAAAGAAACCTGGAGGGTTCGCCGCACCTAGACGAGCTCAGGCGCACGATAAAGAAGTGGGTGGTGATTTCTTCTTAAGTTACATCAAAGTTGAAGCTGATGTGAGTCAGAGCGGCGTGTTGGTGCGAGCGGGTGCGTATGTGCGTGCCGTGTGTTTATCGGCGTGTTCCTTTTCCCGCGTCCTGAGAGCCAGGCACTAGAAATGCTCCTTTGATTTTAATTATTGCGTACAAATGGATGGCCCTCCAAGCAGGACCGGCTTCTTCCTCTTTTTGAAGACGCCTTGTTCACCACGAGAAGATAATGTGACAGGTCGTTAATTAAAGTCACCAGTTCTTGTCATGCTCGGTGGCTAAACACTGCCTACACCTTCCAGGCCGTGCTGGAGATGCATCAAGTCACGCTCATGAGGGAACGCATAGGGAACTCTCTATCTAATGACCTGGGCGTAGCGTTTTCGTGAACCGATTTCAGATTTCTCCATGATGCTCGTGTTTGATATCAGGGTTTATGGCTCAGGTATGTGATGAAAGGCGAATCGACGTTGACTAATCGCTGGAGAGTTTGGGAATAAAGGTTGGTTTTGCTAAAAGAGACTTCAAAAAATCTAAATTTACAAACTTGTGATGAAGCTAACCTTCAGGGGTCGGTAGAGCACAATGTGCTGTTTCCATTGAGGCCTGGATAGCGTTGGTAGCCTTCAAGAAACCAGAGATACAGACCTCAGTTTCAGGCTCACCCTAGGCAGCCATGCCGGGACAATCATCCAGGGCAGTAGTCCAATGAGCCTGAGATATTTAGAGCACCATATACCATATATATGTGGTTGGTGTAGCTCAGCGGATAACTCCACTACCCACCAGAGAACCACCACCTGGGGTTCGAGACTGGGGTTCGAATCCTGGTCTGGAGGACTATGCTGTGCTACACCAATAAGAGACCTTGGGCAAGACTCCTAACACTACACTGACCTACATATGATTGACCTTGTAAGTCGCTCTGGATAAGAGCGTCAGCTAAATGCCATAAATGTAAATATAAGTAACCAACTTCAGACTCCACTGGACTATAAAGCATTATGTTCCCTCTCCAGCAACATATCCCGTTTTATTTTAGGGAATCTAAAGATAACAACATGCAGCATCTGATCTTTGAAGTGCCGTAGATTGGCGGAGAAAGGTGAGAATGACACCAGACTCAACAGGTCAGGAGACTGCGATATGCCCTTAGCTGTGACCAATGCATTGCCCTGGATTGCATTGCTAGCCATTAGGAAACTGGATATACAGACCCCCTAAAATCAACAGGCTTCTCACCTGTTGTCTTCTCTGAGGCATCCATGTTGTTAGTATCATAATGGCTTGATCAGTGACTAGACAACATGAGGCTGTCAGCACTAAAGTCAACTAGTCTGTGCATCCCCTAATCCCAACTGTGGCAGATATGCTTAGTAGTAGGGTTATCAATGGATGGGATTACCATGTGATCACTGAGGAGAGAAAACAACTATGTGCTTCTCACTACAGCTCTGCTTACACCAACATGACGTTATGAAGTTAATATCTGATATTTGAAGAACTGTAGCTCAGCAGAGTAATGTCGCAATGAAGCCAAACTCCACATGTCAGACGGGTGTGATGTCCCCTTTAATGGGACCATAGAATGAATAGTGGTCTCACCTGATGTTATCTCTGAGGCATCCGTGTTGTTAGTATCACTAGATCAGTGAGTAGTCTGTGGATCCCCTAGTCCCACTTATGCTAGATCCGCTTTAGGCCCGGTCATGGTAGACGGTAACGGGAGTTGAAGACACTTTCAACTGGGCACATAGGGTTCTCCTCAAACGTTAAAGCTCACAACCATTCTGCCTGGCCGGAACTGGAGAGGGCTGATTTTGCATTCGGCCTTATTCCTGACTATTGATAAACACACAACTGCTATCATGTAAATATACTCAGATTTTCTCAAGGGTCGTTCAGCCGTCCATTCGTTGATCATGTTTTTATTGGAAATGTTGGTCAGTGTTTCTCAGTATGGCACTAAGCTAACGCAACATGCCGATGGTCTCGCCATGGAGCTGTAGAGGCTCCTAAAGGTGTCCTGTGATAATCCATCCCATGCAGCCTGAATATCCTCACACAGTTCCTGCAGGTGGTGCGGTAGGGATGGAGGTGGAGGGACACCAGGCCTTCTGGACATGTGACAACCAACCGTTCATCTTGGTGCTGACCACGGTGCCTCCACACACGGATTCGTTGGGCGTCTCCACCAAGACTAAAGCGGGACTCGTCACTGAAGATGACCCGCTGCCATTCTGAGTCACTCCATGACAGTCTGGTACGACACCACTGCAGTCTTTGGTGATGGTGACGTGGTGTTAAGGACAGTCGTGGTAACGGTCTGTGTGCATGTAGTCCTGCGTGGTGCAGCCGTCTGACAATGGTGCTGCACTAACAGGATGACTCATGGAGGACACCACTGCTCGCTGGATGTCTGTAATGGTGGCTGTTTGGTCAGTCTGGTAGAGTGCAAAAGCCTGTTCTTGTTTACGTCACATGCGCAGCCGAGCATGAAACTTGAATCATTAGCATGTCCCACGATGTCAAACCCACCCATCAAGTTTCATTCCTGTTGCTTGATTCCTTCTGGGTGCAGCTATTTGTGCAACGAGTGTATGAGCATGTTCTTTTGGAGCAGTCATTACAGCTTCACATACAGCATCTGCTTTATCAGTATGCGCTGCCATGGCTATACTATCTTCAGCAATAATTCAAGCATATGAACGTATGGTAGATCTTAAAGGCTTTTCCTCCAGACTCAAATATTGCTGTTCTTTTGAAATACCGGTGGCATGAAAGGCAATCAGGGCTAGCGCTCCCTCCCGTGCAAGCCGCTAACACTGAGTTCGTTTTACATTTATGTTTTCACTCTACAGCTTGCTCTCTCTCTCTCTCTCTCTCTCTCTCTCTCTCCTTCTGCCTCTCTCATCCTCTGCTCTCTGTCTCTCATTCTCTATGAGCACAGTGGGGGAAAGTTCTATTCACATGACTGCACTGTGGGGTGGGAAGAAATGGACCCCTACCTTGTCTTATTCTCCAAAGAGCAAAATCACAGGCCGACAAGCTCACACAACACACCCCAGACAGACAAGGCTGAGGGAACACTGGGAGATGGACAAGATGGCTCGCTGCATCTCTCTCTCTCTCCCTCTCCCTCTCTCCCTTTCTCTTTCTTTTTCTCGTTACAGGCCGTGTCCAGTCAGCGTTGAGCGTGTGTCCATCACACAGATCAAAAAGCTGCTTCCATGCCCCGCAGGCGCTCTGGGCAGATGGGATATGTTAACCCCGTCCGTGCTGGAGCAACATGAGAACATGAAAGCCTCTTTCTAACACTTCTTGTGGAGGGCTAATGGTCATACGGCACAACACAAAGCTAACTTATATGATGTCGTGCTACCTGGAATGGGCTGTGCATTACATGGCATTAGCTGATAGGGGTGACGTAATCATAGTGCTAATTTAAATTAAAAAAACGGCAATATAACGTTTTTGTGATGCAACAATGGGAGGTAAAGGATGCACTGCCAGAGGACCCACCGTATCCATGGATAAACATATTATGTCAGTATTTAAAAATATCTGAAGTGTTTAAACTCTCCCATCATCCAATATAAGGGCAGTGTATTCAGTTGCTCCCACTGTATGCCCTGCAGATTGCTGGTTCATGCTAAAGCTGTTGCCATATGGCAACAATTATATTTGATCAACTTTAATAAAACCATGATCAGCTCATGTGATCAGATAAAAGGATAACATTTTAAAGCACGGTTTTATGTTGTGTTTGAAAGTTTTATGTTGCTTTCAGGCAAAACGTTAATTGTTGCCATATGGCAACACCACACAGTCAAGCAGCGAGTTCTTATTAAGGCTAATGCAAAGGTTGACATGATCACGTGTTTATGGTAAACTGGATATTCAGCTATTTACATAGTAGCCAAAATTCGAAATTCAAACACCATATGCAGCAACAATGAGCTTAGGCTGCAGAGTTCAGTTTTTCTGGATTTTGCCAGAATAATCCAGATATTGATTTTTTTTTTTTTTTTTGGAGGTTATTATTGCAGTCTAGATTAACCCATATTATACAATAACAAATGAGTAGAAGGCCCAGCCAGCCTTCCTCCATCTTAAATTCTACATCAATAGTCTACCCTGGTAAAGCTCTCCTCAGAGGATCATCCACTTTCCACCAGTAATGCTGTCACCGTGTTAACATTTGTGTGGCTACATGCTGCCATCAGTCACTGTGAGATGTGGAGTGACCTCATATTCACACAAATATGTGAATGCAGCATTAAGTCAACAACAAAAACGACATCAAGGGCAATAACAACAAAATAATAATAATAAATAATAAAAATATAATTATTAGTAGTGTTAAGTCCATATATAGATGTGAAGAATTGCAGTCTGAAGCACACTGGTAGGTCTGTGAGGATAATATTTTCTCTGTCTAGATGGCAGTCAGTTCAGAAGACCGTTTCATTCCACTCTCAGTCTCAGGTCATCATCATAATGAACTGGCCCGCATCTGGTAAGACTAGGAGACCACAGCTTACACAAACCAAGCATGTCAGAAACCAATCAGTGCAGGGCTCAACCAGCCTTTCTCCAACTCAAATAACATCAGCAATCCACAGGGATAAAGCTCTCCCCAGACGATCATCCATTTTCACCAGTTATGCTGTCACCTTGTTAACATTTGTGTGGCTACATTTTGCCATCAGTGACTGTGGGATGTGGAATGACGTCATATTTACACAAATATGTGAATGCAGCATTAACACAACGATAGAAATGACATGAAGGGTAATACTACTACCACTTCAACTACTACTATCACTAATAATAATAATAATAATAAGTAGTAGTATTAGAGTTACACCATTATATAGTTATAAAGAACTGCAGTCTGAACTCCACTGAGAGCTCTGTGAAGATGAGGTTGTGTTTTGTCACTTCGATGGCCTCAGGTCATCATCATAATGAACTGGCCCACATCTGCTAAGAAAGGGAGACCACAGATTACACAAATCAGACATGCCATGATGCTCGGGGCCAAATCTCCCGGCAGCACCCACCCGTACGCACACACAGAAAAAGAATTTCTTTAAAAAGTGCGGGAATAAAAAGAAGGACGTGATTCCATCGAAACTGGAATCTCACACATGTAAGAGCAGTGTAATGACAGCGAGGGCTCTGCACACGACAGGCCTTGTGTGAAGTATAATAGCACTTGAAATGACACCCGATCTGTTATTTTTAGGCAGATATGCCCGTTCCAGCTTTTCTTACGCTGAGCGGTACACAAGGTCTCCACATCATTCACTGTGTGCTGCTGTGACATGTTTGATTTGTCGACTTTCCAAGTGGCGCTTGTGTGCGTGTATATGTGTGTGTGTGTGTGTAAATACCAGAAGTGACTCTCCCGACAGTGCTTTGCGGGGAGGAAAAGTGAGGATTGCCAGTTCTCGGCTCATCTCCTGGCCGCCTGGGCTGTGACAGTTGATCACAGAGTGATGACAGCCTATGATTGTCAAAATACATGCCATTGACTGGCAACCCCTGGCACGGTTGTTTTTTTTCTCCCTCCCCTTTTCTTTCTGTCTTTCTTTCTTTTTTGTCATCTCTCCCTCTTTCTATCTCTGTCCTCACACCCCCCCCCGCCCCTCCACCCCCTTTCTCTCTCCCTCGCTGGCATCTCGGTTTGGGTTAACACCAGCCGAATGTGGACAAAGAAACATACGCGGGCGGGAATTAACTCGCTGCGTGTTTTGTGTGCGTCTCGGTGCATCGCGTTGGAGTTGTCACACATTGTGGCGGCTGCGCGCACGCGTGTGGGCGTGTGCTCGGTTGGAAGTGTCGCACGTCGACTAGCTGGTGTGTGTCTGTGTGTGTGCGTGAGGTGACAACGAGGAGCGAGGGGACGTGTCAGCCCTGGAGTGGAGGCAGTGCTGACTGAGACAGGTTGAAGATGGAGCGGAATCTGCCTCTCAGATTGAAGACAGAGCGAAGGGGAGCATGAGTGACAGCTTGCCTTGTGGTTGTTGTTTTTCAAAGGGTGTCAATAAAAATAGTGCCATGTTGCACCGGAGCCTGCGGAGAGGTGTTAGAGAAAGGCTCTCTTCTGTCTCCCTCCCCTCCACCCAACCTGACAGCCTCTGCTGATGCCGTCAAAGATCTTTCTGCCAGGCCGGATGAGGCCGCAATCAGCTAACTAAGATTTACACAATGGGATGCTTTCATGTTATGGGCTCCATATAATCCCCATGCATCGTTTTATCATTTTATCAAATGCTCGGCATGTCAGCCTATTACAGCCGGCTGCAGTGGATATTAAGTCCCGGGTGAGGTCTGTAAAGGAGTTGCATTTGATTGGTTCCGTAGTAGAACATTCCTCAATCGCAGCTAGCTACCTTCCCCCGTTCATGTCAAGTCCCAGTAGCTTGTGTTGCCTGGCATGGCATGCTTTTAGTGGAGATGATTAGGAAGTTTGAAGTGACAGCCACCCGATCTATCTGCTCCTCAACTTCCCTATTTATATATCCATTCATATGCATGAGACGGGGAGCACCGGTGCATTTAACGTTATTGCAAAGATGAACTTCACCCCCTCTGGCAGCTGACAAAGGCAGATTACTCTGGCCCCGAATGACAGGCGAGTGGCAGCCAGCGCACTAAATCAGCGGCTATGAAAGCGAAGCTCATCTGCCGACTTGTAAAAACGCCTCCCGGCTTCACTTTGGGCATTAAGTGGATTGTTCGTCCCCTTATTAATACATCTCTTAAAGAAGTGGACGTCCGAGCCGAGGTGATAAAAACGGCAGAAGGGACGCACCGAGCTTGACGTTCCTTTATGGGCCTCGTCTGGACCGACGGAACTGCAGACTCTCACGTTCGGTGCGGGTGTGGCTGGGAAATGCACTCTTCACAAGCAAGGAGGCAGTTAACCTTTAAGCAGATGGATAATTCCAAATAGCACTGTAAAATTAATAGACTCTAAACATTGGCGGCCAAAGCAGCTAGCCATGTGGTCCTGGGCGGGCATATATCACTCCCAGTGAGCATCTGTCCGTGGCAGATATGGGACATGTACTTTTGAAGAAGAATAAAAAAGAACTTAATGGCTGATGCCTTTATGGAGCTTGCTTTCGTGCAGGGCATCTCCAAGTGTGAGTGTCATAGGATGCCGTTTGGCTTTGCGCATGCACCGGGGGTCTGAAGGAATACTGGGGGCTTATTTTACAGTGAAATGTGCAAAAGTGCATTATCATTTCATGGTACATGGCAAAGGTCAGCTGATAAAAGCTCATATGAGCAAAATGTATGTTGAGAGAGCATCACCAGCAATGTGGGAATACCGCTAAAGTCATAAAGTCACTTTGGAGGCACTTTATGCACTTTCTCTATGAATACTAGGGATGTGCATCAGAACTGTAATATGCATATCATCGCTGTCCAAAGAAAAACACATATCTCCATTTCTGCTGATTTTTACTTTTATGCCTCATTTGATCACATGGGCTGCTCTTTACACTGTGTGGAAATTTCATGAAGAATGAACCAACAGAAATGGCCCAAAACTGCTTGGAAAGACGGCTGGTTCCATTGACTTCCATTCAAATTAAAAGAGGTTTTTGGCCTCTGCTGTAAAATTGCCTTTTTGGAGATACCTATTTTTCTTTGGACAGCGACGATGTATAGAGCATCACTGTCCAAAAAAACCATGTCTCCATTTTTGTCAGTTGTTAGTTTTATGCATTATTGGAACACACTGGGTGAAATTTTAATGATGAATGAACCAAAAGAACACAAGAACACTGGTTCTATTGACTTAGAGTCAAATGAAACAAGGTTTTCGCCATGTCCTGTAAAGTAGCCATTTTGCTGTAGCTGCATATAGCTGTAGTTTTAGCTCATTGGGTCACCATGTCTTCCTATTAGCAGACAATGTGCTAACACTATTAACAATGTATTTGAACTGTATCTGATTATAGTTAACATCAGCTAGAGTAGTTACAGTAGCCTAGTTACTGCTAACCTCCGCATTCCTGCTCACAGCCTTGCATAGGACTGCATCTTTGGCTATGTGCTCACATATATATATATATATATATATATATATATATATATATATATATATATATATATATATATATATATATATATATATATATATGTGTGTGTGTGTGTGTGTGTGTGTGTGTATAAATATCTGTATGGATTAACAAATGGGTGTTCAGTTATTGCCATCAGTGCACTAGTGCTCAACAAAACATTGACAGCACACAGACATATACATACATGTTTTCATATTCAAATCCAGTTGTGGGAAATTGGTGACCCAATGAGCTAAAACTACAGCTAACCAGTACAGTGATGGATGCTGATGAGGCCTCAGTGTCTTCAAGTGATGTCATCCTATTAGCAGACAATGTGTTAAAACTATTAACAATGTATTTGAACAGTATCTGATTATAGTTAACATCAGCTAGAGTAGTTACAGTAGCCTAGTTAGTGCTAACCTCCGCATTACTGCTCACAGCCTTGCATAGGACTGCATCATTAGCTATTGACTTACTGTTGCTTCCTTGTTAACTCCCAAAATAATAGAGTTAAGAGATTCTACTGGTCTGAAATACACATACATATATATATAAAGTCCATAGAGAAACAATATGCTAAGCACTATAGCCCTCAGTCTTTTTTTTACACAGGATGTATTAAACAATTACATGATATTCCAGCACTTAACTAGGGCCTAATGTGAAATCACTCTTAGTCACAGCTTGCCCAACCAAACCCACGCAGCACCATTTGCATGACATTAGCCCCTGCTGTGTGAAGCTAACTGCCATTTAACCGAGAGACTCCATACACAGTGCTGAGTCCAACCCCAGGCCCGCGTAGTGCGTTAAGGTAATCAATGAGCCGCGCTCGGCGGAGCGCATGGGATCCGCTCACCGCCCTGGCCTTGTCAACCCTGCTGTGGTCAGGCCGGGACCCCCAGCAGCCCTCTGTAAGCCCCTTACCTTGGCTAATCTTGTTATTACAGCTAAGATAAGGATTAGTGCCTCTGCAGGGGAGCCAGCCACCAATATGACCCCTGATATGCATAATGCATGGATGGATTGATGGATGAGGGGGGCCAAATACCCACAGAGCCACACGGCCGCATACATTAGCACCGAGCCGGAAAACAGGAAGAACTCACTCCCAACTTTTGATCGATTGTCCGTGGATGGAACATGAAGGTTTCTACACTGTACCGATGAGATGAAGTACAGGTGGTTACTAAGACGTGATTAAAGGGTGTATTAGATTGGGAAGGTTTCATTGTAGAGAACGTTGCTCTTTATTTCCTAATTGATGGAAGTGCAGGGAATGGCATCCTAGTACCGTTTCATACGGGGGCTCTGCCAGGCGAGACTAGCAGTACTGTGGAAAAAAAAAATCCCTATGCAAACATAAAAAACCCAGGCGCCAGCCACGTCCTTCCTGCCAAATTATGCTGATTCAATTGCATGTCATCAGGCATCAGCCTGAACGGCCATGTCCAAAGACTCGCCAAACAGTGAGTCCCGGCTAGATCCTGTTTGAGGAGGAACGGCATTGGCAGGTCCTCTCTCGGACGAGGGCTGTGATCGCACTGGTGGCTTTGTGGAACGCGAGCCTTCCCTCTCCATCCCACCCCTCCGCCCTCCCTGCTTATAACTTCACAAGGAAGCGAGTCATTTGAGCCCAGCAGAACTCTCCGTATAATACCCTTCCATCTCCTGATCTCCACGGCGCCCCCCCCGCCCCAGTGTCCCCCTGGCTCCCGCTGCACGGGCTGACAGCATGCCTGCACACAAACGTGGCGTTACCTCCAAATTATGCGCGCGTCTCGCGCTCGTCCGTGGGCTGGCTGCGCGCGGCCCGACATGTGTCAGGGCCGCCATGTCTCCGCTGAGCTAATGATGCTACGCCGGACAGCCCACTGTCCTTCTGCCTGTGTGGCGTGCGAGTGCCTCTGTGTGTGTGTGTGTGTGTGTGTGCACATGAGCCAAGACATGTCACCGTCGCTAGAACCCTCCATCTGATTAAAACAAACCAAAACAAGAAAAGGCATGTGGAAACAGCATGGGCTAGTGTCAGGTTAAGCTAGCAACGGGGTGGACATGCTAGTGCTGTTTGTAGCACCGGCGGGGATGCGGTGGCACATAGGACCAAGACTTCAACCTGCAACAGAACAGAACAGGGCCACATCTACACTTTTAGTACATCGTGGCATGGGTACTATGAACTTGGCGCATATATATATATATATATATATATATGGATATAGATATAGATATCAACAGGCTGATGCTAGTACACTAGGACAAGTAACCTATACCCTATTTGACTTTGACTAAGGCAGCTACTTTTGTTCCATCTTCTGGCTGCATTAGCATTTAGCATAGAGTCATCTTTAACCTGCAGTTCTCATACCGGAGGCAATGGACCCCTGGAGGGCCAGACGGGGGCAGCAGTCCATCCATACACCATACCTGGTCAACTCAACAAGTTATCTGTGATGTCATAAATCAGGGCTATTTCTGGTGCAGGTAACAAAAGCTAGCCAGATGGACAAGGTACGGGGAGGACACGGTCCTCGTTCGTAAGGTACTGACCACTGGGCGAAGAAATTACTTTCTATCCACATGGGCGTCCTTGTACTGAGTTTGGGAATCTTCTTTCATTTGTTCAGTGCTCATCGTTTCATCATTTGATTATGAAGCAAATAAGCCTCTATATTTAGAGAAATATTAAGAGCGAGCTTTTTAGAGAAATACAATCTGGACTCAATTAGAGATTTTAATGGACAATCTCCCCTGACTTCATCCTTATGTAGTTCAAAGCTAATAACAATATTTTCCTGACCAAGTGGCCCAGTTAACGCTCCAGCTTGATTAATGTCTGGGAGAACCAAGACTTTCTTCTCATTGTCCATCTAAAGGACATTGTCTAGTCTGCAACACTGATGATCCAGATTTTCTGCCAGGTAAACGCTGAACACAAAATGAGGAAATGACAGGAATCTGTGCTGAAGCCAGTATTTATTCAAATGACAAAGACCTTGAAATATATGATCTGTCATGTAAGTTTAAAGCTATGGTTTTGGAGAGACGAGGTTTTGTTCTGAGAGCAGTGGCATACTGTATTTCAACACTGTAAATTTATAGAAATGGAAAGTAAATTCACAAAAACAAATTTTGACCTTGATTTCACAGACTGTTGTGTTCATTTTTACCCTCTCAGGTGAATGATGTATGTGATGTCATCAAAAAACATGTCAGGCTTACTTTTATTCTGCCTGGAAGGGTAGTGTGGTTTCAACAGCCAGCCAGGAACACAGCTTCTGATTGGTTGACAAGTCAGAAACACCATCCCTGGTTGATTGAGAAGTGAATAACATAGTTTTAAAATAGTTAACAAGTCAGGAACACAGCCTCTGATTAGTCAGTAAGTCAGGAACACAGCCTCTAATTAGTCAGTAAGTCAGGAACACAGCTTCTGATTAGTCAGTAAGTCAGGAACACAGCTTCTGATTAGTCAGTAAGTCAGGAACACAGCTTCTGATTAGTCAGTAAGTCAGGAACACAGCTTCTGATTAGTCAGTAAGTCAGGAACACAGCCTCTGATTAGTCAGTAAGTCAGGAACACAGCCTCTGATTAGTCAGTAAGTCAGGAACACAGCTTCTGATTATTCTACAAAACAGGAATACAGCTTCTGATTAGTCAGTAAGCCAGGAACACAGCCTCTGATTAGTCAGTAAGTCAGGAACACAGCCTCTGATTAGTCAGTAAGTCAGGAACACAGCTTCTGATTAGTCAGTAAGTCAGGAACACAGCTTCTGATTAGTCAGTAAGTCAGGAACACAGCTTCTGATTAGTCAGCAAGTTAGGAACACAGCCTCTGATTAGTCAGTAAGTCAGGAACACAGTTTCTGATTAGTCAGTAAGTCAGGAACACAGCTTCTGATTAGTCAGTAAGTCAGGAACACAGTTTCTGATTAGTCAGTAAGTCAGGAACACAGCCTCTGATTAGTCAGTAAGTCAGGAACACAGTTTCTGATTAGTCAGTAAGTCAGGAACACAGCTTCTAATTAGTCAGTAAGTCAGGAACACAGCTTCTGATTAGTCAGCAAGTTAGGAACACAGCCTCTGATTAGTCAGTAAGTCAGGAACACAGTTTCTGATTAGTCAGTAAGTCAGAAACACAGCTTCTGATTAGTCAGTAAGTCAGGAACACAGCCTCGGATTAGTCCACAAAACAGGAACACAGCTTCTAATTAGTCAGTAAGTCAGGAACACAGCTTCTAATTAGTCAGTAAGTCAGGAACACAGCTTCTAATTAGTCAGTAAGTCAGGAATACAGCTTCTAATTAGTCAGTAAGTCAGAAACACAGCTTCTAATTAGTCAGTAAGTCAGGAACACAGCTTCTAATTAGTCAGTAAGTCAGGAATACAGCTTCTAATTAGTCAGTAAGTCAGAAACACAGCTTCTGATTAGTCAGTAAGTCAGGAACACAGCTTCTGATTAGTCAGTAAGTCAGGAACACAGCTTCTGATTAGTCAGTAAGTCAGGAACACAGCTTCTAATTAGTCAGTAAGTCAGGAACACAGCTTCTAATTAGTCAGTAAGTCAGAAACACAGCTTCTAATTAGTCAGTAAGTCAGAAATACAGCTTCTAATTAGTCAGTAAGTCAGGAATACAGCTTCTAATTAGTCTACAACTCAGCAACACCACTGCTGATTGCTCAACAAGTCAGAAACACCATTTCTGACTGATCAACAAGACAGGGACAAGACCTCTGGTTGGTTGACAAGTCAGAAATACCACCGCTGATTGTTCAACAAGTCAAGAACACAGCCTCTGACATCCTCTAACAGTCATCCTAAATCTTTTCCACATGGAGAAAAGGAGAAACAATCACTGAAGACATTCAGTGTTGGGTTCATTAAAATACAAATTCAAACATAAAACAAAGTTGAAAGTTCCTTAAAACAGTGCAAAGTTTCTTAAAGAGATAACGGGATGCATTGAAGCCTTAATTGGAATAGGATAATATGCAGCATTTCTGAGATTTATTCTTTTACATACAACACAATGTCTTTCTATGTTCTATACAGCATGATCAACCTGACTGGTTTAATGATTGGTACTGATCTCAGAAGTAAAGGAGCACAGTAAAAAGCAACTTAACAAAGCTTTTTTTCTACATGTAATTTCTTGTAATTTTTTTTCACTGCATGTGGGCGTGGCCAAAGACCATAGTGTGAAGGAAGTAGCTGAATCTGCAGGTGCATGGAAGCGTACGGTGATACGGGTTTACCAGCAGTGGCTAAAATTCCAGTCTACAGGGAATTCTCCTCGGAACTGTGCCAGGGAAGGCATCCACCAAATCTAGACCAACTGCACAATCCTTGAAGCAAGAGTGCCTGAACATTGATGTGGCCTCCATCCAGAAACCTGTCCAGTCTATGCCGAATCCAATCACAGCTGTAACTGGTGCTGGTGGAGGTGTTTCAGTCACATAGGACTAACATAGGAGTTTTTGTTGGTGAGCTTATATATCATGGCACATGTCAATCATCTCCTTGTCAGAGAGCAGACAAATACTCACAACTGAATCTCACCAGACAGTCTTACTGTACCAGTGGCTCTGACTGCACTTCCCTGGCAACTCAAGACACTCAGGCAGAAGAAACATACTATATAATTTTTTATATCTTAAAATATGAATACAGATCCATTTTTTCAATCATTAATTTGCCAAGAAAACTCTCTCTCTCTCTCTCTCTCTCTCTCTCTCTCTCTTTCTATCTATCTTTCGCTTTCTCTTTTTTAAACACCAATTTAAGAAGAGATTGCACTGAAATCCCACAGCAACATGTGCAGAGGCTTTTGTTTCACAATGCCGCCCTCTGCAATTACATGCTGTGCAAATATCACTCAGGCCTGGCAAAATTCAATCATTCAGTAGTGAATGCATGTCAGCAAATCACTTTAAGTGGAAAATATGTACAGCCACTACTGGAAGGAGGTTCGAAATTATAAGATGTTTGCTTTAAAGGGAGCTTTGCATGATTTGAATCAAATGTTTAACCTTTAATTCAGCGAGGAAAGGGAAAACCAAGACGGAAAGAAAGAAAAGACCCGAGGCTAAGATACACAGGAGACAAGTTATAAAAAATAGTCCCAAGCTGAGAGCAATTTAATGCAGTTGCCTGAACAACTGAAAGCAGTGCATTAAAAATGGACTAAACTCGGATTTTATGAGATGTTCTGCCATGTGCAGAGTCACGCATAAGGCCTTACCGATATATTACTGAAATACAGAGTTTGGGAGCTTGTTTTTGTTACCCTCTGGTCTAAAGATCTGTCTGCCATTCACCAAAACCCAGATATTTTAATTAGCAATTACTGTACACCAACACGCTACTTACAGTACACTAACACATTACACTTACTAAGTTACTGTACACCAACACACTACTTACAGCACAGTAACACATTACACTTACTGAGTTACTGTACACCAACACACTACTTACAGCACACTAACACATTACACTTACTGAGTTACTGTACACCAACACGCTACAAACAGCACACTAACACATTACACTTACTGAGTTACTGTACACCAACACGCTACTTACAGCACACTAACACACTACATTTACTGAGTTACTGTACACCAACACGCTACTTACAGTACACTAACACACTACATTTACTGAGTTACTGTACACCAACACGCTACTTACAGTACACTAACGCAGTACACTTACTGAGTTACCGTACACCGACACGCTACTTACAGTACACTAACACATTACACTTACTGAGTTACCGTACACCGACACACTACTTATAGTACACTAACACATTACACTTACTGAGTTACTGTACACCAACACGCTACTTACAGTACACTAACACACTACATTTACTGAGTTACCGTATACCGACACGCTACTTACAGCACACTAACGCAGTACACTTACTGAGTTACTGTACACCAACACACTACTTACAGCACACTAACACATTACACTTACTGAGTTACTGTACACCGACACGCCACTTACAGTACACTAACACACTACATTTACTGAGTTACCGTACACCGACACGCTACTTACAGCACACTAACACATTACACTTACTGAGTTACTGTACACCGACACGCTACTTACAGTACACTAACACACTACATTTACTGAGTTACTGTACACCGACACGCTACTTACAGCACACTAACACATTACACTTACTGAGTTACTGTACACCGACACGCCACTTACAGTACACTAACACATTACACTTATTGAGTTATTGTACACCGACACACTACTTACAGTACACTAACACATTACACTTACTGAGTTACTGTACACCAACACGCTACTTACAGTACACTAACACATTACACTTACTGAGTTACTGTACACCAACACGCTACTTACATTACACTAACGCATTACACTTACTGAGTTACCGTACACCAACACACTACTTACAGCACACTAACGCATTACACTTACTGAGTTACCGTACACCGACACACTATGTGTTTATGGTGGTTGGGGTGGTGCAAGTATGTATGTAGCACAGGTTTTCAGTAGATGGATGTGCAGTTTTGGACCCCATTTATTCTCAGTGTGAAACAATGTCAGTTCAAAAATGACCATTCCTGATGGAACATTCCAGAGCTAGAATGGTGCCGATATCTTTACAAAGTGACTTTGTGGACAAACATCTCTTGACCAAGACAAAGAAGAAACAAAAGAAGAAGAATGTACATTGGATCCTGTGCAATGCTTAACACAAATTCAGCATCACATGGTGTATATTTACCCAGTGGGCGTTTCAGAGAAGAGGAGGATGTTTCCAGAACCAGGTTCCCAATTTAATTTCCAAAATTTCCAATAAAACATGAAAGTCAGCGAGACGCTTTGTATGGGATGTTTGGAACTGCAGGGTCCATCCACATGTTCCCAGTGTAATGGCGGTGAACTAGCCAGAGGTGTCTGAATGATAAGAGAAACCTGCATAGAAGTTACAGCGTGTTCTGGGCTGACCGAGCAGCATGTTCTGAGAAACAGCTGTCTAAAGGTTTTAATCCCGGGTGGAAAACTGATTTTGGGGAACCAGCGTATCCTTTTAGAGCTAAGATAGATACAATACGCAAAGTTACCAAAAATGAAACTTCTTAGACCACCGTGGCCTTTTTGTTCCGGGAAACATTCGCCAACATGGTCGAATAGTATTACGGGCGTAGGTTTGGTTGGAGCATTGGTAGGGACGTTGACAGCCCACCCATTACCACTCCTCATCCAACAATTGACAGGACTAACAGCACAGATAACTTCCCATTAGCACAACTTCCCATTAGCACATCCATCCTTCAGATACGCCCCTTCCTTTCAGCCAATCAATTGCTAGCATGGCTAAATTAGTCATACTGAAGAAATGAAACATCCTGTAAGTTGCCAAAAACAATCAAATCATGGATCTGACCTCACACGTTGTCCCCACTCACATAATCATGGCCAAAATAATAGTAGGGACAATTCTGTCCTCCAGAAACATTGGTGGGCACATGTCCCTATGGTCCATATGCAAACCTACATCTTTGAAATGTATGGAAGTCTACGAAGCCCTTCATATGGGATGTTACATGGGTAAGGCCGAAGAGAAGCGGTGGAGTGGCTGATCTAGAGTACTTCCCAGAAGCTTGGCTTCTCAGGACTGAACTGTTGTCTGAATTTGAACCCAGGCTGAGAGTTGCCTGTCTGTGTGGGACCTGACACAGGAGACTGCATTCTGAGCCCAAGTAAGTTCTGTCCGATTCTGACCCAACGTGAACCACTTCATCATGTTTCAGGTCCTGGCAGGATAGTGCTTAGACACTGTGTCCACTCACTGTCCACTCTATTAGACACTCCTACCTTGCTGCTCCACCTTGTAGATGGACAGTCAGAGACGATAGCTCATCTGCTGTTGCACAGTGCAGTGTTGGTCATCCTCTAGTGGTCAATCCATCAGTGGATGCTGCCCACAGGACGATGTTCACAGGACACTGCCCACAGGACCCTGTAGTGGAGTTTTTCCAGCCCAGCAGTGCAACCAAGGTGTCTAGCAGCACTGCTGTGTCTGATCCACTCACACCACCACATTAGTGGTACTGAGAATGATCCACCCTCCACATAATACCTGCTCTGTGGTGGTCCTGTGGGGGTCCTGATCACAGAAACAAGGAGGTGGTTTTAATGTTATGGCTGGTTGCTGTTTTAATGTAAGTGGTCACAACCCAGGTCCATTGCATCGTAGAGATGCCATGCGGTCTGATCACATACCCCGGTGTATCCTTTGTAGTGTGAACGCCACAGTGCCCCATTTCGAACCCAGGGGCTTTGAAAGACCACCTTATCAATTGCGTCATCACAGCAAAGGCGTCTCATTTCCTGTTTGCTTATATGCTGTGCTAGTGATCCATGTGACACAAACGTTAGTAGGAGCCCATACATGTACAGGAACAAGGAGAGACTGATGTAGGAAACATGTGAACCTTAAAGGCATCACAGGTTTGTGTGGTAGTGCCAGTTTTGCCCAGACGTCCTCTGGGACTTCCGTACCCCCAATAGATTGCATGTGCTCTGAGCATTCAACACAGCGAGAGTGGGTGAGTTACCGCGACTTCCAGCTGCTGGTTCCAGAAAACTGATTTTCCAGGATCTTGGACCTCACGGTTAAGGTGAAGAAAGTTCCTGACCGCCATTTCTGGGCAATCTACGGCTCAAGCGGCGCTGACCCCAATCCGGGCACTACCGAATGGCCTGTGGTGCCTAGGAGGAAAAAGGCTGAAGCCTCGTCTGCCGCGGGTAAGTGATGAGTAGAAGAAGAGACGGGCTGTCACAGCACACCTGTAAGCCTGCCAGCAGAGTCCATCACTGAGGCGAGATTAAAAACACTGCATCCATTAGGCCCCGTGTCAGCCATCATTATTCTATAAAGAAGCGATTTTGTCACATCTCCATTCTTCACGGCGCTCTCCTCGCTCTGATGAATAACACAGACGTCCCATCTCCAAACACGGCTCACTTTTGACAGCAACACAACCGTTTACGACGCCGGCTTCCAGCGCTGCGCACGTCACTTTCCGAAGGAAGCTTCAAATAAGTCTCGTTGGAATGATCTCACAGTCCATCACAGGAAGGGACTCGAAAGTTTTTTCTCCCCCCCCACCCTGTATTTATTCCCTGAAACGTACGTTTCGTCCTAGGCCTGCCAATCAACGGCGCTCACAATTTATTCAGCCTCGTGTATTTATCTGACAGGCCTTTGTTTTCGGCTGTGTGTTCGGCTGTGATTCAATTTTACTATGCCTCGTTTGACAGCCGTCATCTGACTGGGAGATAGACCTAATGTGGACTTTTTTTAGAAAGACAAATTCAGCCTGAAAAGTAGCTGGGGCAGGACGGATCTTTTAACGTCACAGGCTGCCCTTTTATTCGTCCACTGATTTGGTGTATTTACAGCAGCACTTTTGAAGGCAGCCTCATTTGATAGACTCGGATATGAAACCATCTGACACTTTATATCCTTATTATTATACAACAGCTGCTCAAATAGCTGCGGAGGAAATCAACCCACAGGAATGAAACCTGGTGGGTGGGCGATGTGACGTAAGCAAGGACAGGCCTTATCTCTGTACCTGACTGACCCAACAGCCACCATTACAGACACTCAGTGAGCAGTGGTGTCCTCCGTGAGTCAGCCTGTTAGTGCCAGCACCATTGGCAGACGGCTACACCATGCAGGACTACATGCACGCCGACTGACCTTAACACCACGTCATACTGAGAGACACTACTTCTGTAGGTGTAGCTCAATTAATATGGCCCATATCAGTCTGAATGTATCATCATTTAATCTTCCAGGTTATCTTTATCCTCCTTTATCTTTCTTCCCGATATCACTGCGACCACACACGTCCTTCCGGAGGAATAGTGCAGCTATTACTTTGAAAATGTGAGTACATGTTACAGTGCTATACGTTTTCTGACTGTCATAGGCTAGATGGAATTAGAGATCACAGCTATGATGCAGCTTATGTCAGCTGACTGCAGAGGAACGGGGCCTTTCAGGCTTGCTGGCTAAGCAATGCTACATCGCAGCTACCTGGGCCAGCTGTTTGGGCAATGCTGCATTGCAGCCTTATTTGATTACTCTGATTTTCTCCAAGCACTCGGAATTCCGCCGGCTCTCTGGCCTCCACTGTGGGCACGCATCACCTAGACTGCCTAGGTGGCACCAAAGTCAGATATAAAATGAGTGAGGTTCTGGGGTCTGTATCTTTGGCCCCCTTACTCTGGTTGTAGGGGGTTACGGTTGCTCCTAATTGTTCTGGATCGCTCACTTCCACAACCAGGGAGCTCCCCCTAGGCCACCTAGGGTGCACCTTAGCCGGATACAGGTTAGTGAGATTCCGGGGTGTGTATATCCGGTCCTCTGGAGGCTAGCTATGCAATCCAGCCCTCGTTGGAATGGGCCTGTCTTCCAAGTATTCCCTTCTCCCATGGTTTCATTCTTGACATCATCAGTGATTAGTCAGCATCGACTCGACTTTCAGCCCATAACTTAAAAAAATCGGACATCCATCGATCTCTAATGTGAAGACGCTCTTACGAACTCCAACTGTAAGACCAGAAAACTTGATATTCCACAGACCATCTTCTGACCAGCAATATCATCCTGATGTTTTCTGTTATCTAGCACAGCTGATTGAGCTCATCTGCTGAGTATCTTATTCCTGGGAAAGCACCAAAAGGTGCACCGTGTTCACCAGACTGGGACCGGGAACCGCTGATTTGAAACACATAGGATATAATAACCTCGCTGGATGGGCCGATGCTTCCGTGATAATTTCCTGCTTTCGCGTCGTTTAATTTGCCGAGAGGAGCATGAATATTCAGCTCCGTGTGGGCCATGCGATGCCTTTTATTTATTTATTTGTTTTTTTCCCTTCAGATTCATTGTTTTCCATTTAACGTCAAGAGCAGCAAACGCAGAACGAGTGTCATTTTCAAAAAAAACCCTAACATTTCAATTGCTCTCAAGCCTGGTTGCGCTGCCTTGCCTTTTGATTATTACAAATTGTAAACAGATAGAATTCATCATCCTCCCACTGTCACTGAATGCTTTTGTGTAGCTTCATATTTCTGCCTAGTCTCTCTCTCTCTCTCTCCCCCACCCCAACCACCCCCCTATGAGGTCGAGTAGGAGGAATGAAACGGAGCCAATTTATGCTGTTTACTTTAAAGTGAAATAGAGATAGAGAGAGAGACAGAGGGAGAGAAAGCACATGGATCCGTCTGGTGGAGTCGCACCGATTGTCTACATCTGAGATGACAACATCCGACACTGTGAGCAAAGACTCGCTATTCAATATTCATGATATTTTTCTTTCTGAAATTAATATTACAGGATACATTGTCTGCACACTGAGAGAAAAACCACCGTAGCTGGATACAGACAAAGAGCTGCGCTATTACACTCGTCGTCAAAAGAATAGCTGCACCCAGAAGGAGGTGTGGGCGTGCAGGTCTGTTGGGAAGGAAGATAAAGGGTACCAGGATCAATAACTGATGATAAATTTAGACTGATCTGATCAATATTTATTGAGCTACACATACAGAAGTCTGTCTCTCAGTATGGCGTCGGGCCGCTGTGTTTGCTAACCCAACACGCCAGACGTCTCGGTATGGAGCTGTAGAGGTTCCTAATGGTGTCCTGTGATAATCCATCCCATGCAGCTTGGATATCCTCACACGGTTCCTGCAAATGGTGCGGTAGGGGTGGAGGTGGAGTGACACCAGGCCTTCTGGACGTGTGACTACAAACCGTTCATCTTGGTGCTGACCACGGTGCCTCCACACACGGACTCGTTGGGCGTCTCCACCAAGACTAAAGCGGGACTCGTCACTGAAGATGACCCGCTGCCATTCTGAGTCACTCCATGACAGTCTGGTACGACACCACTGCAGTGTTTGGTGACGGTGACGTGGTGTTAAGGGCAGTCGTGGTAACGGTCTGTGTGCATGTAGTCCTGCGTGGTGCAGCCGATGGTGCTGCACTAACAGGATGATTTTGGGAGGGCATCACTGCTCGCTTAGCATCAGGCAATGGTGGCCTGTTCTTGCTTACGTCACATGTGCGGCCGAATCTTTCACATTCAAGTTTCATTCCTGTTGTGTGATTCCCACTGGGAGCAGCTATTTGTGCACGGCAGCAGTAAACACTGAGGTAAAATACAAAATGCTAAAATGTGGTGGGGGAGTTTTGATAAAATGCGTCCCAATAGTTGCACCTCAGGAACACTTATCAGTTTGACGCAGTGTGCTTTGCAGACAAAGCAGACAGCAGCTCTCAAAGTTGTACTTAACCACCACTTGGCATTGCAAATTCAAATTCAGAGGAATGACGAAAACAAACCCAACGAGGCCTCTCTCTTAAATCTCGGTGCTTGTGTGTTTACCTTCTCTGTAGTCTTTAACCATTTCACCCTAAGCTTCCAGGCTTGAATGGAACCCCAGCTTTAAGGTACAGAACACAAGCTGTGAAACGCGGCGACGTCCTATTGTTTCTCGACGCGACGCCTCCGGCAAGTGTAAAAGAAAACCGCAGGGAGGCAGGAAGTCACTCTCTGAAATTCCTCTGGAGAGGAACCTGCCGTGCCCCCTTTATCTTCACCGAGAGTCACGTCCCCATGTGTCGAGGAAAAAGGAAGGGCTTAATTTTATAATACACCTGAATCTGCTAAGTCCCCAGAAGGAACGATTTTAATAACAATGTGCTTTTCATCTTAAAACGAAGACAAAAATAATAAACGAATAAAATCTGACTTCACACGTCATTAAGTCAGTTTCATTCCAACTTCTTCTCTAGGCCTTCTCGCACCTGTACTCCAGAGCATCCTTCCTTCCACTTCAAACACACACCCTGCCCCCCACATCCCCAACCCCACCTTAACAATCCTCTAACCATGCCCAAACCTATAGATCTCGTTCTGATCTCTGACGATTTGAAGGTATTTCTCTCCACAAGCCCCGTTTGAATGACAAATTGCAGTAATTGGAGAACTTCAAGGCCGAGGCTCAGCACATACACTACGGGACCATTGGGAAATCAAAACATGCCAATTTGAGTGAGATCGTACTCTCAAATAGGACAACTAACAAGAGGCTTGCTGCGGCAAGTCCCCGAAGCTCCTCTGAAAGGAGGCTTTAGATTATTGTGCCAACGCCGCTCGCTCCGGCCCCCCGGCCCCCTCAGGTTTCTGCGCCTCCGAAACCCCTCCCCCGCCGGTGTCCACGTACATTATCACCAAGTAATTGAGTTGAAAAGAGTAAATTGTCGGATTCCCAGAAGACAGATCCGGCATTTTCCTACAAGTTGGGAAAAGCCCCGTGAATCCCGCTGGAACAATATTTGTGGGAGCCGGCAAAAGCTATGCAAATCTGCTCAAACGCCGCGTCTATCTGCTGATGTCTCAGTTTGCTCCGCAGGTACGCGGCTTGTAGCGCTTGTTGTGATTACAGTCATTTACATAGAATGCGTACGGGGACCGCGCTAAGATCCTTAACAAAGGAAGGAGGCTGGATCTGTGTTCCTGCCATCAGTCCTGGCACGACAGATATACAGGTTTAACTGAGAGGCGTTAAATCCACAAGTTTGTGGTTTTTTTGGGGCGGGTGTTTTTTTGTGGTGAGAGAGAGACAAGGGTTTGTCCCTGGAAACCTCCCCTCATTTACATGCAGCACAAAGCCGCATTGACAGCCTTAAAAAAAACATAGAACATTTGGACGAAAATATTTCGCATTATCTGCAATAGCAATCCATTGCTGCCTCACTCTTTGGTTGGGCACACAAGGTGTGAGTTCAATCAAACCCTTATCACCAATGCTGGAGTGAGTACTCGAGGGAAATCACAGAGGGCCAACAACACACACTCAACGTCCCAAGAAGAGTTACACAGGTAGCTGCACCCAGAAGGAATCAACGGACAGGACTGAAACTTGGTGGGTGGGTTTGACATTGTGAGACATGCTAATGATTCAAGTTTCACACTCACCTGTGCATGTGACGTCAGCAAAGACGGGTCTCATCGCTGTATATGACTAACAGCCATGATTGCGGACATCCAGCGAGCAGTGGTGTCCGCCTTGAGCTATCCTGTTAGTGCAGCACCATTGGCAGACGGCTGCACCACGCAGGACTACATGTACACAGACCGTTACCACGGCTGTCCTTAACACCACGTCACCGTCACCAAAGACTGCAGTGGTGTCGTACCAGACTGTCATGGAGTGACTCAGAATGGCAGCGGGTCATCTTCAGTGACGAGTCCTGCTTTAGTCTTTATGGAGACGCCCAATGAGTCCGTGTGTGGAGGCACCATGGTCAGCACCAGCTCCACCCCAACCGCACCATCTGCAGGAACTGTGTGAGGATGTTCAAGCTGCATGGGATGGATTATCACAGGACTCCATTAGGAACCTCTACATCTTCCAGTGACGAGACATCCCGGCGTAGTCTGGGTGGAGAAGAGACACGAATCCTGTATGTGGAGGCACCGTGGTCATCACCAAGATGAAACAGTTTGTCATTATCACGTCCAGAAGACCTGGTTCCTCCACCTTCCACCCCACACCGCACCACTGCAGGAACCTTGTGAGGATATTCAAGCTGCATAATGGATTCTGGTAGAGACTCCATTAGGAACCTCTACAGCTCCATACCGAGACGTCTGGCATGTTGGGTTAGCAAACATGGTGGCCCAACACCGGCATACTGAGAGACAGACTTCTGTATGTGTAGCTCAATAAATATTGATCATATCAGTATAAATTTATTATCAGTTATTGATCCTGGTCACCTTCATCTTCCTTCCCAACACCACCGCACTCCCACACCTTCTGGGGATATTGGTCTGCTAATGAGTCTGGTAGAGATTAGCCTGTTCATATTTGGTGTGGTAGTTGATGTGATGTTCTACAAACAGCAATCTACATTGCTTACATATGTAGAAAATTTCCATATGTGAATCATATTAAGGATGGACAGCAGTGGCAACAAGAGAACAACAAAGTGTCATCCACAAAGTTCTCTCATAGGTAACGTTCAACCTTATAGAGACATTATTTGAAATGAGAAATTAGATCAGGAGTTTTTATATGATATTTTTGACTTCACTTAAGTAGACCTAGTATATGTCCCTGCACTCATAATTAATGTACTGAAAGTGTACTATTGTTAATATGCCATGTACTTAGTATGCAAAATTTATAAGTGCTATTAAAAATATACCTACATAGAACTAATTGTACTTAACTTTACTGTTTTGAGACACCACTAAGATTAACTTAGATATTCAGTACACTGAGGTTTACTTAGATATAACATACGTAATTTATTTACACTTAAAAGTATATATATATATATATATATATATATATATATATATATATATATATATATATATATATATATATATATATACTTAAAGTATAAAGTACATTCTAGTACATTAAAATATACTTCATTTCTACCTGGGTTGAATAGATGTAATTGTATTTAACTGTACTGTTTTGAGAAACTTTTAAGATTAATTTTTTTTTATATTAATGTCAAATATACAGATAAAAACACTGTGCACATGAAAGTACATCTCTAGAACATTAAAACATACTAAGGCTTTACCTGGGAGCTCAAATCACTGCACGTCTATTAAGTACACTGAAGTACTACTGAGGCAAAAAATTATTTATACTTATTACATTTGTAATATATTTTATATTACACTTGTGTTTAGCACACAAACCAGTAATGTGCTTGAAATTTACATGCTGATATTAAAGTGCATGTCTAGTACCTTCAAATTTGCCATATGTTTAACCTGGGCTAAACTGAATTAATTGTAGTTTACTATTTTACTATTTTACACTATTAAAATTCACATCAAAACATTTCTAATATACATTTAAATATTCAAATACATTTTGAAGGTACATTTCTAGACCACTAAACCATACAATATTTTACCTGGGAGTGCAAATTAGTCTACTTATATTAATTGCACTGAAGTTTACATAGATATTATGTCGATATATTTAAGAGATATTAAAGTATATGTAGTACAGTAGCAAGCAACATATATAATGGTATAATATATAATATTTAATGAATTTTTTACCTGAAAAAGTATACTGAATATATTAGTATAGTATATAGTATAATATAGTACTGTATATTGAAATGCACATGCTGATATTAAACTACATATCTAGTACATTTAAATGCACTTAATATTTACCTGGTTGTTCAGTTTAGGCTAATAAGTAAGAGTAGCAGGAGTAGAACAGGCTGCTAAGCTAATCTGATCACAGTGGTTAACTAGCCTACCTCTGCTAAGATACTGCACTAAGTAAGCAGGAAAGGAAAACTTAGCTATTAGCGAAGTTAGAATATGAAGTATATCGTCGCTGTCCAATGAAAAACATGTATCTCCAATTTTGTCCATTTTGACTTTTATACATCATTTGAACACACCAGCTGCTGTTTACACTGTGTGAGAATTGCATGATGAATGGACCAACAGAAATGGCCCAAAAGTGTTTGGAAAGATGTCTGGTTCCATTGACTTGCATTAAAATTGAATAAGGTTTTTGGCTTCTCCTGTAAAGTTGCTATTTTGGAGACACTTGTTTTTCTTTGGACAGCAACGATATTCATTTCTAACTTTTTTTTTAATAATGGCAATGTCTGGTATAAGAAAACATAGCTTGTGTTTGGTCTGTGTTTGATCAAGACCCACCCATTAGCTTTAGAGCAAAGCCACCACCCCTCGAAGCCCCCTTCTGGAGCGGCATTACCAGCTGGTAAACAGGGGTTTCTTGAAGCAGCTCATGATGCATTACATCTTGAATGCTTCTTGCGGTGCTGCAACTTAGCAATGCATAACTTGGTTGGAATGAAAAACCGGTGGACAGAGAATTAGTCAAGAACTGCGTCAGGATTTATTTTACAATTGAGGGACAAAAACAATATTTTTTTTTCTCATGAGTCGATGGGACATTTCACAATGGCATGGTTAAAAACATTGAAATGCGCTGGAGTTCCTTTCCCGTTGTGCACGGCTCTTTTCCCTCACGCGTGCTGCACGTCTGAGGATGCATTCCATCAAACCGGGTCATACGAACCACACCGGAGGACCGGAAAAAGGATGAACGTTGACGCTACTGGTCACATACCGTCTGCATATATATCTATTTACATTAATTATTTCGTTTTTGTTTACTATATATAAAATGACAATATAAAAGAATGCACACCATACAAACAATGCTGCGGCAATTGGCAAGATATGATGATGGAAATGTACATGTACATCGTTGCAGATCATTTAAATATATATGTACTGTATATAAGGATTTCATTAAGTCTTTACAGGTTGAAATCGAAGCAAACCTATAGAAAGAGAAAAGTCGGTACCAAAGCATACGTTTCCAAATCGCTACTGTAAAAAAATGATACTCAACAACGAAAAAAAAACCCAACTGGCAACAAATACGTAAAAACAAAGTCGTTTGAAAACACAAAGTGTATCATCTGAAGCAGCAGGTCGATCGCCAGTCTCCTTTTTTGAGGTTTGAAAGATCGCTCGCTGCCTCCAAGGTATCGTTTTCACAGGTTAGCTTTTTTTTTTTTTTACGGGAGTTTGTTATTGGCATCGGTATAAAGCCAAATCTGGAAAATTTGGGCTCAGGATATCAAAATACGTCTTTCTCGCTCCATATATATTCTCAAGAGTTCCTGCACATTTGTGGGTCGAATGTACAGCGCGATAGATGCGACGATATTCACGTATTACCTCTTCAGTCTCGTGTTTGACCATGCCCATGGATACCATGCTGGTCTCATTCTCAATTCCACAGAGTACAAACAGTGGAAAACAAACAAGTCTGCTTGAATCTGAAGTCACCGATGGAAAAGGAACATGCACATAGTCAACACATATAAATACAATACAAAGCAAGATATAGAAACCAGGTGGAAAAACAACAAACGAAAGAAAACGGAAAAAGAAGAAGAAGAAGAAGAGGAAGAGGAAGAAGGAACAGGTCATGGTCCAGTCAGGCAGTTGCACAAGAAACGTTTGACTGATTGCGACTGAAAGGCTCAGTTCAGGTGCAGTACAGTGATGTAGTGCAAGGATTCTGGAGTCAGTCACTTCACTGCCACTGGCCTGCTCCTCCTCTACGCCTTATCCAGCTTTTCGAGCTCGGAGACAAAGATCAAGTGGTCCTCTGGAGACTTGCCATGCGTTTTACTGAGGTGCAGCTTGACTGCATGCTTGCTGACAAAAGTCCTATTGCACAGTTTGCACTGATAGATGGAATTAGAGTCCTCCTCGGTCAAGGCGAGGGAATTGAAGGTCTTGTCCGTTATCATTTTTGTGACCGCCTGCTGCTCCCTCATGAGGTCTAGCGATAACTTTGAAAGGTCCTTCAAACTGAACCCTAAATGGGATTCTAAGTGGCTAATGTAAGTGGTGGGAGTTCTGAACTGGGAAGCGCAGTCGCTGCACAGGAACAGAGGCTGGCCCGAGTCGATGTTCTTTAGGAACTTGGTTCCGCCTGTCCGCCTGAGCTGGTACTTCACGTTGGCCAGCCAGTGAGAGATGGTGGTCATGGAGAGACCCGTGAACTTGCAGATATGTACACGCTCCTGAGGACCCAGGTCCGTTATGACGAACTTCCCCTCGGGGGTCTCGCGAAGGCTGGAGGCGAACTGAGCCTGCAAAATCAGCAGGTGCTGAGGGTTCCAGTTAGACTGTCTGCCTTTCCGCTTTTGGACGTGGGAAAAATCCTCCAGGGCGTCCTCAAAAGCACTGCCGTCCGCGTCGGACTTCTCCGAGATGGAAGAGGGCGTCGACGACTTTGGCGTCAGGCGACCCGTGAGGTTTTTCACCATGTCCGAGATGTCCATCAAAGCATTTTCCCGCAGAGGGGAAGACACGGATTCAGACAGGCTGGAGAGAATGGGTCGGGTACTGTTAGCGATGCTGCTGCTGTTGTTGTTGTTGCTTATGACGGTGGAGGAGCCGTGGTTTGTGCGCCCGTTGCTGCTCTTGGATTTGGTCAAGTCCATCGGCTGATCGTCGTTGTCGTAATATCTGTTGATGGACTCGACTTGCTTAACCTGAGTAGGATTGTAAATGGGTTTCTCCATCATGTTGTTGCTGATTTTGTAAAGCATTGCTAACGGGTCGAGGAGCGGGCTCACAGTCTTGGAAGCCTTGCCTAGGTGAGTGTTCATGATAGACTGCAGTGCACTGAGATGGTTGACTAAAGGCTGTTCTGGTGAGTGGTCGGTGATAATTCCCAAACTGCTGCAGCCATTGCTGACTGGCGTTTTCAGGGTATCCATCCCGTTCTTGTCAGGTGTATCTGCATGGCTCTCCTTCTGTTCTCCTTCCCTACCGACCGCCTCGATCTCCTCTGTGGTGCCGTTCTTGGTGGGCTTGCTCAGATCAGCTGGCTGAGGCAGGTCTTTCTTCTCCTTGGGTACAGGTGAAGGTGATTTTGCCGAGACATGCTTTGGGATGCGCTCAATAGCCTTGTCCTCCTTCTCCTTCTTCGAGACAATTTTTCCTGTTACCTTCTCCACCAACTCCTCCATGGCCAGGACATTGTTCTTATGGTTAGGGGGTGGGGACGGGCTGCTCGGGGAATGGATGAGGGCACTGGTTTCGGCTGACAGAGATTTCAAGCTGCTGGCGCTGAACGTAGGTTGCATTTTGACACTCTGAACAGCCGACAGAGATTTCACCGACCCTTGGAGCTGGTAGGCGGCATGGATGCTGGGATAGCCTCCCCAAGTGGGGGTACCCGTCTGAGCTTTGCTGATGGCACTAGATACAGTATTTTCTAGAGACTTGAGAATATCAAGACCCTCTTTAGGAGTCTCCTCCAGATCCTCCTCTCGGAGATACTTGTACTGACCAGGTTTCTCGGACTTCTCGCTTTTCTCAGAGGGATCCTCTTTCTCCTCTTTGATTTTCTTCTCCGGCTCCCCCACCTCCATTTTTTCCTCCTGCGAATCTCTTCTCTCATCAATAGCGGAGGAGTGCAATGGAGAATCCGGTTGTGACTTGATGGTTGGAACCGGCAGGCGTGTTGTAGTCGGCGGAAGAGGAATGGATTGGATTTTTTCCTCCACCACCGGGTCAAACACTAGCTGTTTCCCCTTTTTTGAAGCTGAGTTGGTGACTTTGAGGAAATGCCCCGTGACCATCATATGGGCTGTTAGCTGCTGCAAAGTGTCATGAGAACTTCCACACTCCATACACTTCAGGATCTGGGCTTTCCGGGCCTCGAACTGCCAGGTGTAGCTTGCGCCGTTCTGATAACCGTAGCGATTGTTAGCGGTAACGTAGGGGTTGGAAACCTTCTGGTCTTTGGTGGGTGTGGACTCCGTCAGTGGAACACCAGTGGTGCTAGTGATGGACTCAGGTGAGCATGGGGACACCAAGTCGTGAAAGACTCGTTTTTTGGTAGAGGGCACCAGCTTTGAGGCAAGAGCTGGCATTGGTTCTTTGAGAGGCACTTTCTGGTAGTGTTTTGTTTTGATCATGTGGACACTGAGGTCTTGCAGAGATTCGAAGGAGTGTCCACAGTACATGCACTTCAAGACCTTCTGAGCATCCTCTTTGCCCTCCATCTCCATCAAGGAACGCTTCCTTGGCTTGGACCATTTCTTGCCGGCATCGTCCTCCTGGTCTTTGTTGTCGTCACGGTAATGGCCTGTTTCGTTCATGTGCACTGTGAGGCCTACAAGGGTGTCATAAGCTGCGCTGCAGTCCTTGCATCTAAATTTGCTGGCACCGGTAAATACAGGCCCGTACAGCTTATTGTTCTGCCGGTACAGCTGCACCGTGCTGAAGAGACTGGGTTCTGGCAGGAGGTGGTATGGTGTATGCTGTAAGGTTTTAGCAAGTGCGGCTTGGTGCCAGTCATAAGCGACACCTCCGCCGCTGGGACCACTCACGTTCCCATTTTTAGGACTGGTGAAAGCAGCGGCATTTGCGGAGTTGGCGCTTGTGGAGGACGAGGTGGTGGTGGTGGTGGTGGTCGTAGTGCCAGCACTACCACCGGCAGTGCTAATGCTGCTGCCTCCACTGTTGTTTGTGTTGCTTGCATGGCTGTTCCCGACGCTATTGCTCCCCTTGTGGCTGCTCGCCGTGCTGTTGCTGCTGGCGCTGACGTGTTTGCTTTTCATAATGTCTTTCGCGATGCTGGACCAGGAGGCGTCCGAGATCAGGTTTGCATAGACGGCTTTCATCTGCGCCAGGCTGTCCTGCAAGGAAAGACCGGCGTCAGTCTCCATGTCCTCGGCCTCCTCCTTGTCCTGGCCCTCTTTGGAGGAGGTGCTTTTGAAGTCGGCCAGGTGATCGCTGGTGTCGCTGAGGGGCGAGCCGTACCCGGCGTCTGGGTTGGTGCCATTGCTGAGAGGGGAGTTTTGATAGCTTAGCTGCTCACGTGCATCGTCCTCCTCGTTGCACAGGTACTCTGTGTCCTGGCCGTCTAAGGAGAGGCCGTCATCCTGCAGGTGCTCCTCATCGATCTTGGCTGCCTTCAGCTCGTCCTCAGGCACATAGGCTGCGAAAACACAAAGAGGAGAAGGGGGGGAGGAAGAAGAAGAAAAAATGATGATGAGGTCCAAAGCGAGGGAGGAGGGGGGGAAAAGGGAAGACGGCAACATTCAACACGGACACCGAAAAGTTATTGGGCTTTATTTGAGCTTTCTAAGGCATCGCTTGACGTATGAATCCTTCATCCATGTGCGAGCGTACGTGTGGGTGTGTGTGCTCTCGCCTACATAATGATCCTAAAGAGATTTCTTGTCAATAGTCCTGGCAGAGGACACAGGTTTGCAATTATAAAGTGGCAAACATCCATATCTTGACTATGATAGATAGTACCCTTCACTGCTGAGACTAACAAAGCTATCGAATATTACAGCTCAGCAAGGGTAAAGGGGAGCACGGATGAGCAAGAAAAATAAGTCCCCTTGAGGACGAAAAGCAGGGACAACAGCAAAAAAGAGCATTATTAAAAAAAAGGAGATCAGACAGAAGGAAAAAGCCTGGCGGAACATTACAGAGCAACCCCTCGGAGGCGGCCAACGGCACGGCTATGCGTCAGGACCCAACAGATAACTGATTAGGCCTTGATTAGTGAAGGATGGCAATCCGTGTGCCCCTTTTAGTCTTTCCCATCTTAGTAACCTCAGGAAAACAACACACGGTGATGCAGATCAGGAATCGAGAGCGTAGGAACAGGCAGCACTACAGATCCCATTGCTACAGAGCCACTGACCAGACCGTTCAATCACTGACCGCATCTTTGAAGGGCGATTTCACACGAGGCCTCCGCACAGAGCACGTCGATAGCCGTCCCCCATTTACCAGACGTACCGGACTACCTACAGGTCTACCAGAAGAGAAGGTATGCTGACTTTGCCTCTCTCTCTCTTGCGCGCACGCTCTCGCGCTCCCTCTCACGCTCTCGTTCTGTCTCCCTCACTCTCCTCCTCGTAGTTAGAGGGCACAGGCTGTGAGTGACTTTGATCCAGTTTCACCTGCCACTGTGCCACTCAAGTCAGGCTCTTCTGGGTAGGAGATTGCATCTGAGTTATTGCCAAAGATGCGGCGCTGCGCGCGGCTCACCCCGGTGCAGTTGGCAGCAGCGCTAGAAGTTCTTGCAGAGTGTCGCGCAGAAGCACGAGTGGAAATGACATGTCATGTTGTCACGGTCCATGTTGTACTAAATCTCAGGGAGTCCACTGTGTGTGCTGCCCCACTGTGTGTGAGTGTCTGTGTGAGCGAGTGTGCGAGAGAGAGAGAGAGAGAGGGGGGAGAATGATGTAAAACCTGGCCTGCTGGTTTACAACAGCATTTCGGCAGGTTATTAGAAATATTCAAATATCTCAAAATATTTGTGGTGCATATGCATATATGGTATATATTAATATGCAGAGCTTATTAGGGCTTATCCAGACCAAACAACAGATTCCAGGCCCCCGAATATTTCAGTTTGTGCTGAGACTTGAGTGTTGAGTGCATTTCAGTGGAATGAGTAATGCTAGTTAGTTAGTCGTGAGGCTACAGATTCTAGAAGGGAGCAGTAAGACATATATATGTCTATAATGGCTAAGTGTATAGTGTGCATTGGCATTATCTAAAGTACACTGACCAAATATAGGCTGTTTAAAAGTCTAATGAGCTCAGTTAATCTGGATTTAAAGCAGATCAGTATTTAAACGCTTCTAAATGACTGTATTCAGTGTTCGATTTTTTTTTTTTTTGTTGCCTGATTTCACTTATTAACTATCAGGAGAAAAAGAGTAGGCACCATGATACAAATTATGCACAGTGAAAAGTCTTATCATGTCATATCAGTCAAATGTCTGGACACACCTAGCTGAATATGCAGTTTATACGACAAACAAATATGCACATTTATATCTATGTATGAATATGTATATATTAATATATCTAAATACCAAATTATATCACAGTCATATGCAGGAATTTGGGACCCCACTGGTCAAACTATGCTTTAAAAACATGTTAAAAAAAAACTTTATTAAAATGTTAAATATGGCCTGTGTTATGGGACTTTTCGGTATACTATGATTTTCATCATTTTACGTTTTACTCAGCAAATAAATAGAAACTGTGCATAGTCTGGTCCCTGTAGGTTATTAATTTTTTCACTCAGATGTTTTACAAAGAAAAGCATTAAATGTGGGTGTTATTATTTGATGTGGTTTTCGGTTCTGTATATAATTCTTTGTATAGCATTGCTGTTGGAACAAAAAAGTGCATCTCTATTTTTGACTTTTTTTTTTGTTGTTGGCATAATTTTTATAATTTTTTTGAAAAATTAAATGGAGCAAAAAAAAAAGATGCAAACTGACTTACATTACGTATTACCAGAACATATTAAAGTATGAATAATTATTTTGAGGATATGATGTTTTCTTCTGAGAAAAGGATATTTAAAAATGGAACCTTTTTTTTTATGTTCAGAGCATAAAATGTGAATAAAAAGTGCAGCAATTCTGAGCTAATACTAATACTAATACTACGAATAATAATAGTAAAATAAAATTTAAAAAATAATAATAATAAGGAAATGGTAACTTGATGGCTGAAAGGAAAAAAACCTTCTTAATTCAATATACATTATTACTACTAAACTACTTAATTTTTCTTCCATATAATTTGGATTATTTCTCTCAGTCATGTGATCTAACAAAGTAAAACAAACCAATTGTCAGTAACATGTATTTTTTGGGAGTTTTTGTATATGACAATTTTTTTTCCTTTTTTTTCTTTCTCACTTCATATTAAATGTTTTTTGTATGCTTTGGGAATAAAAAAAATATCATTTGCATATTCCTTATATGCTCAGCACGTAAAGAACACTGACCACAGAGGAACATGTTTCAATAACCAAGAGATCTTAATTACTGAGATGGAAAAATTGCTGTCTAAAGAAAAACATGTATCTCCAGTTGTTGTCAATTCATAATTTTATGAATCATTTGAACACAGCAGCTACTGTTTACACTGTGTGGAAATTTTATGATGAATGGACATATAGAAATGGCCCAAAACTGCTCGGTTGTACGTCTGGTTCCATTCTCTTACATCAAAACCAAATGAGGTTTTGCCCTCTACTGTAAAGCTGCTATTTTGGAAATACTAGTTTTTATTTCTAATATATATATATATATGTATGTATGTGTGTGTGTATATGTATGTATACATACACCGTTGTTATCGGAATCGAGGATCTGTAACAGTGAGATGTTGTGTTTTGGCCATATCGCCCAAAGACACTGACAAAGAAATCCTCCTTTCTCCAGTTACCTACATCTGAATTAGAGACCCTGCCGGTGGTAGGCGAAAACAATGCTGGCGTTCTCAAATGCGAGGTTTCATGTTCGAGACACAAAAAGCTGTTTCTGCGTATTGTACGGCGTGCCGGAGCAATGACAGAAACCGAATAATAGCACACTGTCGCGGCAGCCGCGAGACAAAGAGCGCGAGAGAGAGCCCGAACGAGAGAGAGAGAGTGAGCGAGAGAGAGAGAGAGAGGTACACTGCTTGTTTAATTTGCCTAATGAAAAGTGAATAAAGGGCCATGAGACCAAGTTCCTAATGAGGAGTGGTTGGATTAAATTCCTGTTTCATCAGCTGCTTTCGATCTGCGGCGGGAGATAAACAAAACCAGCAACACTGAAATGCATCAAAGCACCGCCGCCTAATATGTGGGGTTCTGTTTGTAATGTGTCCAGCTATGAATGGATGCTGGTGGTGGTGCTGGTGGTGGTGCTGGTGGTGGTGGTTTGGAAGCGGGGGTCGGTCTTATCAGCCATTTTGAACACAGCACACACACACACACAAACAGCAGCAGCCGGTAGTAGTAGTTTGAAGGCGATAGGAAGAGACAGAGGAGGAAAAGAGGGAGCAGAGGAGTAGATGAAGACAGAGAGAGAGGGAGAGAGTGAAGGAGGGAGGGAGGGCGAGAGTGAAGAGAAGAGAACGAGACAGACAGTGTTGAGAGTTGAGAGTTGCTCCTCGATGTCGGTTGAGCCACCAGCAGCTATCTGTCCTAGATGCCAGCATCCGTCTCAGGCGCTCCAAGCAGATGTGCTGTCAGCTTCAAACAGCGTGCTACTGAGCGTACCGTAATCAGACCGGACACAATACCTGATGTTTGTTAGGTGCCATTTATGGCTGCATGGGAGAAGCTGGCGAGGGGGTGGGGTGGGGGGGTGCAGGAGCAGCTGCCACTGACTGATGTGAGTGTGCGTGTGGCGTACGTGAACGACGGAGGCGCTTCTTCTTCAGAACTACTTTCAGTCGTCTTTCCCAACGCACCCTGCGCCTCCAAACTTTGCTTCCTGTTGGAAAGCTGTTGCTCTCTAGCCCGCTGTACTGGAGTCATTCGAATTTCTGCAGAATTTAGTCGTTTGAGATGGAAACTAAGTGGTTTGATGTGAAACGGGAACACACCGGGCCATATTACAGCTATCCAAAACATTTAAACCACTGCACCACGAGAGCGTGTTCATGCTGCTCTACCGTACACTGAAATACAGGGGGTTTGGAGGGTCCGGGACCTCCTAGTTCATCTTTCTGACTTTCTGAAAATCTCAGAATCAGTATTCAGGGAGGTCCTTAAAGGTAAACCTATTATGAATCATACTGTCTTTGTTTAGTTGCTTCACCCACCAGTCGGTGAGTTTCTGGCTTTGGTATTCTTGGCTAAGTAGAGCTGCGGCACTGGTCTTCCTCAAGGTGGCGTCGTAGCAGTCTGATTCAACCCACTTGGTCCTTCATAGTTTGGTAAATGGAAATGTCCCCCAAAAGATGAACTGATAAACCAAAAATATAGCTGCCAGTGAAGCTAGTTTTAGTGCCGCTTTAGCAAGTGAGTTAGCAGCTAGCCTAAACAGGAGCAGCCAAATACCCAAGGGTTGTATGGAAGCGTGCGGTCACACGGGTCTACCAGAAGTGGCTAAACTCATAGTCTACGAATTGTCCTCAGAATTGTGCCATGAAAGGCCTCCACCAAATCTGGACCAACCGGCCAATTCTTTAATGCGGGAGTGTCTGTAGATCGATGTCGGCTACATCCAGAAACTTCCAGTACATGCCAAAAGCAGTCACAGCTGTTGTTGGCGGTCATGGAGGTATTACGCGGTGGGCTTATGTTCTGTAGGATAATATGCTGATTTTGAGGAAGCCGGGCCTTCTTTACGAGCCTGTGTGTGCAATATTTCAAACTTTGGCCTAGTGAAGTTTTATAGTCCCTCTAAAATTGAACAGCAAGGTGTCCCTAAACTTTTGTCAAATGGCTACATCTTTTAGCAGTATACCCTTAAAAGGAAACTGATTCCGCCGAAGCCTTAAACTTCTCAATCCATCAGGACCCGCTGAGAAATCAAGCCGGCGAAGTAAACCAACAGGACCCGTTCGAAATAAACATTACGCACTGTCAAATAACTCACTTATCTGAAATTGTTGTGAAAAGGAATATATAACGTCGGCACGGAGAACCAAAGGCCCCGGCTAATTCCCTCAAGTCGCTGCGGCACTTTACGACAGCTTATCACATTAAAAACAACAAGAAAAGAGAACTTTCTTCTTCACTATAATTACACAGAGAGCAAGGGAGAGAGAGAAAAGGAGAGAGAGATCGAGAGAGAGAGAGAGAAAGAGAGAGAGGCGTTTGAGAGAAGATGGGCAGAACCTGACACTAAAACGAACGTCTCTCTTCAGCCTTTGACGCCACGTGGCGTGTGACAGGCACGCGTGTTGGTGTGTCACTGTCCGCACATCAAGACTAGGCAATTTTTTATTATTTTTTTCCTCTCTCTGTCTCTCTCTCTCTCTCTCTCTCTCTCTCTCTCTCTCTCTCCCTCTCTCTCTTTCTCTCCTCCATCTGCGTCAAGGAGCCGCCAGACGATCGCGAATGGCGCTCGCACTTAATAACCCAATCAGAAATTTGACTGCTGACATCTTTCATTGAGCCTCTCTGCTTTTAAGCGTCATGCCGAACAAAGAGAGAGGGATTAAGAGGAGAGGAAGGGGAGGAGGGAGGAGAGGAAGGGGGGGAGGTTGTTGTGTTTGTCAGTCAAAAAAAAAAAAAGAAAAAAAAAATAAGCCCACATTGTACTGTCAGTGGTGGGGGGGGCAGGGGGGGACAGAGAAGTTTTCAAGAATACATACAATTAGACGAATCAATAGCGACTAAAAAAAGAACGGAGCTTTGATGGAGGAAGAGGAGGGAGAAAAGGAAAGTTGGATTGCCAGATATAGCGCGGCTCGCGGTGACGAAACGATGGTAATGAGGCGCTGCTCACTGCGGTAACGGGTAAGAGGATACCGGGGCCACACAGTGTACCGTTTCACTGCAGAGCAGGAGGATAGCGGACCGCTACTGGCAAAGCTGGTGGTCCGCTGGTTGTTCTGCTCAGGTGGGCCTAGGCAGCCCACTGCTGCTGAAACCGGGTCTCAGGTATTGCTCGTTTTCACTCACGGTTCAATGTACAGTATACCCGCTCCTCCCAGGAGGTCCTCATTAACAATGGGCTTCAGTGCACGGGATGCAATGCTACAGGCATCATCATGACGGTATCCATTGTTTTCCATGCATGCTGTTCGGAAAAGTTTGGGGACCCTTACGAAAATCAGTCATCACTTCCTGTACAGAGGACACACTGCTACATATATATATATACACACACACACACACACATCTATATATATATTTATATGTGTGTGTGTATGTGTGGGAGTGGGTGTATGCGTGTGGGTGTGGGTGTATCCGTGTGTGTGTATGTGTGTATGTGTGTGTGTGTGTGTGTGTGTGTGTGCGTGCGTGCGTGTGTGTGTGTGTGTGTGTGTGTGTATGTTTGTGTGTGTGTGTGTGTGTGTGTATGTGTGTGTGTATGCGTGTGGGTGTGGGTGTATGCGTGTGTGTGTATGCGTGTGTGTGTCTGTGTGTATGTATGTGTGTGTGTGTGTGTAGGTGTGTGTGTGTGTGTGTGTGTGTGTGTCTGTGTGTGTGTGTGTGTGTGTGTGTGTGTCTGTGTGTATGTGTGTGTGTGTGTGTGTCTGTGTGTATGTGTATGTATGTGTGTGTCTGTGTGTATGTATGTGTGTGTGTGTGTGTGTGTGTATGTATGTGTGTGTGTGTGTGTGTGTGTCTGTCTGTGTGTGTGTGTTTGATGTCCTATTGTGAGTTATGTATGGATCTATGAGATTTGGAAATCATTGCATTCTGTTTTCATTTAGAGGTAGTCACGTTTGACACAGCGCCCCATCATTTTTTTGGAATTGGGGTTGGACAACTCAAGGACGTCTGGTTCCCCCACCAAGAATTCTGACTCGGTAGGTTTCTCTGTACAATGGAGCGCTTCACACCAAAACACTCTGAAGGACTTTGTTTAAATCCCAACTGATTAACACGTTATATATACAGTACCAGCCTTAGACACACCCAGCTAAACGGATGTTGCTGGTGATCTTAAAGACTCTACAAGCTTACACTCCAACGAATGAGATGATCCTGATATAGACTCCTGATGTATACAGTATGATACTCCTCCATATCTCCACCTCTAATATATATTTAGTGGTGTAAAAACTTTGATCTCTTTTTCTGCACAGTGTAAAAGCTCTAGCTCCCCTTTCAGGTTAGTGAATATTCATGAGGGATCGACCAATAGAATCGCTCCAAACCTGCTTAGTAATAAACCTTGTTCTATCAACTCCACTGCAGGGTAAGGAAGCTGGTTCATCCTCCTGTACAGCTCCACTCTGGAGGGATTTAAGGTGGACTGTATAATTCCATGAGTGCTCTTTTATAGTCTTCTCTTTTATTCTACAGTAAAGCATTAAGATAAACAGGAGGAGAACCTTGTATGAGGAGCCGTGTCTAAACCTCTGACTGGTCCTTTAAACTGTTAGCAGACAAAGAGCGAGTGATATGGCTTATTTTCACAGGGCTGCCCAAACCTTTGCAAACAGCGTGCATGAAAAATTATGGATACCGTCATCGGCTCACCATTCCCATATCAATGCATCCTAGGAATACAAAGGACATTGTGTTAGACTGCCAGTTCGATCTTCATAAGCTCGTATGAGCTTAAAATGTCAGAAAGTCTCATTAACGAGTGTGTAACGTTGTTTATATCAACTGTGGCTAATAGGAAGTACTGGAAGTGTGTGCTGAGTGTGCTTCATGTGTTCACTCAGCCCATACAGTGTGAGCCTCAGGTTAAAAATAAGCAGCTAATAAAAACCAGCCAAAAAGATTTAGTCCATTTTTACCGGCATCTAAAACAATCTGAGTACATTTCTGTGTGTGTGTGTGTGTGTGTGTGTGTGTGTGTGTGTGTGTGTGTGGTGCAAAGGAGAGCAAGGCCATCTGTGTCCAGAGCGGAGCTGTCACTGTGGCTGCTGAGACCTCACTGAGTTTGGACAGGTGACACAGCAACGGGACACGAGCAGGACATGAGCAGCTCACACACACACACACACACACACACACACACTTACACACACACACACACTCTCTCCACACACACATAGGGCTGCCCATGGCATCGCTCTCCACACACACACTCACACACACACACATGCAGTGCTCATTGTCACAACCAACCAAGATCAGCTACAGAATATGACACACCCCCGACTCACGCACACATAAACCGCACACCAACAGCTTTCCTGCAAGATCAGGGTTTAAAGGGGACATCCAGCCATCTTTTAGAATTTCTGCATCACTGTGAAACAGCTCCTTGTTCCTTTAGGAGAAGCCCCCGACTCTATGGGTCGCAGGGTCTATAGCACAGACATAGTCATTTCGTGTACTCTGTGAACCCACACATGTATGTAAGTCAGTTTCTATGTAACAGCACGGTATAATGACTGAACAGCAGTGAATCAGGATTAAAGGCCGCTTCCTCGAGCTGCTGTTTGTCCTCATCTCCTGGCCAGGAATGGACGTAACACGCTTTCAGAACAAAACTTTCTCTAAGCTATCATAAAGCAGTCGGCAGCAGGCAGCGCGTTCAAAGCTGGGGCCATAACTTTCTGTGATGGAGCGGACGTCTGGTTCCCATCACCGCCACTGTGAACAATTCTGATTCATGGCGTTTCTCTAGAACAGAGCATTTCACACCGAACCACTCTTTAAGCATAGAAGCACTGTAAGTAAATCATGGAGCACAGCAGAATCAGCGGTCACAGTATCCGCTTGATCTCCGTCAGAGATATCTAGTTTGGCTGTAATTGAGATGTAACAATGTATTGTATGGCAGCATATAGCATCACTGTATCCATAACTAGCATGTTAGCTTGTGCAGAGGTCAGGGCTTTATCTGCACAGGTTGCTGGGGTGATGACAGGTGAGGTGTCAGTAACTATGTAGCCAGGATGGTGACAAGGCTTTCATGCGTGAATGCAGGAGAGATGGAGGTGCATCATTTCACCCTAAAAACCCGGCCCCCAAATTTACCCTTATTGCTTTGTCACAACCCGTTAGCGCTCTTCCTGAATCCGCAGCAGTTCCAGCACTCTGGATTTGACATTGTTGTTGTTTGTTGCATTGCGATTGAAGCCAAAGACACTTTGACTTCTGATCTGAGTGTCCAGAGCATCCAAATTGAGACATATCCGTAAAAATCCCAATTGGAAGCGCATTTTAACCCATCTACAAATGGTTCATGTGGGTTTTCAATGTCCAAACTATCAAGGCTTATTGGGCTGGCTGTCTGAACATAGCCTTAGAATCAGGCTAACCTGCAAACTGTGCAGAGTTAAAAAAAAACCCTAATAACCCTGATTATGCTGTCTTACTAATATTAGCTTGACGCTAGTGAGGCTAACATAGCAGTTTGCAGCTAGAGCATTAGACCAGGACAGTATAAATCACACGTTCTCTTATTTACCACCAATTTCTGATGTTTAATGGTGAATCTGAAATGTACACATGAGCTTACGGTAGTTATCCATTATTTTGACTGCTTCAGAGTGCCCTGAGCTAATGCTCTAGCCACAAACTGCTATGTTAGCCTCACTAGCCACAAGCTAACATAATCAGGGCCACATAACCAAAACTATTCTGGCACTATAAAGGGCCTTATGCCCTTTTCTAGGGTTGAATGCTCAAACTGAAAGTTACACATATACACATTAGCATCAGGTAGACATTATTTTGGGCTGTGTTAAATGTGCACCATGCAGATGCATCATCCATGGCTTTGGCAGATTGCTAAAACTGCCCTCAAAGTAAGACACCCATCATACCCATCATTCCGTATGTGGTTGATATGCCTAAATGTATTTGGAGTCCAAGATATGATACCAGTACTAATACCCCACTAATTAGCATTATGCTAACCGTTGGTGATCCCTAATTTAGCCTTATTCATGTGGTTTCTGAGACATGCTGTTCTCTATAGACATGGACAGTGTCCTCTACAGACATGGACAAAACTACCTTAGCAAACCCAAAGACAGCAGTAGCCTGTCCATCTGTACAGCCTCCCAGCTCCAGCAGAACTTAGGAAACAAACTTCACTCCTTTTATCGGCCGCTCCTGTTTATACGGAGCCCTTCAGGCGATGTTAATCATGCTCCCCCGGTTCAAACTTACAGCAGGACATGCAGCGAGGGTGCGCAGATGGACGAATCTCCTGCCGCAGCCGCCAGAGTCTCCCACCTTTACATGGCTCCCCTCCCCTCCTTATTTATTTATTTTATTTAGGAGGAGAGGGGGCAATCACAGCAGTCATTTGCAGTACTAATGTCCAATTCCACCTCCTCTCCGTCGGCTGATTTAGCCGGTCACAGTGGTTTTGGAGTGGCCAGCGGAGAGCCGCGCTGTTTAGCCGACATTTTAATGGGAAAACTGGCAAGTCTTATTTGGCCGGCCGATGCGGTTTGTCACCGGGTCTCCATTACATGCCACTCAGCCCTGATGCCTTTGGACAGGCCTGATCAAACCATGTCATTTGACCTACGCGGCCTGCTGAAGTGGCGGACGGAGACGAGGGGGAGAACGAGAGAGAGTGAGGGAGAGGAGGACGAGGAGGAGGGAGGGAAAAAGGGGGAAGGCCGGGACACTGAAGGCTGTAAATAAAATGACATTATTATTTCCTCTGTCCTATCATGTAGAAAAGCCAATTATGGTAATGCACAGCATGTCAGTGGGAACGCAGCAATCTCTCTCTCTCTCTCCCTTGTTTCCCCCCTCCTTCTTTTCCAGGGCGGTTGGATGCTGTCTGCTCCAGTCTGTTCATGGCCTGCAGTGATCTACTAGGTCTGCCGGAGAAGTGGTCACGGCCTCCGCGCCTAAGCTAGGCTGGCACTCGGTCTGGAACCGCAAGGGAGAGTCCCTGACCTGATAGATCAGTCGCTCAAGGTGCATTTTAATGAACTGGTATTGGAGATATTCAGCCATATCCTTTCTTACAGCTTAGCCCCCTCGTGACCTGCCTACAACATCATTAGCACAGCATTCAGATGCATCCTATGCAATGTGCAAGGTGCAGCTACTTTCAAGTGGACAGACCGACAGAACGTTTGCGGATGCCACTGACTGGACTGAGGTTACACATAAGCACCTTGCTATCCACTGGACGGACCCATAAACCCTTGCCAGAGGCATGTCCACATCGGCCACAATGAATACATCACAATGCTAAGCATGGCTAAGCAGGATTTCCTATCACTGTATAAAAGATGCCTGAGTCTGTGTTCATTGTTGGATGCACCCAGTCTATGCATCATGGCCTGAGCGTTAGGGTACAAGCCTTCTGACCACAAGGTTGCTGGTTCGATTCCCTGAACCAACAGGACAAAGCTGAAGAGCCCTTGAGCAGTGAGGCACCTAATCCCCAACTGCTTCCTGGGTGCTCTGGATAGGGCTGCCCACCGCTCTAGGCGAGAAAGCTATACGAATACATAGGCATATTAGTTCAAATACATACAGCACCAGTCAAAAGGTGAGACACACCCCAATAAGTGGATGTTGTTGGTTCTCTTAAAGACGCTACAGGCTTACACTTAACAGTTCAGATGGATGAGATGATCCTGATATATACTCTTGATGTACCACAGTATTATATCTCTGCCATGTTGCCTCCTCTTATATACAGTATATTTTATTTTTTTTAATGTAAACTTTTTATCTCGGTTTTATAGTACAATCTAAAAGCTCTAGTTCCCCTTTCAGATTAGTGAATATTTATATTGTATGTTTTGCTCCATGCCTTTCAAACTTGCATCAAATATAGATGCACACAGACTATACTGTTTGAGAAATGTATATAGATATATATATATATGATTTTAACTTTTATGTCTCATTGGGTCACATGAGCTGCTGTCTACACAATGTGGGAGTTTCATAAAGAATGAACCAACAGAAATGGCCCAAAGCTGCTTGGTAAGAAGTCTGGTTCCATTGACTTCCATTCAAATTAAATGAGGTTTTTGGCCTCTCCTGTAAAGTCGTGATTTTGGAGATACTTCTTTTTCTTTGGACAGTATATGTATATATATATATATATATATATATATATATATATATATATATATATATATATATATATATTTCCATATAAGTGTATATTCTTTTAGTGCAGCTTTACTTTGCTTTTATATTGTAATTGTTAGCACTTGTAGTCCAGGAGCTAGTACAGAGTGAAAATCTCATTCTACAGTACAGCTGCTTGTTTCTCTGTGTTGTTTCTTCAGTGATGGACCGACCAATAGAATCGCTCCAAACCTGCTTAGAAATAAACCTATTCTATCAGCTCCACTGCAGGTCAAGAAAGCTGGTTCATCCTCCGGTGCAGCACCACTCTGGAGGGTTTTAAGGTGGACTGTATAATTCCATGAGGGCTAATTTATAGTCTGATGTCTTCACTTTTATTCTACAGTAAAGCATTAATATAAACATAAGGAGAAACTGATATGAGTAGCCATGTCTAAACGTTTGACTGGTAAGCTGAATTTAACATAACGTTGAGGGTATATTGGAGACTATTGTATCTCAGTGAAGTCTGATTTAGGTTAGGCAGGTACAGTGTGAACTGTGTAGCTTTATTATCCGTATTTTCAGATTTGGGGACAGAACAACTCAGAGCAACCCTACAAACCAGCAGGCGCCTTCTTCGCTTCCTGATCTGGTACTTAAGTGGCTGTAGCCAGGCCCCACACAGGCCTTGTGTGGGATCACAGTAGCCTGCCTCACTTTCTTACACGGCTTTAAACGCTCTCCCTCTTTTGTAAGCAGTGTTTTTTTCTTCCCCTACTCATAGCGCCCTGTGAATGGTGATTAATGATTATAGCCTCCATTCTGAGCGTGGTCACTGATGAATGAACTGGCTGGAGGAGTAACGAGCTCGCTATAGGGATGGACAGATTTCTGATCCGCAACCCCCGCCCGCCCCCGATCTCACTTCCCCCCCTCCCGCCTCTGGCCCGCCGTGAACCTCGCCGAAGAGAAAGCCCTCGCATTTTTCATCATCTCCTGCTCTGAGGACCGTCTTTGTCGTCTGTCGGTGGGCTTTTTCTGGCGCTTTTCTCCGCGAGACACATCTAACTTTATTACAGACTAAACAAAAGGAGGCTTTGAAGTGCAGACGGGCGTTTTCCACAGGACCCGGCCCACCTCTCCTCGCCCACTGTCAGCGATCTGCGGTGTCTCCAAATGAATCTCTTTTGAGTGCTCGCTCATGAAAAAGGGCCAGTTTGAGCGTAACAGGCTGCCATATGGCCTGACAGGCGCACTCCGGGCTGGCGTGGGGGTTCGGTTTCCACATTCACCTCTATGGCCACATGACAGAATTCAACATGTATCTGACTAGAACTATATGAAAAAAAAATGTATATATAATATATATATATATATATATATATATATATATATATATATATATATATATATCGTCGCTGTCCAAAGGAAAACAAGTATCTCCAAAATAGCAACTTTACAGGAGAGGCCAAAACGCGATTTAATTCTAATGTACGTCAATGGAACCAGACTTTTTCCAAGTCATCTTTGGGCCATTTCTGTTCCTCAAATCAACATGAAATTCACACACAGTGTAAACAGCAGCTCATGTTATTCAATGATACATAAAAGTAAAAATGGTCAAAAATGGAGATACATGTTTTTCATTGGACAGCGCCGATATATATATATATATATATATATACATAATCTGGAATTCGATGTATCCCTTTCTTTCTGATGTTAAAACTAGGCTTAAGATTAGGAATTCCTTTCTAAATGAGCAAACCGGAAAAATACTGTAACACCAATATCATAACATCGAAAAGGAAATTCCTATTCACTGCTTAAGATATAGACTTTCATTTTGAGAGGGTTGATGAAATGTGATATGTTCTAGTGAAATGCACAGATTCAGAACTGTTCACAGTGGTGGTCATGAGAATAAGCCGAAAACACAGAAGCTCACCTGTGACATTAATGTAAGCCACATCATTTGGTGAATGCCTTCCCTGGCATTTTACTGATCGTTCTAGATAGCCCCACAGCTTTTATGGGCCTGTTCAGATGTGTGAGTGCTCCTGAATGTTCATCATGCCAACTCGTCACATTTGCAGCCCTCTATAAAATTGAGTATCGGGATAGGAATGTTATGTTCCTTGATAAGATGATGAGCAAAGGCAAAACCTGGTTGTCCAGCAGCTCAGTGTAGGCACGGTGGTTCGGATCTACCGTTATCTCAACCACAGGACCAATTTCTCCCTAATTAACACCCCTGAACATCACAGAAGGGGACTTATTTTTTGTCCAGGGAGCTGGGATTTTAAAATACAGTTTATTCCCAGCGCAGAGACACCAGAACCAGTGCAGCAAATGAATCTCCAAAGGCCAACGACTAACCACTATTTTAGCATTACCTGAAAGCCAGAAGACAGCTGTGCATTCGCTGGTTATCTCAGATAATAAATATCTATATTGGTGCTGTAGCATCCCGACCTCTGGTCCCCTTCACCACCACTGTTAAGAGACCCTAACACAGTCAGACAGAGTTCCGGCGGAATCCCTCTTCCAGAGCACTCTACTCTTTTAGACATTACTGCAGGCTATTTTTATCGTCTGGTGTTATTTCTGAAATTGTAAGTACTCCCTGGCCTCAAAACACTAAATATAGGCTACTGTAACCTTTTAAACTCGCCTTGCAGACAAACACCGCCGCTACTGTACACGCGTGCAGGCATGCACAGGCGCCGGGCTCGATGCAGGCTGCGGCCTACTTTGTCATCTAATTTTTTAAAAACCCTAAGGTCGTATAACACACTCTCGCTGTCATTTGCAAGTACATTAACTCGGTGGCCACGCGACAGCCAAATTATGCTAATGGGCTGCTAAAATGGGTCATATAGACAGTGAGGTTCACATGAGCCTCCTGACAATGTGGAGGGGAGACCAAAGGGGAAGCGACAGCAGCCACAGCAGCAGTGGCATGGCAGGGTAACCGCAACAAAGCCCTGTGTGCTCTGTCCTCCCGCCAACACCGCAAAAGCGGTAATACCAGAAACGCTCTCTGAATAATGAACGAGTTCGATTAACGGATTATTAACAGTCGTTTACATCTCGGAGGTAGCGCCGGAACTGGTGGCCCTGTTTTTTTGTTGGGAAGAGTTGTTAGCGTGAAGCGGGAATCACGTGATGAGCTGAACATGCGTAGTGCAGTTAGCCCATAACACCAAATAGCTAATTCAAAAAAATTAAACTGGAACACAAATAAAAAAGGGTAGATGGTAAAGAGCAGCATAAGCTGAGAATCATGCTACCTGATGTAGCCCAGCATGTTAGCACCAAACAACAACAGGCTACAATGGTGCATAGAGTGCTGTTGGCTAGCTATGAATACCAAATGGCTACTATAAAGGAACAGCCAAATAAGAAATAGCCAAAAAAAAAAAAAAAAAACAACTACAAATAAACAGCCAAAGAGAACAGACAAAAAAAATAAGGGGTAGACGGGGTTATAGAAAGGCGCCATGACCTGTGATGTCACTCAGCATGCAAACCTAAAGTTCCATTAGCTAGCTATGAACACCAAACAACTAATACAAAGGAACAGCCAAAGTGAACAGCCAAAAAAAATAAGGGGTAGACGGGGTTATAGAAAGGAGCCATGACCTGGGATGTAGCTCAGCATGCAACCTTGTTTTGAAAACAGGCCGAAGTGCCTTTACTAAGTTATGAATACCAAAGGAACAGCCAAAGTGAACAGCCAAAGCGAACAGTCAAAAAAAGAAATAGAGGGGATTTTAGAATGGTGGCATGATTTGATCGCCATGTAGCTTAGTATGGAACCCTGTCTTGACAACAGGTTGACGTGCAGTTAGCTGGATATGAATACCAAACTGCTAACACAAAGGAACAGCCAAAGTGAACAGCCAAAAAAACCTGTAGCTTAGCACATAAGCCCACTGTGGCAAAATGCTAAAGCACAATAGGCGATGAACTGTTAAAACAAAGCAAGGATTACAGCAAACATAAAAAGCACCGGGCTTTCTTTTCTTCAACCCTCGTTACCAGCAAGAACCGGTGACAGCACGACGTTAGCGGCTTGCTAAATCAGAGAAGCTCCGTGGCACAGTTTTACTACACCATATATATAATCAGGTTAGCGTAACAGATGTCTCAGGATCCAAAAAAAGACGTATCAAACTGCAAATCTACATCTCTCCATCCGGAAGGGATAACCCTGATTGTGCTATAGTACCGCTTAGGCGATGAACGGAAGCCCTCCTGGGAGAGCCTGATGTCTCTGCGCACCAGAATTCCTAAAAGGCCTTTAGGAGGATAACGTCAGTATCTCGCTCGAGTTTTCCAGCAGTTGTAGGCCCGCCACTCCTCGTGGGCTCTCTGTGGGAATGCAAACGAGCAAGGCAGCGGCCGACTCCCAGAAGCCTCGCTATATAGTGCGCACGTAGGTCTGCGAACAACGGCTACTGGCCGTTTGGGATTGAGGGCCGAGCGGGGATGCTCAGCCTAATTTAAACACCGGCCATGACTGCTGAGTAATTGAGGGCGCTTCAGTCTTCACCTGAATACCTCCACAAATAATTACCTCCGCCTAATTAGTCTTGCTGAGAGAGTGTTTATGTGACGGATTCTAAATGTGAGCATATTGCCGTGGAATTCCAAAGAGGGGTCGATGGGAATCCTTTACCGATGGCTGGAAATTAATTTGATAGACTGTTGGGCTGAACTAATTAATTGAATTAATTGAATAACCGTCTTGTGCTTTTATGAGCGTTAATCAGTGGAGATTTCAATTTCTTTTTTCTCTTTCCCTGAAAACAATAAGCCAGGGCTGGGATGATGATGATGATGATGATAATGAAGAAACAGAAGCCTCCAAAGAGGGAAAAAAAACGAGTGCAGTGCGTAAGCCTAGATGCTGATCAAACACAAAACGCACTCTATAAGAAAGCGTCTATTTTGCGTGAAGACGACCCGGACGTTTCCTCCTTCCAGGTGCTCCTGCATTGCAGTGCTCTGCCTTTTTCCTTTCCCTTTCTACCTCTCCCTCTCTCTCTCGCCCTTTCTCTCACTCCCTCTGTTCTGTGGGAGCAGGCGGAGGCCGCCGTGCCGTCAGGCGCAGTCTATAAATCACCTTTCCGGGCTGTCAAAGAGGAGCCGTGCAGCCGTGAGACAATGGCCATTATATCATAAGCACCTCAAGTCCCTCCTCCCACCTGCACCTTTCTCTGGACACTCTCTCGTGCCTCTGTCTCCTGGATGCTGGACCACAAGCCCTGACCAGGGGTGTGCACAGGTGATCAGATGCTCAGTTAACGGCCTATGAGCTACTCCGTAGCCAACAGTAACACCGTCCTGATAGGACCGGTATTGCACCCCGTGGGCTCTTTTTAGTTGAGCTATAAAATATAATCAGAATTAAAAATTAAATTTTGGTTCAGCCAGCTATATGCAAGTTGCGATGTAGGCTGCCTACATACTGTCAACCTTAACTCTATATTTTTGTATATTTTGGTTCATGTGTAAAACGAATGTAAAATGGCGGTGTCAAACTTTTTCGTTTTTTTCTACAGTAGTTTAGCCCCGCCCACTCACTCTGAAGTTTTAAAGAGCGATTCAGTGCAACGCAGAGCAGCAACCATCTAGATATAGCCTGGTCACAGGCTAGCTTAACTGGGAACCTATTGTTGAAATACATGCAGCAGAAGAATGACTGAGTTAACTCCACTCAAATATCAAACTGCGGTCGGAATGGACTCACGGAGGACGTTCCTGCGTCAGTCCTTCACTGGGTGACTGATAAGTCTTCACACAAGCAGCGGAAAGACATAACCATGTCAGAACAGACAGAGGACCCCCATGTGGGGGCTGTTCAGGAGGAGGAAGGGGGAGGGAGTGCTACACAGACGGCAAATATGACTAAACTATTCAGACAATGGTCAGTATAGCGTCTCCCATCCAGACCAGGGTGTTGGTACAGCCTTGCGCTAAAGTTTTAGCCCCCATGATGTGTCAACTACTAACGTACACCTGCCTTGTGTTGTGTGTTTGTTTATGCACTCCTATCTGGGGAAGCTCAAACCTTCCTCACTTTGTCGGATACCAAACGAGCTCGATATGGGACGGAAACGCTGGTCGGTATCTATCATGTAAGCTAAGCTGCTAAGACTCTGTTTTGCTTTGTTGTGATGTCACAAAACCCAACACATTGACATGTATCCATATCAGCTGTAGTGGTGCAGCAGGCGGGTGTGTCATTATGGCTGGTGCTTAAAACCAATCAGCTGCCTGAGCTGAACTGAGCCAATGAAGCAAATTCAGTAGCAGTCAAAAGTTTAGATACACCCACCTAAATGGATGTAGCTGGTGATCATAAAGACTCTACATGATACTCCTCCATATCTCCACCTTTACTATATATTTAGTGGTGTAAAAACTTTGATCTCTTTTTCTGCACAGTATAAAAGCTCTAGTTCTCCTTTCAGGTTAGTGAATATTCATGATGGACCGACCAATAGAATCGCTCCAAACCTGCTTAGTAATAAACCTTGTTCTATCAGCTCCACTGCAGGGGTAAGAAAGCTGGTCCATCCTCCTGTAGAGCTCCACTCTGGAGGGTTTTAAGGTGGACTGTTTAATTCCATGAGTGCTAGTTTATAGTTTGATATCTTCATGTTTATTCTACAGGAAAGCATTAAGATAAACAGAAGGAGAACCTTCTCATTCTTTCGCTGAGTGGCCGTGCCTAAACTTTTGACTGGCACTGGATATAAACATCGGAAAGGTCGTTCGAAGAATCAGCTGAGCCAAAACAAGATGCAGCCCGTCCTCAACCGCACGCCTCCATAGGTGATATGGGTTTAATGTGCCATAACCTGCAGCATAATCTCAATACGGTAAATATCACACAGCCCTGGGAAAAGACGGAGACGGAGACGGAGACGGAGAGGCAAAAGGCTTTTGTCTTTGTTTCTGTAAATCCCAGAGAGCGGCGTCTCGACCAGACCGTCACCTGTGCCGAACGTCTGACAGAAAACTCAGCAGACCAAACACACACACACACACACGCAGACACACCAGCAGCTGCGCCCATTGCCTAGCAACTACCAGGTTGATAGATGATCCTAAAGATGGATAATTGCCATAAATCAGGCCATTCTGAGAGAGAGTGGAGATGGAAAACAATTAGAGGCGCAGCACTACACCTTGATGACCCCACCGCAACCCCTGCTCCCATTCTGCTCCCGACACAATCACAGGCTGTTTTATTCCCCCTTTCCCAGGACCGCCCATCTGACGAGGTCCGGCGGTTTGAGGTACAGCTTTACTGCTTACCAACCCGGCAATAAACACCACAGCGGCTGAACGCCGAAGCAGGCTGAACACATGGCTCGGAGCATGGCACAGCGCAGACCAAATATCACAGAGCTGTTACACGCTGTCAGAGACACAGGGGGACGTTACGCAAGCAATGCCAACCCGCCCTGCGAGGGTACGACGCTTACACTCACAGACCTGCAGGATATTACACACGCGTGCTCCCGCAGGCTGCTCCGAACCACCACCAAACTTCTGCCTGGCAGAGAATACGGTGGTCACGGCGATGAACTCGCGATGCAGTGAAGCTTTTCATATTTCCATGCGACGCGGTTTAAGATAAGGCCATGCGATTCGGACAGACCGCATGTCCAGGAATATTAAAACCAAAACAATAATAAATAAATACATAAATAAATAAATAAATAAATAAGAGACTGATATTACGGTTATCATACGCATCACAGCTCAAAGACTTCTCTGTTACGGCCCTGTGTGTGAACGACAGTGTGTGCTATGAGGAAGTGTGTGTATGATTTCATCTACAGAGAGAGAGAGAGAGAGAGAGAGAGAGAGGGAGGGAGGGAGGGAGAAAAAACAGAAAGTGTTAGGCAGGTGAAAGAAAGGAAAAGAGAAAGAAAGAAAGAAAGAAAGAAAGAAAGAAAGAAAGAAAGAAAAGACAGAGACAAAAGAGAAAAGGAGTACAGGAAGAGAAATAAGAGAAGGGAGAGAGAGAAAATTTAAGATAGAAAGAGAAACAGAGGAAGAAAAAAGAAATAGAGAATGAAAAAAGGGAGAGGCAAATAGATAAGAGACAAAGACAGAGAGAGAAAGAAAAAGGAATAAGGGAATAAGAGAAAGTAAAAAGAGAAAGAGAAGTGAGAGACAGAGAGAGAGAGAGAAAAGAGAAAGAATAAAAGAGTGAGATAGAGGAAAGAAAAAAGGGAGAGAAACAAAGAGAGAGAAAGACAGAAAGAAACAAAAAGAAAAGAGAGAGAGAAAGAAGCAAAGAAAAAAAGAGAGAGTGAGAGAGAGAGAGAGGAAGAGTGAATGAGGCGGGAGAGAGGCAGAGGGAGAGAGAATAAGGCAGAGAGAGGCAGAAAGAGAGGGAGAGTGAGAGAGAGAGAGAGGTGGACAGAAAAACAGAAAGAGAGACGGGTGAAAGAAAGGAAAAGAGAGAATGAAAAAAGGAAAAGACAAACAGATAAGAGACAAAGACAGAGAGAAAAACAGAGAGAAAGAAAGAAAAAGTAAATGAGAGAAAGAAAAAAATAAACGAGAGACAGAGACAGAGAGAGAGAGAGAGAAAAGACAGAATGAGAGAGTGAGACAGAGGAAAGAGAAAGGATGAAAGAAAAAAGGGACAGAACGCAACAAGAGAGAGAGATAGAAAAAAACAGAGAAAGAAGAGACAGAGAGAGAAAAAAAGAAATAAAGAAAAAAAAAAGAGAGAGAGAGAAAGAAAGAAAGAGAGACACAGAGAGAGAGAGAGAGGGTGGGAGAGGGAGAGAGAGAGATCTAACATGTACTAGAGCAGTATTCAGTGCCTTGGAGTGCAGCAAGAGCAAGAAAAGCCATCACTCACTGTGACAATCTCTCTCTCTCTCTCTCTCTCTCTCTCTCTCTCTGTCTCTCTCTCTCTCTCTCCCTCCCTCTCTCTCCCTCTCTCTGTCTCTCTCCGAGGCAGAAAAAGATGGCTGCAGCGAAGTACAAACACGGTTTGATAGCAGATCATAGATTAAGTTCTAAACCATAACAAAAGTGATTGCGACGAGAGCACTTTGTTGAAAAGTTGCTCGAAAGGAAGACACGCCTGATGAATGGCCGTAATCAACATGCGGCTGCAGAGAATAATTCAGGGAGAAAGTACAGGAGGAATCTGTGGAAGAGAGACAAAGAAAACAAAAACCAGAGAGAAAGAGAGAGAGAGGGAGCACTGAAAGGGGACGGTCAGCAAAAAAAGAGATAGATGTGTGGCAGAAAAGGGAGGGAGGGAGGAGAGCAGATGAAGAGAGCGATTAAGTGAGCGAGCGAGAAAAGGAGAGAGAGAGAGAGGCTGGAGAGGAGAGGTGAGAACGGAGGGAGAGCCGAAAAAAAAGAGAAAACAGCAGAATGGAGAGAAGGAGTGGGAAAATGAGAGGGCAGGGAGAGGAAGAGAAAAAATCAGGTCTTGTGTTCAGGCCATGACCTCACCAGTTCGGTCTAGCTGAGTCTGGTTGCACAATAACCCATCAATCAACTCCCCCCCAGTACCGTCATCCCTCCCTTCGCGCGCGCACTCGCGCACATTCCCAGAATCTGACCCCTCTCTGACCGGGAAACCCCGCACATGCTGGAGACAAATATGGGCAGAAGCCATTCATTTGTGACACATACAGGGAGCACATGTGGCTCACGGCACAGGACGCGCATTCATTCAGCTCTGCTCTCCCTCCTTCAGACCATACGAGTCGATTCACAGATTCAGTACGGACACTGTGTCCATCCTGCTCACTGCTCCGACCACCTGCACGCTAATCCCGGCGAGAGCACAGCCCGGCCAGATTCCGGCTGCTGCAGTGTAGAAAGCACTGTATTCAGAGTTGCTAATGGTCATTTTAAGGTGGCACTGCTGCTGCTTTCTGCTTGGTATTGTTTTCCATAGTCATAGTTTTAAGGTGGCACTGTGGCTGCTTTCTGCTTATTATTTTTTCCAGATTCATAGTTTTTAAGGCGGCACTTTTTAAGGTGGCACTGCTGCTGCTTTCTGCTTGGTATTGTTTTTCCATATTTATAGTTTTTAAGGTGGCACTGCAGCTGCTTTCTGCTTATTGTTTTTTCCATACTCATAGTTTTTAAGGGGGCACTGTGGCTGCTTTCTGTTTTTTCCATATTCATAGTTTTTAAGGTGGCACTGTGGCTGCTTTCTGTTTTTTCCATATTCATAGTTTTTAAGGTGGCACTGTGGGTGCTTTCTGTTTTTTCCAGATTCATAGTTTTTAAGGTGGCACTGTGGCTGCTTTCTGTTTTTTCCAGATTCATAGTTTTTAAGGTGGCACTGTGGCTGCTTTCTGTTTTTTCCAGATTCATAGTTTTTAAGGTGGCACTGCTGCTGCTTTCTTTTTATTCTTTGTTTTTTCCAGAGTCATAGTTTTTAAGGTGGCACTGTGGCTGCTTTCTGCTTATTGTTTTTTCCAGATTCATAGTTTTTATTTGGCACTTTTTAAGGTGGCACTGCTGCTGCTTTCTTCTTATTCCTTGTTTTTTCCAGATTCATAGTTTTTAAGGTGGCACTGCGGCTGCTTTCTGTTTTTTCCAGATTCATAGTTTTTAAGGTGGCACTGCTGCTGTCTTCGTCGTATTGTTTGTTTTCTCCTGTAATCAATTTCACACTGAAGTCTCAGTTTTTTTGCGTCTGCAATTTTCAAATCTGCGATTTTATTTATATCCTACATCATTCAGTGTTGTTTTAACTGGCACACCACCGGCACGCCACACGCAGCATTCTCAAGCCTCAAGTCTCAAGCCCCAAAAAGCAGATGTGCCGAGCTCAGGCTGAAGAAAAATAGTGGCGTTTAAATCGCCATCAAAATATGGTGGAAAAACGCAATTAGATACACACCCTGCATCACACAGCCCTGTGAAGTATCCCGGGATAACGTTATCCGGCCTCGCCAGCACTGATCAGGACTTTATTCATGGAATCGCCATTTCAGCCCACCGACATACTACTACACGGCACAGGGAAAGAAAAGGATTTCTGTTTGTTTGTGCGGGACACCATTTACAATGCAAATTCATTCCAGAGAAAAACAGAACCAACGCAAAATCTGCTTAATCAAACTGTGACTGTAACTGTCCAAAAAGAAAAACAAGCAACTTTACAGGAGAGGGCGAAAACCTACTTTAATTCGAATTTTTTTCAAGAATCTCTGGGCCATTTCTGTTAGTCCATTCATCCTGAAATTTTCACACAGTGTTAACAGCAGCAGTGTCCAATTGATACATAAATAAAAATAGAAAAAGATATTCATATATATTTGTCATTGAGCAGCGACGAGATTAAAGAGACTGGGCTTCTATACACTTTACAGCAACACTATGTGGGATTTGGAGACCCCTCTGGTGGAAATATGTAACTGCATGCGCAATTCCAATGCACTAAAAAGACTATTCAAAGAGAACCCAGTCCAAACCTGTGAAGGCCGTGTCTTCTGAGGATGTGAATGGATCATCTACTATTTAATTTTCATCAGTGTAATATTAATTTTGCATTTGAGACCTATAAGTAATTAATAAGTAATTTATATGTTATAATGTAAGTAATATAAGTATTAGAGCCTATAAGTAAGACGTACATAAAGACGTATACCAAATTCGTCCTGGCATTTCTTTTTTAATGACATTTAAATGACTCTATCAGGCTGATTCTCCTCAGTAATGCTGCTTCTTTCAGGTTGAGGAAATTATATTACATTAACAGTACAGTAAACTTCTATGACGTGTAACAGCAGCTGCTGTATAGAACCATATTTAGCGGGTTTCCCATCAAAGAGAAGAACCATATAACCTAGGAGAGACCTACTAATGCCTGTTAAGTGCTTCTCTAGTGTCGTACCTGTTCAAGTTTGCCGTCTTTCCTGGAGAACCCCCTTTTAAATGGTGGATTATGTAAACTGACTATGTTACTAAGCTATAGGAGTCAGGCATGATGACCTCCTGGTCCCCACTAAAGGGGTTACGAATGAGTGGGTTCAGTCCTGATTGATTCTGTGCACCCATAGCTTTTAGGCAAGCCTTCATAATAAAGTGTAACGTTCGCCATACATGTGTTGTTAACACCTGTGACCCCAGATTTATTACTACATTGTTATTACTATACATTATACTTTGAATTACACAGTAATTACTACAGTGTTACTATAAATAAGTGATGTAGCTATGAAGTTCCCATTATTGTGACCCATTATTGAAAATGCCGGGTTCCATAGACTTACATTAAAAGTAAGTCAAGTTTTCCCTTCTCCTGTAAAGTTCTCCTTTTCAGGGTTGGCTTTCTGCTGGATGTATTAAGTGGGTCTGAAGATATATAATACTCGACGTTACCATCACAAATGGCACAATAACAAAAAATATGATCACCCATTAAACTGTCGGGGTCTGTACGGGGGCTAAACTGCAGCTCCTTATTCTCATAACTTGCATATTAGTTTCATAGTACGTACTACCGAGACTCATTTCAGAATAATCAGCCTGCAGCTGAAGCGGGCCTGTCTGATGCAGCCCGTTACCATTCTCATGCAGAATGCCTTGTTGCTGCGTGGTGTCTCTTGATGGCACGCTAAGCTTGCAGAGGTTACTGCTAGGCCTCAGTAGGTCAGCTCGCCATAAACGTTAGCCACTCGCTACAGTCCAGAACGCTACCAGCTGGTGTCAGTTTCCTCTCTGAAGAGTATCTCTGAGGGCAGGGCTCGTAAATAACACCTCCTCATAAAGCAGGACATGCTGCCGAGGCCTTTTAGCAGACATACATGATACCAGCACGGACATACGCGCAGCGTAACGGCTGTCTCGCTGCGCCTTCCCCCATGGCTGCTCCCGGCCAGATCCAGGCTCCTGCTTTGAGGATGTCTGCAGGAGAAGGTGATGAATGGTGATGGAGAAGGTATAGCAGCCACACGTGCTATGAGGCTTTAGGTACGGGTACAAACGACCCAAGTCGTGTATTTCAGTTCTATTGACTGCAATATTAAAGACAGAGCTGCAACATGCAAATGTGCTGGAAGCATCTTGACCAATCACAGATGAGCAATGATGGATCAACAGGTTCCAACATAACATAAGCCATTCCTTATACATCTTATATAATTAATAACCCTCCCAATGTATTAGATTTCCGTATTTTGTCTGTAACATGTCCGTATCTGATATATGGCCACTGTAAATTCGTGATCAGAGATCACAGATCAATATTAATCTACAGGAGGGTAATTTTAGTTAGGTAGGTTTTATCTCCAGTGTTATGCATGTTCAAACACATATCCGTCCAGAGCTCTGATTCTATTCTACACCGATTGCTTTGGTCTGAGTAGACCAGTCTTTTTTTACCTCCTGTTTTGCCACCAACAAAACAAAGCTCAAGATTGTAATGTCTTAAAAGTCACTCTGAAATGTTTCTGCATGCAGATGCCTAGTGTTAATCACAGACAGTGGGCTCAATGAAAGACGATTCCTGAGAGATCTTTAGAAAATCAAGAAGATTAAGAAGAGTTCTGGAGACATTTACCTGATGGGGGTAAGGGCAACCATCGGTTTGGGCCACAATTCGGGCAGCTCTGCAATACAGCATCTCTGTAACTTTCTGGAAGTTTCAGAAAGTTACCCTAACCCCCATTTATATATGTATATATATAATAATATATATAATAATAAATAATGTATATAATATAATATATATACAGTATATATATATATATATGTCTTTCATGCTGAATTCACTAGTGAGTGAGCATGTGCATGTTTCACTTCACGGATGGGTTAAATGCGGAAGCCAAATTCCTCTGTGTGAAAATCACAATTGGCAAAAAATGCTATCTTAAATCTTAAAGAGCTGCCTGAATTATGCCCCAAACAATGGTTTTGGGCATGCCAGAAAGTGACCCTAACACCCTCACCCGGTCCTTGAGAGAAAAAAGCGTCCAGAAAAGCGTGGGATGAATATTGGCTGAATTCATTTTTAAATGTATTTATTTATTTATTTATTTTTACATTTTTTGATGCTCTATTGCAGAGCTCCCTGAATTGTGGTCTGAAAGGATAGCTTTCGGTATGCCGGAAAGTTACCCTAACACTCTCACCCAATCCCCAAAAGATTCAGAAGTGTATTGTTGACATTCATTTATTTATTTATTTATTTATTTATTTGCACAGTTTGCAATGCTGTATTGCAGAGCTGCACAAATTGTGGCCCGAAACAATGGCCGTTAGCATGCCGGAGGATTACCGTAACTACCTAACCAAATGAGGGAACCAACACATGCTACTTAAAAACATCGCACCCTTAGCTGTTAGCACAGTTAGCCAAATTGTTTGGCTGCAGCAATCGTTTTAACCGGTTAAGCTGATATAACGATAAGCTGATATGATGAGCCGTCATATATTTCGGCTATAAAGCTTTACCGCACTCTACGTCTCATTCCGCTGTAGGGAGAACACCACGTCTCTGTGATTGGAGCCTAATGTTTGGTAATAGCGCTTATGTGCCTTATGAAGAATCACTAAGAAATCTCCTCTCCCACCGACCGCTGAGTGACTCAAACCGGACTCATAATGATGGATTCCTCGGAAAGCGAGCCTGAAAGTCGGCAATCCGCTGACCCTGGAGAGGAAAAAAGTGGGCGGAGCCAAAGCCGTAGAGGAGCAGAGAGGCGTTCTTTTTTTTTTTTTCCAGAAGGATCTGCGAAAGTGGGCGGACAGAGAAGCAGGGTGTGCGGAGGGTCCGAGAGGAGCACTTAATCATACAGAGGCCCACACCACACACAATCAATAACACAGAAAGAGAGAGAGAAAGAGAGATGGAGGGAGAGAGGGGGAACAGATTTCTCAGCAAAGAGGACAACTCTTAGCAAAGCATCGATAACAGAAAGAAGGAGAGTGTGCATGTGCAATCGAGTGAGAGGGAACAGAGGAAAAAGGCCATCTCTCAGCGAAACCCAATAAAGCCAGAGAGGGGAAAGAGCCATCAAAGGTTCACCAGGCTGTTGTGAATGAGGGAGAACATCTGTCCCTCCACACAGACACACCAGTGTTTCCCCTATCTTTAAATAAGCCGGGAGTCCGCTCGGCCAAACTCACCCACCCGTCTCGGATGAGATATAGACAGGATGCAACCGGGGAGCTGGGATCTGCTTCCTAGCGTACGTTTTCCTCTGTGGAGGTAAAACCCTTCGTCTATTTTCAAGCACAGTCCATTCAGTTTATGGGGCGATGGAGCAGTGAGGAGGTGAGCGGCGGTTAGGTTTAGAGGAGCAGCAGCTCAGTCAGCTAATGCCTCTACTGTATTCTTCTAGCATTTAACTTATTAGCCATAAAACACACAGCATGGTTTTCCCCTTAGGTCCTCTACTCTTTACCCTCATGGAACTCAACACAGGGTCACATATGGGATACGTATAGTGTCCTAGTTGACCTGGTAACTGACAGGAATGAAACGTGACATTGTGAGACATGCTAATGATTCACGCTCGACCATGCATGTTGTGACGTAAGCAAGGACGGGCCTTATCGATGTACCTGACTGACCTTGTGGACATTCAGGGAGCAGTGGTGTCCTCCATGAGTCATCCTGTTAGTGCAGCACCATTGGCAGACGGCTGCACCACGCAGGACTACATGCACACAGACCGTTACCACGACTGTCCTTAACACCACGTCACCGTCACCAAAGACTGCGGTGGTGTCGTACCAGACTGTCATGGAGTGACTCAGAACGGCAGCGAGACCACCAACGAATCCGTGTGTGGAGGCACCGTGGTCAGCACCTAGATGGACGGTTTGTCGTCACATGTCCAGAAGGCCTGGTGTCCCTCCACCTCCACCCCTACCGCACCATCTGCAGGAACTATGTGAGGATGTTCAAGCTGCATGGGATGGATTATCACAGGACACCATTAGGAACCTCTACAGCTCCATACCGAGACGTCCGGCGTGTTGGGTTAGCAAACACGGCGGCCCGACGCCATACTGAGAGACAGACTTCTGTATGTGTAGCTCAATAAATATTGATCATATCAGTCTAAATTTATCATCAGTTATTGATCCTGGTCACCTTTATCTTCCTTCCCAACAGCACCGCACTCCCACACTTCCGTCTGGGACAGACAAAGACTGAACTCAAATAAACAAACATTGCTCACTGCTGCCCTCTACAGGAACTACAGCATCAGCATACGTAGAATGTGTCTCAATGAATGCCCCTGAGTTCTGTCTCGACCCCGTGTGATGAGCCTGGACACTCAAAACCGCTGGCAGCTTCGACAAACCCGGCATCTCTAACGGCCTCAGGAATTCTAAGAACCACACCGCGTACATGCACGCAATTAAACTTTTGCTGCCTTCAATTTGCCCTCTAACAATGCCCCCCTCGTACCTCCCTCCCGACTCAACCGCCTCCCCTTGGCTTGTTCTGTCCCCCTGCACCTGAATAATATTTCCCATGATAAATGATGCCATAACTCTGATATCCACAATCAATCTGGCCTTTAAAGACACATCCATCTTGTGTAATGCTGATGGGGGGACTCAGTCAAACGGAGAGACGGGGCTGTTGTACTGACCCGGGAACGGCGGGACAGGGTGGGGAGGAGAGGGGGGGGTAAAAAGGGGGGGCCTCGCTGACTGATGCCTGTCAACTCACATCTGGCTGCAAAAATAAATTAAGCTTATGAAGACAAATGAAAAGCTCTGCCCTGTCACACACAGAGAGAAAGAGAGCGAGAGAGGGAGAGGGAGAGAGACAGAGGGACGGAGAGGGGTGGGTGAAAGGATGAGAGGCGGCCTGGGGAGAGAGTTCCAGAAAGAAACATGTGTGTATGTCTATGTGTGTGTGTGTGTGTGAGACGCACCATTGACTACATCATCCACTTCTTTTTTACCCCCTCCCCCAGAAGCGATGGCCGACCACTGAGCCTCAGTTTCTCTCTCATAGCAACACAACTGAGCAACATGGCCGAACTACGAAGCTACAATACCTGGTTATAAGCTCACAGGACCAAAACTGAGTTTCCCTGTGTGTTTAAGGTGGTAGTAACTTCAGGCTCCAGCAGATGGCGCTGCATGGGGGTGTGAGTGACGGGATCTTTAAACTGGGAAGAGGTGGTACAGTGCAGCGAATGCCAGAAACCACAGTGTGAAGGAAGTAGCTAAATTTGGAGATGTATGGAAGCATACGGGTCTACCAGCAGTGCCACAGATCCCAGTAGGATGGTGAACCGCCACGGAATCTCGGCCCTGATGTTACCAAACCTATCCATCTGCCATAATTCATTAGTGGCCGATACACGTTCACGCACACTTCCACACAAGTTTATGCATTGGTATCGGTATCGGAAGCCTAATAGCTGGATGGGTGCAGCCTCAAACTCGCTTTCCACTGTTGCCGGCTGTAACTGTGACTTCTACTAAGCCCACAAACCAAAGGACGCTAAACTGTTGACGCTAAGTTAGGATCCTGTGCTGGAAAGCTAAAAAAATACATAGATCAGTTGTTGAAAGAGTGCAGGATTGTTCCCCGGAGACTAGAGCAATGCGATCTGAACTGTATTTGACCCCCTCGTCCGCCACCCCCACCCAGGACTTCGAGAGTAAAGTCTGGTCACGGCGGAGCTGTGTGCCTATAGCTAGCGCGGAGCACTTCATCTCTTTAACCATAGAGGATTATATAATTAGCATGCTGATTAGCCTTAATCAGTCCCATTAACTGGTAATACTGATTAAACAACGGCAGCCGCGCTCGTGCAACCACTGTCGAAGGCGGCGGAGGATAAACAGCTGCAAAACAAGCGGCACACAACGGCCGGCAAACAGCGAGGTGGGAGAGGGTTTAGCTGTTTGTGCATGTCTCCTGCCCCACACATACAGAGAAAGAGAGAGTTAGAGAGGGAGAGAGAGAGAAAGAGAGAGAGAGAGAGAGGACAAGAGGGAGCATTGGTGCAGGGATGACAGAAATATTGCAGGCCCATTTTTTGGCAACAGGCAAGCGAGGTGGGAGGGGACTGTGTGTGTGTGAGATTAAGAGAGAGAGGGAGAGCGAGAGGAAAGAGAGATGGAATGAGCGAGAGAGAGACAGAGAGAGAGAGAGAGAGAGAGTGAGCGAGAGAGAGAGATGAAGTGAAAGCGTGTATGTGTGTAGGCAGGGGAGTGAACTCTCCCAGGCTTTGTCATATGAGTTTTCCCAAGCCTTGGCCCCCCTTTGATAAATGACACATGTCATTCTGTCAGTTTGTGACAGTGCAGCTGGGAGGCCCTCTGATGTATGGCCCCGCTGCAAAAGGAAATCACCGTCTTTTCTGGCATGGACGCAGACCGTGCCCTTTATATAAGCCCCCCTCCAACCCCCCTATACCTCCCCACCCCACCACCTCCTCCTCCTCCTCCTCTTCCACCACCACCACTGCCCCCGTTCCTCGTCCTCCTCCTCCAAAGGAGAGCACTGTAACTGCTGGGCTCTTTCCCCCCACCGCTCCCCTCCGCCTTTCTCCTGAGTTTTTAACGAGAGGGCCCTTTGTGAGGCGGCTGAATGTGGAGATTGATTTAAGGCCGCCAGCCGCTGAATGCTGGACGCGGGTCAGAGAGGGACGTTAGCCGGGGTAAACACTCTAATTCTGCGGCTCTGGGCTTTCTCGGCCTGATCGCGCGCATATATGCACACCTACACGGGGGGGAACACACTGACGCCAGCAGAAAGTACTGGGACACGGAGGACCGAGAAGTAGCCGGAGGAAAACCATAGTCTATAAGAGACGATGACTTAACAGTAACGTTACTGAGTGGGTTATATAACATTTAATAACCTCACATCCTATATAAGCCTTATTGTCATGTAGCACTCAAAGCTTTCAGGTGTTTAAAGCACTTTGGGGCTAAGAGAGCTGTTGGGGCACCAGGCATCGGTATCAGCAGAAAACGCTGGATAAAATGTTGTGTATATATATATGTATATATATATATATATATATGTATATATATATATATATATATGTATATATATATATATATATATGTATATAGGCAGGTTATTTATGTATGTGGAGGGAGAAATGCCTGTCGTCATTAATGTTGTTTGTAAAATTCATGATGTATGGATTAGGCTGTAGTAGGTCTGGTTCCACTGACTTACATTCAAAGTAATGTACAGTATGTTCAGTCCTACTCCTAGTTTTCCCAGTTTTCATTATGGTGATATGAGGATTTGGACAGGCAGCATATATGTATCATTTTTCCAGATTTCATTTTGCTAGATTTTATTTAGACATGAAAATAGTATAATCATAATCCTGTCTTCTGGGTTAAAATTTTTAGTATCTAATTATTTATATTTTTCTGTACTTTTTATATATAGATCTTATTTATTATTTGTATGTTTCCTGACACTTCTATTCTTCCCTCTGTGCTGCTGTAACATTGCAAATTTCCCCACTGTGGGATTAATAAAGGATTATTTTATCTTATCTTAAAAAGTTATGAAAATCATACAAAGTCTACAAAACCAATCAAGATGTGGAAGCTAAATATCCTCATATTCCCAAATCACCTGTTGGCTTGATTTTCTACCTGAAAATAGTTAACACGTAGAATAGAATAGAATAGAATAGAATAGAATAAATATGTATAAATAAATATATATAAATAAACATGAATTTGGAATGTCTTAAACATGTATAATTAATAACACTCATTTAATTGTCTTGTTTATTGTTCACAACCATCAATAAAAACAAGCCTGAAGTGGCCAAACAGGCTGATTAGCCACCTTACTTGCTAGCTATGTGTACTGAGAAGCTAACATGGGTTGTACTAATGAGCTAAGACTGCGCCCGCACACACACACACATCTACAGTTATGTGTAGAGTAGAGCTAAGCCACTAGGCTAATGTTACTCTACTAGTTCTCCCCATTGTAGCACCAAGTTAGACACCTGAGCTGTTTAGTTTGTGGTTCATAACTCCATCCGTGTCTTTATAAACTCCTTCACTTTTTTATATTTTGCAATTATTTTCCACCTGATTTACGTTCAGTTTGTTGCAGGACCAATAGGCATAAAGATTAGATTAGATTAGATTAGATTAGATTAGATTAGATTAGATTAGATTAGATTCAACTTTATTGTCATTGTGCAGAGTACAGGTACAGAGCCAATGAAATGCAGTTAGCATCTAACCAGAAGTGCAAGTACAGTATTATTTACATAAAGAGCCGTAGTAATAAATATATACATATATAAGCATATCTATATACATATATATATAAGTATAAGAGCAGCAACAAATGAATGTTTGAACTGTAAGAGTAGTGCAAGTAGACAGTATGTACACAATAAGAATAACCCCTGAGGTAGAAAATAAAGATGGCCCAGTAGAGTGTTTCGGTAATGGCTAAGGTGAGCTGTGGTGAAAAGAGAAAGCGTGAGAGTGCGAAGTGGGGTCGGTGCAGTCGAGGCAGCATTGCCTCATTGACACCGTTATTAAAAATGTGATCTGCTGAATAGAATATATTGTGATGTCGGATCAGAACCTCATATCTCCAAAAAGCAGCCGACATGGAAGACGAAGAACATTCCGAACTTTCAGTGACACTACATACAGCAAGATTTTGCTGGACCGTTCCTATTGGCCATGTAATCCTGACACAACGAAAACTCACAACGGGTGGAGATGATATCAGAATGAAAAGTGTGCCCACCACGTCTGCACCGGCCACACTTTCCCCTCTTCTCACCTCTTTATGTTGAACACACCCAGAAGATCAACTGCAGCTGCTTTGTGTAGTGTTGCACCCATATGGGAATTGTGAGCTGATACAGATGCTAACACTTGACTCAGTCATTGAATAACTCTGGTTAGAAGCTCACAGGACACAGAAATGAGTCACCTGTGACTGAATCATATCCAATAGCATGTACTACCTTCTCAAGACCAATAACGGCTATGACTGGATATGGTATGTACTGGACAAGTTTCTGGATGTAGGCCACATCAATGTTCAGACACTCATAGAATTGGGCCAGATTTGGTGGAGGCCTTCCCTGGCACAGTTCCGAGGACAATTCCCTGTAGACTGGGATTTTAGCCACTGGTAGACCCGTATGACCGTACGCTTCCATACACCTGCAGCTACTTCCTTCACACTATGGTCTTTGGCCACGCCCACATGCAGTCCCTCCTTTTAGCCAATCATTAACATCTGCTCTGGAGCCATTTTCCACACATGGAACGAGACATTCCCTGCACTGTAGCACCTCTTCCCAATCTATGGATCCCGTCACTCACACCCCGCAGGGCTTTATAGCCCCATCATCCTCATGCAGCGCCATCTGCAGGAGCCTGAAGTTACTACCACCTTAAACACGCAAGGGTTGGGATATTTCAGCAAGGGTTCCTTACTGAAGCCAATGATTGTACTAGGAGAACTAGGATGGAACCCTACTGGGTCTACATCTCTATGGTACTAGAGGCCTAGCTGTCGTTGTTATCAGTAGCATCAGTTATGGTATTGTTACAGACTCATTACAGACTACAAAACATGAAAATGTAATTCTGCTGCTATGCACACAGGCACCAATCACACTGTCAGAGGCAGAAACAGTCGAACCAGACAAATCAGGCCCGTTGCCTTTACAGCTGTGACCCAAATTTGGTGCGAGGGAAGGATGCAGGAGAGATAAAGAGTGAGTGAGGGAGCAGCGGAGAGAGAGAAAAAAAGAAAGTGCGTTGGGGTGGGGGGGTGCGCAGCCCAGGGTGGGAGAAATGGAGCCTTTGGTCCAGATTTTGATAGCTGACGGTTCGCAGGACACGTTCGAGAGCGGACAAGGAGCGATGGAATAGCGCACGCACACGCAAGAGCAACACAAACACGGCCAAAAAAACATCCTCAGACAATCGAGCACTAAATACTTTCAGCATGTTACAATCAACCAACACCTTGGGAAAAAAAGAGAAGCGCACACAGGCTGACATATTTCAGTGACAGCACCAGAGAGACTCCTTTCAACTCTCACACCACGAGAACAGCACAAAGACCATAAATCTGCCATTCCGCTCACAAAACACCTCGCGCTCACTCGCACAGGCCGCGGGAAGAAGCTCTGAGGCTGGGGAATGTGCAGAGCCTAACCCTAAACCTAAACCCGGGCCTGAACTTCACTGACCAAACACATTTTACAGCTCCAAAATATGAAACTTACACACAAACAACAAAATGTGTCACAGTCATGATAAAAAATTTCTATTCCTAGTAATCAGTACAGGCTTCACCATTAAAGACAGTGGTCATATAGAGAACCGCGTCAACCCAGTAGACCATTTCAATAGTCCATCCAGAGCTGGACATAGTAAGAACGTTTCGACTTGTTTTCCAGTATTGCAATATTATATTTTGTGATACTTTATCAATTCTCAAAAACACAGTATTTAGAGATTTGGTTATTAGTGTACATTCTAAGATTCATGGAAGGCGGTGGCTTATTCTGGGTTGTCCATAAACCCCCAACTGCCAGACAGCAGTGTTGTATTCTATATTCGGCCATTAGACTGAAGTATTAATAGCAGAAAGGCCCAACATTAGCAAGCCTAGGCATATGAGGGTATATATATATATATATGATACCTAGAAATATACAGTATGATATACATTACACATATACATATCGTCGCTGTCCAAAGAAAAACAAGTATCTCCAAAACGGCAACTTTACAGGAGAGGCCAAAAACCTCATTCGATTTTAATGTAAGTCAATGGAACCAGATGTCCTTCCTGAGCACTTCTGGGCCATTTCAGTTGGTCTGTTCATCATGCAAATCTCACAGTGTGTAAAGGGCAGTGGCTGTTTTCAAATGATGCATAAAAGTCAAAATGGACAAAAATAGAGATACATGTTTTTCATTGGACAGCGACGATATTTTTCTGAGATTTAATAAGGTAATAATTCAGTAAGTTTGATAACAATCAGCAACATCTAACTTTGTGACACAAATCATCACTGTCCAATGAAAAACTAAAAACGTTTCTTCATTTCTGTTGATTTTGACTTTTATGCATCATTTGAACACAGCAGCTGCTGCTTACACTGGGCCGGAATTTCATGATAAATGGGCCGACAGAAATGGCCTAGAACTGCTTGGGAAAAAGTCTGGTTCCATTGACTTACATTAGGATTAAAGTAGGTTTCCAGCCTCTCCTGTAAAGTGGCCGTTTTGGAGATCCTTGTTTTCCTTTGGGCAGCGGTGATAAAAGACATACTGTAATATTAACAACAAAGTCACAGTGATAGTGTAGTCAATGGGTTTTAAGCACTGACCATACACATAACATGCTCTGAAAAGTGACTGTGACATCATTTATCTCGATAACGTTAATAATAAAAACGTCATATTGCCCAGTCGTATTATATAACCTTTATTAGAGTATCAGATTATATTGAAATGAATTGAATCTAGTTCTTGTATCATGATACATATAATATCCCCATGTTTGCCAATACACTGCTCTAATACAAAGGGCCTTTTTGTTAAGAGTGTATGATTATTATTATTATTATATCAATAGTAATAGCAGCATTCATAGTACACTCCCAAAAAGATCGTTCAGGTTCTATAATAAAGAGAATGGTTCTGTTTATGGCTCTGCCATGAGACCTACACAGAAGCACTTGCAGGGTGTAATTATGGTTAATACAGACAGAGAATTGTTGTATATGGCTCCATGCAGTACCAAAACAGGTTCCTCTATTATCAAAATGTCAAACTTTTCATTTACTGAAGAACTTTTCAAAAAGTCATTTTAAATATTACTGACCAATATTTGGCCCCACTGCCCCATGGCAATGCTTTACTACTGCACACCCATTCACTAGTCACAATGACCTGCGGTGGAAACGGTAGAACTAAGTTAGTAATAGAAATGAAGAAGTAAATTGACGTTTTATGATAATATGATAATTGAAGTACAAAAGCTATTAAGTCTAAAGTGGCCAAACTTTGTGATTAGTGAGACAGACGCGAAGCTAGAGCTCAAATAAACAAGCATTACTCACCACCACCCTCTAAATCTGTTACAGCAACAGTCGGCCGTTGTTTCCGTGAGGCCCGTCCTAGTGTGCGTCTTCTGTTTGCTTGTGTTTACATGTATTCGCCTCAAAGCAGCTAACGAAAACCCACAAACATTTTGTTTGTCGCAAACTTGATATATGACATACGCAAAGCTAACGACTGCATGTAAACTGCGGTCGGCTTCAGTAACTGTGATTAACTGAAATAAATACGATCAATTAGAGCTTTGGCGAAAAGCACTTCTTATCGAGCCTGTGTTGTCGTCCTCCCCTGGCTTGCTCTACAAAGTCAGCCCAGTTTTTCGGTGAGACCTGGACGCGGACTAAAAAGAAATTTCCAGTGGTGGAGAAGCTAGGCTTAATCCCTGTCTGGGAAAAAACGGCCCCACAAGTCCTGGAAATGAACAAAAACAAACACACACACACATGCTTGAGGACACAGCAGTATTATGGTGACCACCTGGGGGTCGTGAACTGTGGATGACCCCCGCTCCGCCTCGCGCACAGGCCCATGAGAATGAGGGAATGGTGGGGGAATGGCGAGAATAAACGAGAGAAGAGTATCATTAACCAGTGAGTGATGAGCGTTAGACAACACTGACACCCGGCCACCACTACCACCACCACCCCCTCCTCTTCACACTCTCTGGTCTAGCTCAAACAAACCCACCACCACGATTCAATCTCAATTCGCTTTTTAACCCCATAAACTCGGTGGGCCTTTATGTGGATTCATATATCAGCACCTCACTCATCACCTTAGAGCACTGACTGAGTAAGTCTACTAGTCTAGTCATATTGTGGATATCAGTATTAATATATCAGTACCCTAAGAATCTGTTTCAATCTATCAAACAAAATGCTAAAACATCCAAATATTGTGAAATATCAAAAATGTCATATGCCATTTTGTATAATTATTGGGATACTACTGATACATCCGATGACTGCGATATGCAAATGAGCTTATAACCAGTCACAGTTCCAGATAAGCCTCTGAGGGTGTTACCATGAATCACGGCATTCATAAAATGCAACAAAAGTGATGTTTTGATGTGGTGCCCAATACAGCAAAGATATTAGTCCTTCAAAATACGCAATATGTATCACAATATTTTGTTTCCATTTTTTTTTCTGAGATTTGATAAGCTGAAACAGAAAAAAGAGAGTGTGTTACATATTAAATGCTTTTAGAGAAACAATGAATACAATGAATTTCGATATTTCATGTTGCACACACAACACTTTGCTAAATTAAAATACACTAATGATTAATTCTTATATTTTCTTTGCTGTTCCTTCAGAGCTCCAGACATCCACAATATCCACAATCTATTAGCCCTGCTGATATGCATAGCACAGGATAGCCAAGTGGGTAACACCGCTTCCCTCAAACTGGGGTTTGATTCCCTGACTCTGAAGCTTAACAGACATGAAAACTCCCAAGCACTAATATCTAATATCAAAGCGTCCAGTAACTATGCAAAAAATCCCAAATCTCATTTATATCATCTTTTAATATATCCATATTTAGGCCAAAAAGGTCAGTATGTCTATGAAATTTGGCAGATGTATTCATATGAGACCACCCATCTATTATAAATCCGGACCACTGTAAACTTTGTCCATGGATTGTGTTCTAGTGGCTCCTTAATTGAAGCAAAGTGCTTGGGCCCCAGTGATTGCCACTTACTAATTCATAGACCATTGCCACATCAGTTACAAGAGTGTGCAGAAACGAGATCCTGCCCAAAACATCTTGACTGGCAACTGGCAGACATAGCAAGCATATTCACCCACCATCCAGAAGGTACCAAAATCTGAACATCTGGAATTTTACTTCTCACAAAACATTATTACTTCTGTATAATTATTTTATGTCTGATTGGCCCATAAAAAAATACTACATATGAAGTACAGAGGCAAGACTCCGAACTCTACATACGGCTACATGTGTGACATGTCCGAAGCGCAAATCACTCAGAATATTGTGCCAGTTTATCATACGAATCATAAACACTGTTATAATGCCCACCTCTAGAAATGGCACCTAGTGTCCTTATCAAGCTCATGCAACCAACAAGACCTTCATTGTCAATTTCTCCACACAAACCCTTCCCAGCAGTTAGCGGAGTGCGGGGTTGGGAATATTGACGAGTGATTGCTGGAACTGTGCTACATTCGCAGCTTCAGTATTTATGGCCCATCGTCACTGAGGCTCGTCACACGCTGCGGCTGCTCTGACGGCCATAAGTAGGGCTGGATTGCACTGCCATAACCAATTTAACATGGGGATGATGCAGTATCCCAGACAAGCTAAACACACTCACTCACGCTCACTCACACACACATGCGGGCGAGCGCAGCGTCGTTCGTCTCGAGCCGAGAGCGAAGATGAATTGAAAGTGCTTGCATTTTAAGAAAACAGTCGTTAGAAATTTACTTAGCCGGGGCATTTTTATGTGACGCGAAAATGTAAAATGACAAACAAGCATCTATCATGCGAGGCACTGATTCAGACTAAGTGACTCTGAACAGACATAAGGAGATTAAAAATGTGGAATCTCTTTTTGTCCTGCTATTCAATACGAAAAGAGTCGGTCATTCATATCCAAGTTTGCGTCTGGCTTTAAGCAACAACCCTGGTGTACGCTGGTCAGTTCTGAATGTGCGACATCCTGCGTACACAAACATATCTGAAAGAAAGAGGTCAGTGACCAACACCGCTATCAAAACCCTGTATTAATTCTGCTAGGCAATTGCTAACATCAAATCCGCTAACATCATTTTTTAAATTTTTTATCTATTTTACATCATCAAGCTGTTAAATTTACACAGTTTCCACCTTAACCCAATGCAACTCATCTGCCAAGGAGATGGCATGATTGCTTCTTAGTGTTGGACTCCAAACTACAAGGCTAATGTAGCTAACAAGTAAGATGCTATTACCCAATTAGCATTGGCTAATTTGTCATGCAATGGCCTCAAACTGTGCTGAATTCTTAACTCATCTCAAACAGACGTGCTTATGCGGTTTCTGACACTGTGCATGCCACATTAGCAGCTTATTAGCCGGTTAAGTTTTGGTCCAGTTTTCCAAAAACATTCCGCACAATAAAATTGATCAAATGAAAGCAATGCCATGCAGTATGCTAGAAAAGCTAGCTGTAGTGATGATAGGAACCAGACGTCTGAACAGTTTATGTTATTGCCCTAAATAGGATGCCTTAGACATAGCTTTACAGAAGTGTCTGGAAGGTGTTGGCCAATATGTGGTTTTAATAGTCGCAAAAAAAACCTGATCACCAGGATCAGGATCACCTATTTGACCTATTTGATCCATATTACATAGAAGATTTAGAAATGTGGGTTCACTGGTGGTGAGCCGTTTTAATCCCCTGGGTCCCATCACCACCACTGTAAGGAGGTCGAAAGTCATGATTCACATCAAACCACCCATACTGGCTTTCTCTACACTTCCACTACAAAGTTACCCAGATCTCCTGCACAGTGGAATTCCTCTCAAAGCCTATATGTAAGGATGTGTGGATGCAGGCCCATCTTTTCTGGTACAGGTGTTGGTGATTGAGTGTGTGAGACAGGGGTGGTCTCAGTGACATGTATACGTCCATATACTCTACATGGCCTTGATCATTTAACAGCGGACCGGGATATGGTAAGCATTCTCACGTGGACCAAGATGGCCGGTTCACTATACCCTGTCGAAACGGCAGCAGCTAAACTCGGGAGGGGAGATGGAGATTTTGGAGGGAGCACCCCCCATGGTCAGATGTAAGACTTTAATGCTGAGCTTATGTCTCTGATTGACGCTGCCTGTGTGAGACTGTCTCAAGACAAGCTTTGGTCCATTCAGAACATGTGGCATTCGGCGTCTGGGTGCGACTGGGTCCGATCTCTATATAATACCCATAAAGTCAAGGCGGGCGAGGCGAGCCGCAACCTGCTGGCCTGTCTGCGTGGACTGTTGAACTGTTTGTCCCTTACCCTGAATGTCATCGAACAGCCAAGAAATGCTGGTGGCTGTAGGTTCTTTAGTTGGAGCTTACAAGGCTGATGTAGCTAATACGGTTTTATAGACTAGCAATTAGCACCATGCTAGCTGCAAATCATCACCTCGCTTGCTTGACAGAGTTGTGCATTGTCATTTAACCTTGCTTGTGTCATTGTTACACTCATATCTGTTAGAAAGATCATGCTGCACGGCTGAAACAGCAGTAGGGGCTATTGCAAAGTGTTCAGGTTTACTGTTTATTAATCAAACCTTGGACACGAAAGACAGCTGATTGACTACATCTGGTGTAGAGACACCAATGACACCAAGAAAAAGCAAGTTACCAAAGCATTTCTTTAAAAACTGCGACAAGTCACTTTGTGAGCTTGACTCCAATTGCAGCACCTCCTTCTTCAGACAGTCCTAAGCTCCTAGCTTAGAAGACGGGAGGCAATAGACAAAGAAAGCCCATGCAAAGAAAGCCTGAGAAAAAGACGGCCTGAAATGTAGGAGCCGATGACCTGTCTGTTGTCCATCTCGAGGCCGAATGATGGTCCTCCTCGGCTGTATCCATTCCCAGCTGCCTTATCAGTGCCATAAAACTGGTGCCCAAAAAATGATATTCATTACTTCTCGGCCTGCTATCAGTTAAAGGCAACTTCTCCCCCGCTGGCTGGAAATTACTGCTACTCCACACGCTACCTCACTATTGTCTTACCCAGTGCAGGCTGGCCTTTATCAGTGTGGTAATAAAAGATTGGTGGGGGGGGGTGGGGGATGGGGTGGGGTGTTAGTGACAGAGGCCTCTTTCTCCAGCTTAAGAAGTGATGGACTGCAAATTCGGCCCTAAACACTCGGCGAAAAATGGCCAATGAAAGTGTCACGAGAAAAACACAGGAGGCCGAGGCTTTTTTTTTTTCTCTCTTTTCGTGTGGCCGTTTTAAGACGTGCTTCAAGCTGGCTCATAAAAGACGAGAGGAGTCTTTATTCGGCCACTTCGGAGTAATGCATTATGGGCTCGGAGAGAGAAAGAGAGAGGGTGTCACCAGCGGCTGAAGGCTCGTCTCTGTCTCGCTAATGTGTGCTGCGGCGGAGCGGTCAAGATTGCTAGAACCAACAGTTCCCTGTACTCTGCTGTACTCTTTCAGTCTGTAGTTCTCTAGCAGATTCAAGCACTGAACCGGTTCTCCTGATGCTGTATGTGCTAAAATGCACTACTACACAAAACAAGGAATACAATAAAATGGATGCACAACATTCCGAAAAATGGTTTGACTTTCTGGGCTGATATTTAAGATCTTGTGATTGAAATGCATATCACTTTCCCCTTATAAATAAACGCTAAGAGAACTTTATGGCTCGATTGCTTCATATTGTACATGCAAAGGAGTGGAGCTTATTTGCCTTGTTGCTTTGTAGTGTCGAGCATTTGCACATTGTCTTCACCATACCGGAATCACTTGGGCGAGTACATACATACACATTTTATAGAATACATGGTGCACACTGGACGAGCACAATTAGACGAGATATGAGATATATGTGTGGGAGTAATTGGCGCTTATGTAAACTGACAATATGGATAAGAATAAAAGTAGTAAATAAGTAAGAATGCAACACACAGCCACGAGAAGATACATACCCATGGTATATAATCAGTCCATCAGCAGCTAAAGGTCACTTTGTTTCACCAGCGTAATGGACTTAGAGTAGTTAGTTCAGCAGGTTTATGTGGGCAGTTTGTCATGAGCGTCTGCTACAAGCATGGCTTCTTTGCACTAATGATGCAGTTGCCCGTGTAGTCTTCTTTAGCCTGTCAGAAAAGGGGCACTATACGGCTACATTATATACCGCCAGGTACAAACAATACTGTATCCCTTATTGTACCAAGTGGTCTTTAATATAGGCTCAATGGAACAGCAGTGGCTCTGGAGGTCCAGCACTCACATTCACATTGCATTCACATTTCCAGAGGTCATTAGAATCAGTGCCAGTAATTGTCATAGTGTTGTTTCATCCAGTTTATTAGCTAAAGGTAGAGCAGGTGTACACCGGTGACAGTGTTTGTACCTGGTAGTTACAGTCTACATCTTCTTTCAAGGTTGTAATGCAAGTATCATACACATATATGTCAGTATAGACCAATCTATCATCAATATCCAATGGAAAACATGTATTTCTATTTTGTTGTTGTTGTTTATGTTTACTTTTGTGCATCATTTGAACACAGCAGCTGTTGTTTACACTGTGTGGAAATTTCATGATGAACGGATCAACAGAAATGGCCCACAGCTTGGACAAAAAAGTCTGGTTCCATTGACTTGTATTCAAATTCTAGTTTTTGGGCTGTCCTGTAAAGCTGCCAGTTTGGGGGATACTTGTTTTTGTTTGGACAGCAACAGCAGACCGATATTGTTGTATTTCTTCATATACTGGTTTATAAAAATGGCATTTTAATGTGCTATTCCTTTTTTTCCAACCTTCCTAAAACATGATCAGTGCTGGTGACCATAGCACATGCAAGGTGCATCTGCATTCAAGCCACTAGAGTCGTAAATAGCGTCCTGAGAAAACGTGATGCTAATAAGTAAAGTGTCTAAGCGTAGCACAGATTTCTGGCACCCAAACAGAAGCGGGTGTGTTTTCAAACAGACACGCCCTCCCTGTTCATCCCACGTTACATTAGCAGGTGCATCTTACACTCCAAATGGCCATCTATTATACTCAAACAGACCACGACACCACTCTAATGCCTTCCTTTACAAGCCTCCACGACTTCCCCCCCCTCCTCCAGCATCCTTCCAGAGCCTGCCTCAGATGGGACTGTATTTCACGGCCCATGGAAAGGGGTGTGCAGATATGTGAGCTGTAAGGGGTGGGGGGGGTGGGGCCACTAAAGAGGGTCCTGTCTCTATAACGGCCACTCGTGATGGAGGGCCCAACAGGGCCACTAACGCTGTGCACTAAGATTGTTCTAGACCTCGGGGCCTCGGAGGAAACATATATCCACCTGGCAACAGGGCTGCGTGCGAGCGCGCGAGTGCGTGCGTGTGTGTTTTCGGGCAGATCTAATCAAGGGCTAATAACAGCACAGTAGGAGTCGTTGGCCCTCGTAAATCAATGTGCAAAATAATTGCTAATACACTGGTTATCGATTACTGCTCGGGCGGCTCATTTTCGGAGGCTAGGGCGAAAGAACTAACAAAGTGACAAGGGTAAAGTGTTATTTCTGTGGCGCGGAGACAGCTGGGCCATGCGGAGGACTGAGGCAGGCAGTAATTCTTAATTGACACCTGTCAGGATAATGACTGCGGTGCCAGCTGCTGCGGGAGAATTTCTCCCCACTTCTGTTCATCTGTCAGCTCTAATACCTTTCTGAGCGCCGTTCCTTTATTCCCGCGCTCCAATCTCTTATTTTAGGCCCCATTCACTCTCTCTCTCGCCCTCGCTTCCCCTCTCTCGCTCTCTCTTTATGTCCCTCCCTATCTCGCTCTCTCGTTGAGCTACCACAGCTAAAAAGTCCTTTGTTTAAGCAAATAAGGTAACAACAAAGTGCATTTTCTTTTGTCTTTCATCTTTGGGCCTTTGTACGCTTGCAGGATATTTGGAGTAGAGGAGGAGGGGGGGTGCAACAGAGGAGGAGGAGGAGGAGGAACACAGAGTCCCAGGACGTGACTTCCCTGAGTTTAAGGGGGCTTTACACGTGTTTACCCAACATCATCAAAGGGCTTCCCTTTGTTTCATGTTCATCTGTCAAAACTGATGTGGCTGAACGCAGACAGACAGGCTCGTCTACAGTCCTGTTAGCATCCACTTCACAGACCCGAGTGACGTCAGCCTTTCGCGTGTGGATTTAGATTTACTGGCCGTCGTTCACCGAGTGCTTGGGAACGATCAATGAGCCACAGATGTCACAGAACCGTCACTAGAGCGCGAAAAGCTTCGCCCTTTGCAGGTCAATAGCCAACACTTTGTCTGCATAAGCGCAGCAAGGATGAACAGGCGTGTGATGTGGGAGTTTATGATTTTGATTTCGGCTGAGCTGCACTGCAGTTTTAGGAGGTATATAATAGAGAGGGCTGTATTCAAAGGGCTGCTGCACAAAAATGTGGTAGCAAAATTGTACATGACCAATTGTGCTAAATGGCTGGACCCCTCGCACTTGATTCAGGCTACAGAATCAGCCAAATGGACAACAAGCCAGGAGAGGCTCACGTTACAGTGATGTTATCACGGGTAGGTGGTGTTCTTAGGCATGGTGTTTACCTAGCCTGGACCTTTTAGCTCAGACCGTAACTTGTTAGCTGCTCAATCTTACTGAAACCAGTACCCTCGGTGGTCCATGCATACAGTCCACCCGTCAGGTGGTCATTGTTGGTAAGTGTATATTGGGTATTTCAGCCAATCAGATTTCAGGACTGGATTTCTATATTAGCTGGGGTCTAGGCCTTTACACTAAGACACTAGGAACAGCTAGAACAGCTGTTTAGCAAAACAGCTGGAAAGTACAAAACAGGTTGGAATTGAATTCTTCTGAAATTTGTTAAAATTTGTAAAAATGAGATGTAATGAAACTACCTGTAGACTAAATAAGATCAATATTTATAAAGGTAAATATTCAGGAAAATTATAATCATAATTTTAGAAGAATGTACAGTAGCACTGTGTGCCGCTGAACACTGGCAATATCTAAAAACAGCTAGCATCGTATTCTTGGGTTGGACTATTTGATGAAAATATATAACTGCAACATTGTGATTTTAAAGGGTTTTTGTTCACAACTACTTTCCTAAAATATAAATATGCACCCCTTAAACATCTTAAGATTGTGGCCTGAAAAGTTGGAAACTAGTTCTTCTGAAATTACTGTGACACTTTTCCAATTGTCAAAGAAGCGAATTGAGATGTGATGATGTAAACCTGCCTACAGAAGTTATAATATTTATTTATTGATGATAAATATTCAGGAAAAGAATCAAAATAAAGCACTATGGGGGAAATTTAAGAAGAATATACAGGAGCACTGTGTGTTTCTGAGCTAAGACAATATCTAAAACCAGCTAGCATCATATTCTGGGGTTGGACTATTTGATGAAAATATATAATCCTATTATATAATAATATTATTTTATAATATTGTGATTTAAAGGTATTTTCTAAAAATGATTTCCTAAAATATACACATTTCTCATCTTTAATGATGTTAAGATAACAAGATTACAACCGCTGTGAGGTGTGCTTATACTGGGTATTTAAACAGCGGCTCCAACAGCAACTCAGCCAATCAGATTTCAGGTCTGGAACTATCCATTTCATAGAGATGCAACATGAATATGCTTATGGACTATTGGCTGAATTTTATATTTGCACACGATAGGGTACCGCTTTATGGCAAACCAGGTATAAAAAAGTTACAAATTCTTGACCGAATTCTTCAGAAATTAACGGGAACACTTTTCAAATTTTTAAAAAAATTCAAAATATGAAACTACTTGTTTGCAGAATGAGGACCATATTAATACAGTTACATATTCAGAAATAAAGTGGTGTATATGTCATTTCTGAAGGATGTACAGTAGTCCCGTGTTCTTAGATTGAGATATTTGATTTGAAATATATAATCGCGATATTGATTAACTAATATTGGAATTTTATAGTTTTTTTTAATAATGGATTTCCTCACTTAAGCCATGTTGGGACAACAATGAATGATGATGCCATTACAGCTGTTGTTCAGTTCTTACGGTTTTGAGATCCTTTCAAATCGCGATTTCACCACCAAACCGTGAATCGTTCAGCCCTATCGCATGTCCTCTGTGTAAATAATTATGATTATCGATTATATCATCCCACTACGGCCCAACATCATGGTCCACATGGCCCTGTCGAGGCATGCTGTGCAAAAGATGCAGGCTTGCATGAACAGTGGGAGCTCTATAAGCCTAATGCAGAAACAACATGGTGAAGGGACAAACTGCAAGCCTGTGCAAATATCGCAGGGGTCGCTTGAATGTGCGTGAAATTCAGCTATTACAATAGACGAATTCTTGAAAGGACAGAAATACACACACTCATACACACACACACATCAAAGGGCGGCCCCCCACAGGCGTGTTCCAAAGCCCCGAGCAGATGTGACGGCGGTACAGTCCTGCAGTTTGTGTGTCTTATCTGATACGGATGTACGCCGAGGAAAACGCCACACTGGGATGAGAAAACTCGAGCGAGCCTCTACAAACAACCACCGCCCTCCCCTCGGAGCGGACACAAAGAGGCAGAGTGGAAAGCCGCAACAGATGAGAGCGGCGCAGGACGGAGAGGAGTCGGGACGAAGGGTCCCAGGGGTCCGCACTGACCCTCGTGTACTCCCTCAGCTCCTCTCTGGGTCACGACTTCGGCTTTTCTCTCTTTTGTACTCTTCCCTCTCTCTCTCTCTCGGTCTCTCTCTGTCTATCTGACTCGCTGTGGACCAAATTAGCTGAGAAACGATCGGAATAGGCGAACGACAGAGCGAGAGAGAGAGAGAGAGAGATACTGTGGAACGAATACAGAGAAATAGATAAGTCAGATAAAATGCATCTGGCTCCTTTGATAGCTCCGTTTCCCATAATGCTGTGCTGCCCCTCTGCTATTCCAAGCCTGCGCTGGTGTCACGCTACCTCTTAGCAGTTGCGTGTGTGTGTGTGTGCGCTGGGGTTTTTTCTGACCCAGGCGTCGAGCGACCGGAGGCGCGCACAGCAACGGAGAGAGCAGTCTGGAGAGACTCCTAATTGAGTCTGAGGAGAGATGGAGAGTTGACATAACTTATGTGGAAACTAAAAACTCCCAATCGTGTAAAAAGCTCATTAGGCTCGGGGATAGCTTTACTAGCAGCTCGGCGCGCCGCAGCTACATGCACTCATGCTCCTGGCATACTGTAAAGGCCGAGCATATTTTCATTTCGATCCTTCGTTTTTCCCATAAAACCTGTCATCAATCTTCATTACTCTACTCAACCTCCATGTTTCTAAGCCAGGGCCGGAGTGGGGGTGGCCGGGTGGCAACAACAACAACAACAGCAACAGCAACGATAACTGGACGCTCTTTGATTTCCTATAGGCCGCTGACTTTGACGGCTCGCATGCAAATTAGCCTATTACTTTTGAGTGGTGGGCGTAAACATGGGTATCGACTAAAGAGGTCAATGTCACCGGTTAACGACGAAAGCGAGTTGCTTGGGGCGTCCGCCTGGCCGCACTGTATTCTCTCCCCTGGATTATCCCCACCAGGGTCGGCCCATCCCCCAACCGCCGCCCCTAAAAAGTCTGAGGCAGGCCAGTGCTGGCGTTCGATCCGGCCCAGGCCTCGCTCAAAGTGAGAACACACGGTTTAAAACTGGAAATAACTTTTTTTTTTGCGGTTTTAATTTCCCTTTCAGTGGCAGCACAAAGCGCAGCATCCAAACGCACACATGCGCCTCGAGAAAAAGTTTTGGCACCCCTCGAATAAGAGTAGCCCCAATTATACCGTGACCCGAAGTTGGTCCCAAGCGGCCAAACGGCTCCCCCCTCTTACGGAAAGCCTGCTGTATTCAGTTCTTCAAGCGCCTTCAGAACGGGGCCATCAGGAAAGGCTGTCGGTTGGTATTATAACGCTAACCGTCGAGCGTGAACCTCAGCGCCGGCGATATAGACTGGACTATCATATTCAAGCATGTTTGCATTTAAAGCAAAACAAAAACCACAACGAACCAAACGGCCTGTAGAGATTTCTGCTTCCTGAACGACATGACGTACATGTGCAGCGTGCAAACGTCCAGCGTGTCTTATGCTGCAAATGTATAACTGGGATCCAAAGCAGTCAAGGTCACTCGGCTGGGAAAACAGCTCACGCCACAACAGCAGTTATCCGCTCCTGATCCTCATCAGATCAAGAAAAGATTACAAAGTAAACACGCCTGCGAGCTGCTGCCATACGTGCACGGCGGCAGCTGCGCACGAGGGCATATAACGCCAGGGAGAATGGTGTAAAAATAAAAACGTGAATAATAATATTAATAATAATATAAATTATAATATAAATAGCAATAATAATAATAATAAACAGCAGCCAGTGACCTACATCAGGCTGGGCTACATAAAGGTACACACACAGAGATATGTGTTCAGATGTAGTGTTCAGTGAGAGGCCCAGACCGGCAGCGGCGGCGGCGTGTTCAGTAACATACGGAATGGCGGGGGTGATTTAACACACTGGAGATAATGGCGGTGTGTTGACTAAGCGCGGGCCCTGATTGGCCGAGAGCCTCCGTGGGCCCAGCGGTGCGGTTAAAAGCCAGGATTACCGAGGTCATTAAGCAGCATCGCTGCGGTGACGTGATTAGTCAGGTAGCAAAGTCCATTTGTCACCTGCGCCTGAAAATTGAGTTAATACGGCACTACGGGCTATGGGAACTGTATAATATCAACTTGATTACATCAAGGCAGCTGCCGAGCTGACACCTAGCCGAATTTGTCAGCTTTAATCGTTAGGAGCTGTCACAAATCCATCAGAAGCTCAGATAATTAGGCCCCTATCTAACGAAAGCAGCAGAGGAACTGTTACCTTTTTTTTCTCCCCCTTTCTCTCTCTCTCTCCCTCTCCCTCTCTCTCTCTCTCCCTGATAATTAAGAAGCCTTTCGTCCTGAGGAAAGGGCTGAGTTTAATGACTCCTTGTGCTGCTTCAAAACCAAGCAATCGGTGGCTGCTGTTTAGCCACGGCTTGCCACGCTCCCCGATTCGCCTGCCTGCTTTAAGCACAACACTGCCCGGGAACTGCAGGCTGCAGGATTAAGCTGAAGCTAGCCAGCCGGCTCGTAAAAAAAAGACGCAAGGCGTTCGCTTGACCATATACGACCGGGCCGGCTTCTAAAGCACGAGTCCACCCAGGTGCAGTCTACCGCATGGGGTCGAGCAGACCTCCTAGCTCCACCGGTACGCGGCTCGGCCTCGGCACGGGAGGCCTGCGCCTGCACTCCAAGGGAAAGCAGCACATAAAACGAATGGCTGCAGCGGGCCCACGCTGGGAGGCCTGCTCCGATCCCACTGCACCAAAACAGCCGGAGCAGGACCCTGCCAAAAAACAACTCCTCCACCGAGGAAAAGAGGAGGAGGAAGAGGAGGAGTGGGAAAACCGAGCTTCTCTACATGCACCTGATTCCTGGGTGTAGTAGCCGTGAGCTCGGCCCTAACAGACTAGCGGCTCTCGTGTTTTCCTCTCCCTGTTTGGAATTGAGAGGCGTCAGGCTCCGGGACCGATGGAAAACCAGGCCCTGCCAAATTCTGATTGACCATTACAGCCAATGATGTATATGCCTGTCAAAAGACGGACAATTAAATCAATATTCAGCGGAGGCGGGTGCAGGGGGAGCGGTGGGGGGCTTGATGGCTTGTTTTTGGGTAGGACCTGCCAGGTCAGATTACCAGCCGCCATCTCACCTCCGCCAGCCTTTAAACTCCCGACAACAGTCTCTCCAGATGAGCCGACGCCGCCAGGAAAGTTTTGGAAGCAAAACATTCCATTTCGGGAGGGAGGACGGCGTCCCTCGTCGCAGCAGCGTGAGGGAATTAAGCTGGGGGTTAAACCCTACCAGCCTGCCTGTAAGGCCACCTCTAGCGGGACATCCCAAGCCGATCGTGGCAGCTCTGGGTGGCGTGGTGTGCTTTCCTCTCGTCGGTTTTCGACGCTCATGTGCGGTGCATTGCGGCCTCGCGGCCCCTCTCTACGAAGGGACGGACTGACCTGACCATCTCAGCTGAGTTGACCAGACGGCCACTCCTCCTAAACATTCAAGCGAACCAGAGACAGGAAATGCAAACACGTCCGGGAACTTACTGGAGCCCGGGAGAGAAGCTCCCCACTCAGCACCCTCTATCAGGACAGAGATGGTTTTTAGGGTGTTGCTTTCAGCGACACGCCCCAATTTCTCACTCTCTCTCTCTCTCTCTCTCTCTCTCTCTCTCTTTCTCTAAAAAGAGAAAAAAGTACAACTATGCCCCCACCACCTCATCCGCCATCCCCCCATCCCTTCCCAACTCACCCCTCACCAAAAGTTGTCCTCCTGGCTAGGAGAGATCGCCAGAGAGAGATCCACCCCCCCGCGCGCGCGCGCGCGTTCTCTCTCTCTCTCTCTCCCTCTCTCTCCCTCTTTCTATCGCGCGCGTGTGCGCGCACACACGCCCGTTTCCATGGCGAATGATTCGCTGATGGTTATCGGGACTGAATAGATCAAAGGGAGCCACATGACAGGCGATCAATCAAGCATCAAATGAAGGATGGCAACGCGCGACCAAACACGAGCGCTGGAAAACTCTGCAAAGTGCGTTTGATCTTTGGAAGCGGGGTGGTGGGAGGGGGGAGAGAGGGGGCACCCACCCTCGTGCAGCAATAGCCCCCCGTTTTTTTTGTTTTTTTTTGAGCAATTAGCGCTTTTCTTCTTCTTCAGTTTTTTTTTTATCTGCTTTAGTTTAAAAGCGTGTACAAATCTAGAAGCACGTGCACATAAACATACAGTACATAGGTCAAGCGATGCCAGTCTGCCAGCCTGGCCCGGCCCGGCCCGGCCCGACCCTGGGTGGGCTAGTTCGCGTTATCAGTGCTAACTGGGTTATTGATAGAGTTCAGTGTGTCTGATACAGACACGGTGCCGTGAGTGCGTGTGGCTAGCTCGTTACCTGAGGACCGCCTGGGTGCTTGCTGCTTTCTCCGCGGCATGCTGCTGCTGCTGCTGCTGCTGGTGCTGCTGCTGCTGCTGGTGGTGGTGGTCTCCAACTCTTTCCACTTGACTTTTCATACAGAAGCGAAATGGACGAGTAAACAAAAACAAAAACAACAGCAAACTAATAAAAAGAGAGAGAGAGAGGGTGAAAATGTGTCACGTGTGACGTTTCTCTCTTTCTCTCAATCGTTCCCGGAGGTGGTTTCTGTCCGTCTGTCTGTTTGTTTGTTTGTTTGTTTGTTTGTTGGTTGGTTGGTTGTTTTTTCAGTCGTCCCCCCTCCGCCTCTCCTTCTCGCTCTGTCCTTCAGTCGCGCGGATCGTTGTGGGAAAGGGACGCAAGTTTCTTTGGCCGCAGCGCCGGCGCGTCTTCCCTCCCGAGGAGCGGCTCTTGGCGGGCAGATCTCTCAGGCTGACACGTTTGTGGACTCGACATGATCGTCCGCCTCGTTCATTCTCCCCGCTGCCATCCGGAGGAGGGAAAAAAAACGGGGGGAAGGAAGGAAGGAGTGAGTGAGTGAGTGAGTGCGTGAGTGAGTAAGGGAGGGAGGGAGAGAGGTAGGGAGGGATCACGGAGGACCGAGGGTTCACCAGAGAAACTTCCACGATCGGAGGAGATACAGCAGCGGGAGGGCAAAAAAAAAAACACAGAGCGGAGAGGAGCACAGATAAATAGCCTCGTCCAGCTGATCCTGTAGTTCCAGTCCAGGCGACTTCAGTCAGGATCTGGGCCGGGAGAAGGAGGGAAGGAGGGGAGGGGGAAAACAGAACGAAAGAAGAGGAAGAAGAGAGCAGACGGTTAATCGGTGAATGTCAGTCAGTCAGTCAGCCAGCCAGCCAGCCAGCCAGCACGGGCACACCTCGACGGAAGCGCGCAAAGCGGGCAGCCCGGGGAAGAAGATCAGGAGGATGAGGAAGAAGGAGAAAGAAGAAGGAGCGATCAAAAAAAAAAGGCTTCTCCTTCGAAGTAATTAAGCGCGAGCCGAGGAGGAGAACGCGAACGGGCTCCGGTGCACGGGTCTCCTGACTGGAGAATCACGGAGAGAGAGAGAGAGGGTGAGAGAGAGAGAGAGAAAGAGAGAGAGCGAGCGAGAGAGAGCGTTTCAGACAGCCTCAACTGATAGACAGACGCATCGAGTCGCCTCCCGTGCTCCCTCTCTACACTCCACCCCTCCGAGGAGCGTCACTCTGACAGCGAAAACCTACCTGTCAATCTTTTTAATTGTTCTGTTTTTTTTCCTCCTTTCTTTTCTCTTTTTTTTTATATTCCTCCACTCCCTCCTCCCCAAAACAGGGTCGGGAGTGAGGAGGAGTGAGGGAAGGAAGGAGAGAAGGAGAAGGAGGAGGGGGGAGAACGACAGAAATCACACCGCTCGACTCTTTACTCTTATTCACTCTCGTCAAACAAACAGTGTAAACAGTCGGGCTTCATCTGGAGAGTCGGGCTCCTGGAACTTCCAGGCTCCTGGTCTGAAGGGGAACTCCACCCTAATAATAATAATAATAATAATAATAATAATAATAATAATAATAATAATAATAATAATAAAGTAAGGTCACCTAGAGTGGTGTGAGGTGTAAACACACACGGCCAATTCCACACACACAGATAGATAGATAGATAGATAGATAGATAGATAGATAGATAGATAGATAGATAGATAGATAGATAGATAGATAGTGGTCACCGTCGTTACATCTACACTGTCACACCGACACCGTGTGTCTTTGCGCCACCCCAGACCACTCTCTGACTTTGTTTACACTGGAATCTCAGCGTGCGGGAATTCCGCGTATTCGCTGGACTTCCCCTTCCGTGGCTGCGGGTAAACAGAGCAGGACGGATTTAGTCACATTCAGCCTTTTCTGCTCTAAATAAGGACAGCACCGCTCCCCTCCACTCGTTTAATCATTTAAGCATGTTCGCTTCTGTGTTTCTGTATCTGTAACACCCCCCTCCCTCCTTGTCCCTTTCTCTCCCTCCCTCCCTCTCTCTCTCCCTCTCTCTCTCTCTCTGTCTGAAAGACAGTTGGAAGTTGCGGATTGATTCGTTCCACCTTACTAGGAAGTGAGCACTTTGCACGGGAAGGGGTGGGACTCTGCCGGCCGGGTTCAGCGTGGCCGAGCTAGAGCCCCCCTCTCTTTCTCTCTCTCCCTCTCTCTCTCTCTCGCTCTCGCTCTCGCTTTCCATCCAGAGGCGCGCGCGACTTCTTATTCTGATTCACTTCAAGCACAGAACCCGCTGTAACTGTAAATGTAATGACGTGGCCCTCGCGCTGGCCGCCCTCGTGCAGCCGTGAAAGAGTGAAAACCAAAACAACCGCCCCCCCCACCCCTTTCTGACACTGACAGAGAGGTGAGGTCCACGCGGTGTCCACTCCGAATAAGTTGAGTTGGGGAGTTGAGGAGGAGGAGGAGTAGTGGGGAGGAGGAGGAGGAGTGTGGGGGTGATTTTGTTTTTCTTTTCTTTCTTTCTTCCTTTCTTTCTTTTTTGGGGGGCCGGCCTCCTTGAAAAGTAGTGGCGCGCGCGCTTCTGGCCTCGCCGTCTACATCTGTGTGTGTGTGTGTATGTCTTTAGCTGCCCTCCTCGCTCTCTTACACACACATATACAGGAGGCGCGCGCGCGCGCGCACGCACGCACGCTCGCTCGCACACACGCAGGCGCGCGCGCGCGCGCTTCCTTTCCCCTTTACCGAGAGCACGAGAAGGAGAAGAAGAAGGAGAGGAAGAAGTAGAGGAAGAAGGAGAAGAAGAGGAGGAAAAAGGGAAGACGGCGGTGATGCTGCTGCCGCCGCCGCACCGATTGAGATTCCGGTGAGTTACTGCACGGCACGTTCGCTTGCGCTCGCGGAGGACTGCTAGTAGTGCGCGTGCCGCCACGCGACCGTAACTTAGGTCGCGCGGAGCTCAGGAGGAAATAGAGAGAGCGAGAGAGAGAGGGAGAGAGACGGTTTGCGACCGAGACGGGCTCGCGGATCCTCTTACCTTTGGCGGGGCGGTGCGTCCTCCAGCTCGCGCCAGCTGCCTCCGCGCTGCTGCTGCTGCTGCTCCCTCGCGCCCTTCGCCCGTCGGCACAGGCTAATCATGTGGAGAGCGCGGCCAAGTTTCCCGCCACGCCATGTGTCCGTGCCGCTCGCTCGCCTAGGCGTCCGTCTGGCAGTCTATCCGTCGATCTGTCTGTCCGTCCATCCTCGCGCCCACCAGCCGCGCGCCTGCCTGTCGCTGCTGACGGCTCTTACGTCACCAGGCTTCCATCACGCACGCTTCCATCAAGTCATCACGCACCGCTCAGCATGGCAGCAGTGGTAGGGCATCGATATGTATGTGCCATAGAGGAGGTCTGTACAGCCTGCAGATGTTTATTTGTTGGTGTGGAAAACACAGAACAAAACAAACAAACAAAAATACCGGAAATTAATATTTTCTCATATAGCTAATTATCTAATACATATCTGTCTTATTGTAATCAGTGCGTTTATATGTGTAAGTCATGTTATATTTACTGTTATATGTAGTTTATATTATTTTATTATAATAATAATAATAATTATTAGTGTTATTAATATTATTAGTATTATTGTGCCTATATAATGCATTGTTGTTTAAGCCTATTATTATTAATATTAATATTATTAGTAGGAGTAGTAGTGGTAGTTCAGCCTACCTACCACAAAAAAGGATTGTTCTTCAGGGGTTCTTGGATACAGGCAATGGTTATATTAAAAACCATGGGTTCCATACAGAACCATTGTTGCTAGGCCTATTATTATTAATATCATTAATATTTTAATTATATTTATTAGTAGTAGTGGTAGTTCAGCCTATGCACCCAGATAAAGATGTTATTTTAAGATGTCTTTAGTGAAGTCAGTGGTTCTATTAACAACCATACGTTCTATACAGAACCCTTGTTGCTCACCCTATTATTATTATTATTATTATTAATATCATTATCAATATTAGCAGTAGTGATAGAAATAGTATTAGTAACAGTGATAGTTCCTATGCACCCAACCCAAAAACAGATGTTTTTTTTCAAAGGTTCTAGTAAAGGTAGTGGTTCTATTAGGAACCATGAGTTCTGTACAGTGCCATAACTGCTAGGCCTATAATTATTAATATAATAATAATTCTAATAATTCTTATAATTAATAGTAGTGCAAGTGATATTTCAGCCTACATACTTAAAAAAGATGGTTCTTTAAGGGTTCTTAAATAAAAGCAATGGTTCTATTAAGAACCACGGGTCCTATGCAGAACCCTGGTTGCTAACCCTATTATTATAATTATTAATATTAATATTAGTAGTAGTGATAGAAATAGCATTAGTAGTAGTGACAGCTGAACCTACGCACCCAAAAACAGATGTTTTTTCAAGGGTTCTAGTAAAGGGAATGGTTCTATCAGGAACCATGAGTTCTAATACAGTGCCATTGCTTCCATTAATATATTAATAACCATTTTAATAATTATTATAATTAATAGTAGTATTATAAGTGGTATTTTATGGATGGTTCTTTAAGGGTTCTTTACTAAAGGCAATGGTTCTATTAAGAACCATGAGTCCTATGCAGAACCGTTGCTGCAGCGCCTGTTATTATTACTAGCAGTAGTTGTATGTGCAGTGATAGTTAGGGTTCTTTAGCTCTATCTAGAACCCTAAGTCCGGTATAGAACTATTTGCATGCTTAGATGGTTCTTTGAATGATGAAATGGTTCTTCAGATTGATGGGGGATGTAGATGGTTCTAGATATATATATATATAGAACCATTTTCATTAAGGTTCTTTCAAGCCTGAACCTTATGTGTCCCACCGCAGAGAGAAAAAGTCACGCAGCTAGAAGAAGGAAGAACCGTTCCTGCATTCAAACAAGCGTTCACTGTTCCAGAAAGAACCACCACCTGTACTAAAGAACCCATTCTTAAGGGTGTAGCAGTTGTTGTAGCAGCATCATCACTGATATTCGTTATTGATTATTCTACCAGCAAAGATATTACTCCATCTGATCTCCTTACACAGCAGCCGGAATGTTCCACAGGGTTCTCTTTACGTTCCCAGCCTCCCTGACGGAGCTCCGGCTCTCTGAGAGTGGGATCAAACCTGTGAACCAGGTGTGGAGCCCTGCGTTACGGCGCAGCTAAGCCACTGGGCTTACGCACCCCTTCCTAAACAATCCTGACCGCGCGTTTATCGGGAGTCGGCATTGGCAGGTTAAAGGGAGAGATGTGTATGTAGGTCACATACGTCAGCGTGAAGATACCGCATAGAGAGGTGCAGAGGAGGAGGAGGAGGAGGTCCGAGCCCACCTGTGTTCAGATTTAAGCTGACTGTCTTTAATATACAGCAAGCCAGCTTGACCGGCCCTCAGCCTGCAACTTAACACGGCCGTTTGTTCCTAAATGATTCATGATCTGCTCACTTACCGTGCCGGGTAGCTGAGGTAGGGAACGTTAACGTTAGGGCCGTCGGCCCATCTGTAGGTCTAACGTCGCTCCGTGGCTAACATCATACAGATGCATATGAAGCGTGGACCGTCCCCTTATTCCCTTCCTGCCATTCGGGCTAGAACCTACCTGGCCTCGCGCCACAGACACACGTCCCAAGGTATCAACCTTAACCCACACCACCGTACATACAGCTGGTGCTGAGATCAGCCTGCGTTCAAAGACCCGCAGCAGATATGCGCTTCCATAAGGAGATGGTTTTATACTTTATGGGGTTTAATTATAATATCCTGTAACACGGACCTGCAGAACCGGGCCTGGAGGAAGCCTATGTGCCGGTGAAATGCCTGGAGCACTGCACACGTAGCCTGAGACATGTGTAGCATTTGCTTATTCAGGTAGACCTAGTCTTAATTTTTTATTTTTTTCATTTCTTAATGTATAATGTAGATATATAGTAGGTGGTGTGTATAAGTTTTAGCACCTAGAATAAACACTGCTGGGCAGTATGGCCATGTGAGTCGTGGTTATTGTCCCAGTGTTCCAGTACAGTGCAATATGCTTTCCTGGACATAGCATGCATATAGTGGGAGCTCAGTTGGTCTGGCTTAACTGTATGTAGTGCAACACAGTGTGTACACATTTTTAATAAATTGTAGTTTTTATTTTCAAGTATTTATTCATACATTTTTTAATTTTTATTCATTCAGAGAAATAATTAAAAAAAAATATTTTAAGAAAATTATTTTTAAGAAAATCATTTTTTCTTAAAATGATTTTTTCTTAAAATATTTTTCTTAAAAAATATATATTTTTTTACAAATATTTCTTATAAATTCTTTCTCTGTTTAAGAAAAAAATATGATGTTTTATATGAAGTATATTGTGTCCCATGAACTTGTTTTAAAATATAACAAAATTATACAAACAGACTTTCAGGGTTTTCTTTTCAAAAAAAGAAAAAAAGGAAAAAAAGAAAAGCTGGTTAGAAAAAAACACAAGTTGGGTTCTAGATAGATAGTTCTGTAACCTGACCTAATTTAAGGAAGTACTAAGTAGTCAGGTCATGGACGGTTACTGAACTTCCTCCAAGCCGGCTTTAAACAGGCCTACACATTAACATGGCCCGCACGAAAACACTGCTTATTGTATTAATGTTATAATATTTTACATTATTATTATTATTATTAATTGTTTTTAATTAATTTATTTTTCATTTTTATCATAATTCTGTTATATGATTTACTTATTTATCTTTAATTGTCACGTGCATAAACCGTTTGAGATGATCTCCATGACACATATCATATACCAGCATCAGCCCACAGTTCCCACACCAGGTCGTCCCTGGCCCTCTGAAAGTGAAGCTGCGTCCACTATAGGCATGCTTATTAATATAAAGACCTATTTCCATAAAGGTTCTTTTCAAGCCTGAACTATATGTGTTCCACCACAGAGAGAAAAAAACATGCAGCTAGAAGAGGGAAGAACCGTTCCTGCATTCAAACAAGCAGTCACAGACTAAAGAACCACAGTCTGTACTAAAGACCCCATCCTGAAGGGTGTAGCAGTTGTTGTAGCAGCATCATCACTGATATTCGTTATTGATTATTCTACCAGCAAAGATATTATTCCCTCTGATCTCCTTACACAGCAGCCTATCAGGGAATCCCAATCCCATTAGAGAGAAAAGGTGCCCACTAGGGTTCCCTGAGCGTTTCAGCAGATGAACCAGTGTTGGATAGTTTGTATCTTTCGCTGTAGAACCTTTAGGTTAAATGGAAATCTTGGAAACGTGGTTCTTTTCCGGTTCTGGGAAATTTTCCAACTTTCGGCACCTTCGCTTTTAAGGGTCTGGTTAGACGACCGCTTGTTTAGACGCTCCGGGTCAAATGTCACCTTCTGCTGTAAATATGGTGATTTATAATTTTACGTATTTTTGATTTTGGCTGAAATGTCAAATTCGGTAAACAGAGAGTGCCTGTGCATTGAAATCCATGGAAGTGCGTTGCCTAAGGAGGACGTGCAAACTTATTCACACTTAGGGAATCAACAGAATCCGTGTGATTTGTCCGGAAGCACAGGCTTTCACACGCGCCTTCATTTCGGTCGCTGGAGCTCCGTGCACGAGACGGATTGCGACACCGTTAGGCATATCCGCAGCCTGGAGTCGGGGCAGACATGCACTCTTCCTACAGCCCAACAAGCTAGTGTGGAAGCATCCGGTGTTCAGGTATTCCACTGTACTGTTAGAACCTTAAAACCTTGTTCTTCTGTTCAGCATTCCCTACAGTGCATGATGAACAGACACAGCTCGGAGCGACTCCGGATAAAACCCTGGAGTTAAAAGTCATGAAGATTTGTGCTGCTTCTGCATTTTGGAAATTCCCGTGGTTTTCCTACATGCCCACTGGCCTTAAGGTCCACCCCTAGACAAGACCCCTATAGTTCATTGCTTATGTATCTTCCCATCTAGACCAGGCTACGGTCGACCATCAGCACCATCACACTGCAGCTGCTTATTGAGAGCCGGCTGTACTGTGGAGCTGCTCCTCCAACGGGCGACGTATCCGGTGCAGGATCTGTGACGGGATTAGAAGTGAAGTGCAGAGGGAGATTTGAAGTGTTGGTCTTTGAAGGAGCGCAGCTCGTCACATTAGATCAACATTCTCATCCCGATCGCTCGCCAGCCATACGACGCAGGACGTGTCCGCAGATATGTACGTCAAGATCTAAACATCTATAAACAATACATGTAGAACAGCGCCAGCCCCCCCCGCAGCCCCCTACCTCACTCGCCCACCCCCCCCTCGTGTGTGGAGCACCTTTGTAGATGTTGACTGTCACAATGACAATGTTTTCTCTTCGGGAAAAAGGGAATAAAGCACGATTCCCTTTTAACCAGCATGACGTTCTAACATCACTGTCATGTACACTCGAGTGTCTGGACAGCAGAGGCGGCGTTAGTGAGCAGGACAGCAGGTTCCAGGCGTTCTTCACGTATACCGTGTAGGCATATGCACAGAGGTAAATCATATTGCATCCTGATTCTGATACAAGGTACGACTCACAGAACTCTACGTTTGAGCATCCCTGATCTAGTTACACACCGCTGTTGGAGCCAAGCCTTGTATCTCAGTATCAGTCATTTTTCAGATTTGACTTTATTTGAATCTTCATGTTGCCCTTTACAATGTGTGAGAATTTTAGGACGAATAGCCTAAAAGAAATGACTCTAAAGGACTCGGAAAACCGTCTGGTTCCATTGACGTGCATTAAAAACGATGTAAGTTTTTTCCTTCTCCTGTAAAGTTACCATTTTGGATAGCAAGGTTTAGCTTTGAGTGCAGAACTACATGCCGTATGTATATTTTAATACAGAAATAATGTTTATTTGCTGAATTTAGCGTATTGAAAAACATAAACTCCAATTTTGTTTCCATTTTGTTCCCCAATATTTTATTATTTAATAGAAATTTGCTCTAAAAATTTGCAGAAGTGTGTGTTAACGTTTTCTTATCTAACATTTTCTCACATAAATGTATATGATATTATACTAAAAGGCCCATATTCTATATTGTCTCCTACATAATATCCCCCTTTGAGGTCTACTATCTGTAACTGTTAACATTTGTTTGGCTTTACAATTCAAAAACATCATTTTACATGACCAATTTCCAAGCAGACAAATTTTTTACTGTTACTGTGCCTTTAAGAATGAAATGTGTGTTCTAATTGGTTGCCTGCCTTTGCACCTCACTAAAAATCTCCTTATAACTTTATTATGAATAGGCGGGGCTAAGCTATTATAGGTTGAGGTACATATCAGCCTGTGTAAAGAAAAACAAGGATCTCCACGATGGTAACTTTATAAGAGAGGGCAAAAACCGAAATTAATTTGAAAGGAAGTCAATGGAACCAGACTTTTCCAGGAAGTGATTTTCTGCTGGTCCATTCATCATGAAATTCTCACACAGTGTAAACAGCAGGAGCCATATTCAAAGCATGCATGAAATTAAAAATCGACACTGAAATGAAATAAGTCTTTTGAGGCAGGCTAGTTTTCGTTTTTGGGCCGTATGGACTGTGAATGGTACCTATTAGACATATACGCAAGGTCTTTAGTTTTAATATGGGAGTCTGTGCACTCGACGCTTCGTCTGGCTTAAAAGGACTTATAGTGTCATTTCACGAAATATTAATTATTAATTATTAAATATTTCTAAATGCTTCCTCCCATCCTGCAGGTGATGACATCATCCGTCAGAGAGGTCGACTTGGCAAACCACAGGTCAGAGGCCCTAATGCTCATGGTTACGTTACTGAACACTCGCTGAGCACTCCTTGCCATGCTTTGTCAGTTTGTTCCTTTCATATTTTCTTCCCACACACGAAGGACCCAGCAGTGCAGGATAAAATCTGAATGTGTATATGGGTTATTCTGACAATACATTAATATGTTACCATGCAAAGGTTTAGAAAGAATGTTTTCAATAAGAGAAAACCAGGACAGTGGCACAAAATGATTCTTATGGGTTATAAATATGTTCAGCTTTACCGTTTTAATAATTGGTAGAACAGAAATGAAAACGTTTTTGATGTGGCCACAGTTCTTATAATAAAAGTATTATCCAGAACTCGTTTTATTTCAGTAATGGAGATCACGTTTTTATGAAAATTGGCACAAAAAATAAAGAAACAAATAAATAAATAAATAAATATTTTTTTTACACAGACTTATTTATTTATTGGTGAGGAAAAAAATAATAATAATAATATATATATATATATATATTAATTTTACATATATGATTTTTTTATTTTTCCATATAAGTTGAAATATTTAAATGCACATTATGCAACCTATTATTGTATATAAAAGCACAGCATTTATTTATTTTTATAACAAATGATTCCAAAATGATTAAAAATAAGTAAATAAAATAAATAATATGGCCAACAATTCCAATTTTTTTTTGATAGTGTTTGATTATGGCATTTTATGTAAATTTGAAGATTATATTAAATGTGCAGGGTAAATTATGCTGAAGCATTCAGTTACAACCAGTTAGCAGTTTACTTACAGAGGAGGCACATCATTAAAGAAAAAAAACAAAAATCGTTTTTTTGTAGTATGTCAACAAATTTCCATATATTGCATAAAATCTCCATATAACACAAATCTAAATTAAGCAGCTCGTTTTTAAAAGACTTGCATTATAATGAAAACCAACACATTTACACATATCAGCCATATACTGTTCCAGTATTCACAGTAACAGAAACCATCATGTAAAAATGAATTATGACAACATCACCATAGCAAGACCCCACACAGAACATACCAGAACAATGTAGGGCATGGGATCTCTAAACGCAAAGACTTTCTAATTCAGGCAGATAAACCTCCTCTATTAATACGACTAGCACTAACACCGACTCCTGCTATTCCAGCACTGCAGCAGCTGTGTTAGGCTCGGTACAGTGTAGAACTGGGGGCCTAATTATAAGCCTTATCTGTGTTGCACAAAGACTTTGCATGTAAAGACACCATATCCTCTTCCTGTGCTCTTATGTACGGTCGTAATTGGGACATTCCTGATAAACCGCCTCTATTAATACTACTGCACTAATACTGTAGTGGCTCCACTGCGACAGCTGTGTTAGGCTCGGCACAGTAAAGAACTCAGGGCCTCTTCCTCTAAAGAAGTCCTTCACGAGTGAGTCTTTAAAGCGCTCTACCACGCCATAACGATCCTTGCACTACAGCGCTTTTGGGGCCTCTATAATAGTGGGCCGTGAAAGCCTGTATCGCCCCTCCTACACGTGCTGCCGTGGCCTTTGTTGAGTTTTCGGTAATAGTAATATTTATCATGTTAAGGTGAGACAGTGTAAGTGAAGAGGGTAATTATGCCAAACAATAGATATCACAGTGAGCCTTTATTAATGGCAAGTGTTTAAAGTTTAGCAAAAAAAATACATTATTTTATATTATTATATTTTCTAGTGTATGAGTTTCCTAATCAGATACACCCACATTTGCATATTTTAGAAAAAAAATCTAGATTTTGCATGGCTTAAATAAAAGTGCTTATTTTATTGTGGGTACACATATTACAGAAATAAATAATTAACCAAATTCTTAATTTTAAATCAAAAACTGATTTTTTTTAGGGTTTAATTGCGGAAATATTGCCATTCAGTGTTATTAAAAAATCCAACCTAAATTTAGCTATGAGCAATATATTAAGAAATCCAGGATTCTATAAAATGAAGTTAGGAATGAGCCTGTAGAATTTTCAGAATGTAGGTATGTTAGAATTCTTAGAAGAAGATATTATACCCTGAATTTAGAGAAAAGCTGAAAAGCTTTGTGTGAACGATGAATTTGGCATGACCGGAATAGGCATATTTGTATATCGTATATTGTATAACGCCCCTGTCCAAAGAAAAACATTCCATTTTGTTGATTTTTACTTTTATGCCTCATTTGATCACATGAGCTGCTGTTTACACTGTGTGTGAATTTCATAAAGAATGGAGTAACAGAAATGGCCCATAACTGCTTGGAAAGACGTCTGGTTCCATTGACTTCTATTCAAATTACGTAAGGTTTTTGGCCTCTCCTGTAAAGTTGCCATTTTGGAGCTACCTGTTTTTCTGTGGACAGCGGCGATATTCTAGTTTCTGTTCTATCAGGAAACTAGGCTTTCAGTAATATAGGACAGGACATGTGCCAGGTCTTCATTAACGTTGCTTTGGTAGAACACAGCCTGACATAACTGAATTGGCTAAAAGGACAGAAATAAAGAGAATTTGTGTTATAAATGTTATTAATTCAAAACAAATCTGAAAAATGATTACCTGAAATCCATTTCGGTCTGTAGTGTCTTTCTACAACCCTAAATCCTATCATTTATATTTTATAAAATCATTATTGGTGAAATTTTCCCAAGTTACCAGTTACACATGCTCTATTCCTTCATCAGTGTTTATTTCATTTATCAACGAATTGAGAATTCCTGACTGAAGCTGAAAATAAAGTATTAAATAAAAATTTTGAATGGTGATCTACGTGCTTCTGTTGCTTAAACGAGCCAATGAATAAACAACTAAAATAAACAAGGTAGCGGTGTCCCTTCTTTATGTGTGTAACCCTGCCAGCAGAACAAAACCTCATAACTTCATTTTAGTTTTTCTTCAGTTTTTGATGTAGTGGAAAAGTGCCTGTAGTTTTTTTGGGTTTACATTAAAGTACAGCATGTTTTTTTCTTTTCCTGTTAAATTCTCGATTTGCAGATATAAGGTTTTGTTTTGATAACAGTAATATGCTATTTGTTTTTACAGTATGTACAGTAAAGGTCCATATACAAAAGATACAGTCATGTACAAAGTTTTAGGGAGCCCTTGTCCGATTACACATGGCTGGTTTTGTGAAATGAAGCACATATGTATGTATTGCTATACGACTTTGCTCTAACATCCTCAGTTTTTCCAGCTTACCTTTACAGTGGAATTTCTGGGAGAGTGTGATAAAGGACCCCAAAGATTTTCACATTTACTTTCATTAAAACTTTACACTCAAGTTCTAGATTCAGGTTTCAGGTTTATTTGTCATTTGCACATCGTGTCAGGACATTTATGCATTGAAGTGCTAGTGGTGAGGCTCAGGTGGATACTCTACAGCAGGGCAGCATTAATATACATACTAACTAAATAAATTAAATAAAGAGATTTAAAAGAGATATATTAAATAAATACAAAATACACAGAATACAGAATATACAAAGACAGGAGGGGTCTGTGGGGGGTCTGATATGTACATTTATCATAAAAACTAATAAAAAAAACGCTAACATTTTACACTGAATGACATAAGTGTACCCTCTAAGACACTACAATGACTTTAACGTCCAACGGTGTCCCCTAAAACTTTATTTATTATGGGGGGGGGGGGGGGGGGGGGGGGGGGTGGGGGGGGGGGGGCGGGGGGGGGGTGTAGGGCACATGTTGGTACGGTTCCATAATCTAATGATCAGACACAGTGTATAGAGTCAATACAACTACAAAATATAACTGTGACTGATTATGGTTTAGTTATGTTCTCCAGCTAAAGCTACTGACAACGTACCCCTGAGGTCACCACACCGGTGATGCTTTCCTCTGAAGGCGATAGAACACATATAAATAAACAAATATGTGATCCTTTGTGATTTGAGGAATATGAGTTTGTAGTATTAACCTGTTCCAGATCTCTCCCTCTTGGAAATATTTATTTACAGTTGTAATCCTAGGGCTAGTTTGGCAATTAGATCAAAATACATTGAAACGGAAAAATCAGAGTGTATATATATACGACGTGCACAAATTTCTGAAAGTTGATCCATATGTGATTTTTACAAAAAAAAAAACATAAGTAGTGCTCTTTTATAAAGCTGTAGTGCAGGAATGTAAATTCCAGTACACTATAGGCTACACTGTATGCCATGGTGAGCTACTGATTAGGTCATTTAGCAAAGAAATCTCTTATCGCATTGACTTACTTTACGGCTAGCTACTTTTTCCCCTTTGTCAGACACTTTTCCAACATGGGAGATTTAAAAGTCCTGATAAAACGGCTCCAAAAAAAGACAAACTCTTCCATAACATATACAATCTTCGACCTTCAATCAACGACACACCAAATGAGTTTTATACATTCATTGACAGGCTGAATCTAAGGATATATGATAAAAACAATAAAGAGCAAGCTTGTGCTGCATGGTGGGGAATATCTAGGAATCCATCAGATAAGGGAGGATAATTAAAATGTCAGCTTGCGCAGAACAGAGAGAGAGAGAGAGAGAGAGAGAGAGAGAGAGAGAGAGAGAGAGAGAGAGAGAGAGAGAGAGAGAGAGAGAGAGAGAGAGAGAGAGAGAGAGAGCGTGAGAGCCATCACAGCTTTACATAACTCATTACTCCTGTACTTTCACAAAATGCTGAGGAAGAAAGTTCCAGTGTGGCACGTTTACAGTCGCAGAGGAGAGCTTGTTGTTTTGGTGGTCTGAGAGACACTTGAGGAACGTTCTGAAATGTAAATGATGATCAGCTGCCGCTTTTACGCAGGTTATGTTAATGCAGGCCTCGCAAAACGATGGAATACGGTCACATGCAGATGTTTAGGTGCCCCTGGTCAAATGGCTTGTGCTTGATTTTCTATGTGATTGTAAGTTCCTCTGCGGAGAACACACTTCTGCACATTTCAGGGCACAGGTTCTGTTTATTTGCTGAATTGAACATATTATGGAATAATATAACCCATGAAATATGCCAAAGTGTTGGCACATTTTATGCTCTATGTTTGATTTCCTTTCCAAAATGTTAAAATTCAGCAAATAAATAAAACTCTGAATAAAAATGTGCAGAAAAACATAAATATTAGTCTTTTAACCTGCAACCCTTACCAAGCATAGCAACACAGTAACATTTACTTTACTGTTTCTTTTTTTGCTCTTTAATTCTGTAAATATTGTATAATGAGGTGACCTATTGAAACAGTTAAAATGTATATTGATAATGAATTACTATTGATCTTCAGCATCAAACAAACATCACCATTAGATGTGTTTTAGATACTGATTTGTAAAGTGTATATCATTTCTCCATTTATAGATTTTTTGCATTTATTGTGTGTATGTGGAATCATTGTGTATACTGTGGATGGTCAACTGTGATAGTGGTACAGTACTATACAGTCACAAACTGCTGACACCAAATTCCTTGTGTATGTCCACGTACTTGGCCAATATATGTAAGATTTTCAAATAATTAGAGTATAAAAAATTTAAATCAGAAACAGGTTTATTGGTTTATTGGTTTATTATTAAGTACGTGTACATACACACGGTACATATACATACCCAAGGTATATACACAAGGACACACACAAGGTATATATGCTATATATATATTCATACATTTCCAGATAGTGTTTTTAAGAGATAACAGAAATTAAAGAAAAAAACAACAACATATACAAACACTTTAACTTTACTTCATAACATAAAAGTAAAGTTAAAAGTTAAAGTAAAATAACATAAAATAAAAACCGGGTGTTATACAGTTACACGTTTTTCCCATTCCCATCCCCAAAACGTTCCGATTTATGATTGACAAATCTCCATTTCATAGATATCCACTGTAATTTCCATCCACATGTTTAAAGATGGCCTCTCCTGTGAAAACCATTTCCTGGCGAGAGCGTTTATCCCAGCCAGCAGTTCATTCATTAACTATTTTCTGAAATATACATCCAACATATATGGTCTCATATGTCACGTTTAAAATATCTTGTATGCGTACCGCTCTCCAGTAGTCTTAAATAACAGGCCAATCCAAATAATACGCTTTTGGTTTGGGTTTTGATTTCCACAGGTTTTTTTTCCCAGCAAACAAGGAGGTTACTATCACAGTGGGATTTCTGGAGGGTGTAATAAAGTACCCCAAGTCTTTTCACATTTACTTTCATTAAGACTTTAGGTGAAGTTCCTTCCTCTGTATATACGTCTCTTGCTTGTGGATCTAGGAAAGAATTTCTTTGTATATAATAAAAAAAAACATTACATACATGATTTTATACCATTAGAAATGAAGGCACAATCAATGGAAATGTGCCCTCAAAGGTACTACAGTCGCTTTAGGATCCAACAGTGTACCTCAAGGCACATGTTGGTACCTTTCCATAATCTAATGATAAGACACAGCGTATAGAATCAACACAACTACAAAATATAACTGTAACTGATTATGGATCAGTTATGTTCTCCAGCTAAAACTACTGACGACGTTGAGATCAGAAGATTGTGAGTTTGTAATATTAACCTGTTCCAGATCTCTCCCTCTAGGAAGTCCAGTATTTACAATTATAATCCTAAGGCTAGTTTGAAAAAAAAAATTCTAACTCAGAGTGTTCATATTCACCAAATGTGTCTGGTTGGCCTGGTAAATTATTTTGTGGTATACACACATTCCTGAAAGTTGATCTATATTTGAATTGTACACTGTAATGTGTATTGCAAAAGTTATAAAATATAATAAACAATGCATATAGCAAACGTGTACCTTTCTGTCAGTTTATTTCTCGTAACATTGTACTTCTTAACAGCACATATTTGAACTATAGCTATAATGCCTATAGACTTTGGCTTGAGACATTTTTTTCATATCTCAGGATGTACCGACATTGCTTTACAGAAAACGGCAACAAACTTATTTACTTCAGTGTTAGTTACTATAAAATATTTTAGAAAACGTTCCAAGAGGTTTTGGAACTTTCAATTGGTTCAGTCATCATGAAATTTTCCCATGGTTGCAATTTAATATAGTTCCATATAGTGGAGATACCTGATTTTGACAGCAATATTAATATTTTTTACATTCATATATGTACTTTTTACTGTGTTTCTGTTTTTAGTATTTATTTTACTGTTACATTTAGTGTTTCCTTATAAAAACACTAAATAGTTTTTTTGTAAATAATTATTTTGACTGTCTTTATTATAGATGTATGCGAAAGTTTGGGTACTCCTGGTCAAATTACATGTTTCATTGGCTTTCTTAATCAAAATATCTTGACAATTAAATATGGAATTTGTCTGACAATTTTCATGCCCAATTTCTATTATTTGCTGATTTTACCATACGGTCATACACACACATACACACACACACACACACACACATATATATATATATATATATATATATATATATATATATATATATATATATATATATATATATATATATATATATATATATATATATATATACATTAAAAGTAATATAATAATATATACATATATTAAAATATATATTATATAAATATAGTATGCAATACGTGCTATGCACTGATACTTTTGCACAAGCAAGCTTATTATATGCTCATACCTTGTATTATGTATCATGTGTATATATATATATATATATCACTGAGGACATTGTTGACCTCTATTGTTGAACACAGCAGCAACAGTGACACGAAATAGCTGGTAGATTTCCCCCCACTGTAAAGAACATTCAGCTTAAGACCAGCACAGTACATACGCTCGGCATACAAAATCATTCACAGCATAAACACCCATTGTCTCAAGCCTCCCACGCCTGTGGAGCACGTATGTCCGCACCAGGTGACCCCCTTTCAGAAACATCTTTTCCTGCACCGCTAAACAGCTGGGCTTCAATTGGAGCCCGGGCTCACGATCGGCTCCTGGAAACCATCTGGAGTTAAGCGACGTGTTTCACGTTTCCCTTCCAGTGCAAAAGAAGCCCCCTTTCGCCCGCCGCCCCTGCTCCTTTTGTTGTGTTTGACACATGCAGTCTCCATCCAATTAGCATTTTTCAGCCATTAAGAAGGAGGCGGGAGCCCTGAAATGTTTGCCTGTTTCATTACCGCCGACTGCACCTCTTTGATTGGTTGCACAGGGAAATGTGCTGGAAAAACAACATTCTCTGCAGAACTTGGACAAAGCGGCAGCGACGCTCTCAACACAAACTTTACGCTCGCGTTTAACTGGGGGTGACAGTCGGAATGGCTCGGCTGTTTGCGTTAAGAGCGTGAGCTGGAATTGTATCTCTGTTACGCAGGCAAAAAAGGACAACGTCTAGGATGCAAACACTTGATGCATATATATATATATAGAGAGTCATACCCAGAGAGAATCTGTTGCTCTTCCATAATATACATAATCTCAGTAATGTTTGTTTTGAAGGTACCATTTGAGACGTTCAGGGATTTGTTATGGCAGTGTATGTGTGTGGTACAGTGTAATAGTCAGGGACCACTCATTCATTTATTTCATTTCCAATTTTTTTTTCAGTGTAAACACCCATTAAGTACAAGTTGCAGAACTGGGTTAGTGAAAGGACTGTCTGTTCGGATATGCTGGGTAAAACCTCTACAGCTTTTTGGACATTTTGTGTCGTGTTGGGCTTTCCTGTTAAGTGCTTTTGATTTTTCATGATGTCCCAGTGTCTATTTGTTTAATAGATTTATTAACAGGAGCTGAAATTAATTACTATAATTAATTGCATTTAAACAAAACCTTTTATATCCGAAATGGGAAATTTACAGGAGACGCGAAAATCTTAAAGTCTTCATTTGTAGTGGAAGGTAATGGAACCGTATTTTTCCGGCGCACTGTTGGATCGTTTACGTTGCTCTGTCCATCATGAAATATGAACATAATATGAAGAGTAAATGCAGTTTACCAATTATGGAAAGATGACCAAATGTTGAAACATAAATGTTGGTTCATATTTGAATTTCAATAAAGTTTAAAGATTAAAAAAGTATTTTACAAATTATTCCAATTAAGTGTGAGTATTTATGTGTGTGTGAATGTTAGTGTCTCTGTGAAGGGGAGGATAATGTCAGCAGCTGGTTGGTTTTAAGATTAAAAGGAGGTAAGAATTCAAGTGGCAGATAGATAGATAGATAGATAGATAGATAGATAGATAGATAGATAGATAGATAGATAGATAGATAGATAGATAGATAGATAGATAACTAGACAGACAGACAGACGGATAGACAGACAGACGGATAGAAGGACAGACAGACAGACGGATAGACAGACAGACAGACAGATAGACAGACATACACACAGACAGATAGAGAGACAGACAGATAGACAGACAGACAGACAGACAGACAGACAGATAGAGAGACAGACAGACAGACAGACAGACAGACAGACAGATAGACAGACAGACAGACGGATAGACAGACAGACAGACAGACAGACGGATAGACGGACAGACAGACAGACAGACAGACAGACAGATAGACAGACAGACAGACAGACAGACAGATAGGTAGATGGATGGGTGGATGGATGGATGGATGGATGGATGGATGGACCGACAGACAGACAGATGCACACACACAAACACACACACACAAATAGATGGATAGATAGATAGATAGATAGATAGATAGATAGATAGATAGATAGATAGATAGATAGATAGATAGATAGATAGATAGATAGATAGGCGGATAGACAGACAGACAGACAGACGGATAGACAGACAGACAGACAGATAGGTGGATGGGTGGATGGGTGGACGGACAGACGGACGGACAGACAGACAGACAGACAGATAGATAGACACACAGGCAGAACTGGAGCATGTTTATAATGCAGCGCTGCTCAGAAGGCCAGCACTACCCTGTAGCAGTAGAACTGAAGCGGTGCTGATGATAAAAGGCCTCCTGCTTTAAATGAAAATGAAGAAGGGAAAGAGAACCCCGGTTCTCTGATATTTCCTGGCCGTAATTACTTAGATTTCACAGTTTAAGATTAAAGATACGCAGCAATCGCCTTTGACGTTATATGGTCTTTAAGAGGAACAAAACAGGCAGATTCTTTTCCCGCCCCAGTCAAACCCATAGCCTGAGG
>JAMWET010002196.1:0-24361 GCA_024036415.1 Prochilodus magdalenae | reverse complement strand
GAAGAAGAAAGAAAAGGGGAAAAAGGGGGGAGAAAAGGGGGAAGAAAGAGAAGGGGGAAAAGAGAAAAAAAAGGAAGAGAAAAAAAAGGAAAAAAAAGGAAGAATAAGTTAAAGGAGGGAAAAAAGGGAAGTAGGGAATGGAGGAGAATGAAGTGGGTGAAATATAAAGAAGGGGTGTGGGTTAATGAGTAAGGAAAGCGTATGAACGATGTAGGGCGGAAAAAAAATTGACTAGATAAGAATTGTCCTGAGGTTGGATTGACTCAGGGGGCATCACATGTACACAGAACTCCTTTCCATAGAATCTTGATAAGCAGGTGCCTTTGTGAGTATGAGGTCTGTCCTAGCTGTTTGCCCAATATCACACGTTGCAGTATGTAGCAGTCGCTTCCAGTCCTGGTCATTCTTTTACTGTCACTTGAAAGCATTCCCTATTTTTCACCCACAGATCGGTTAGGGATGCAGCGAGGGGGAGCACTCCTGGGGGTGTTGTTGTGGGTGTTTTAGTTTTGTTTTTGTTGGGGGGCGGCGTGGTTTAGCACTTGTGATCCACCATTTTTCCCCACCTCTTCCATACTTCCTCTCTTGTTCCCCTCTCTTTTCTCACCACACTTTTCCCCTCCTCTTCCTCTTCCTGTGGGTATTTGGGTACCGCTGCACGACATGCTACAACAATGGAGCACAGATGATGTATAGCCTGTATCTGTTTCTCTGTGACGAACTAAGCTTTAGCATACCAGTATTAGCAGCTAAGATACACACCTATTGGGCAATTTTAGCATCTCCAACTCAGCCTGACTGTAATCTTTGGACTGTGGTAAGAAACCAGAGCACCCGGAGGAAGCCCCCACAGGAATCCTGGCCGGGAAGCTGAACCTAGGCCTTGATTGCAGGCGCTACCCACTCCACCACTTTAGGCCAGCCACAAAGAACTATGTCTCTTAGCTGTAACATTGTCCTTAGCTTTAGTATTATGGTGACAAGATTCCCCGTTTCTAGGGACATCCCATTTTTTGGGGCCCATAGTGCTTGTTTGACCTACAAATGGGGCTGCCACGCACTATGGACCACGTTCTACCACTGGCCTACTTTTAGAGAGCACTGTAAACTTCACCACTGTCAAGTGATCCACAACATCAACACAAACGAAACACCAACCAACACGGACACACGGGTGGCCCAGGGATAAAGGCACTACATGAAATCAGATGGGTTATAGAATTTGCATTGGCTACAAACAACAGCATAACTTTTGCAGGCCATCCCTATATGACATGGGGCAGTGTTTCTCCACCCTGGTCCTGGAGCCAACCTGCCATGCCCCCACATTGCAGTATATGCCCCTGCTCTTAACACACCTGATTTACCTTATCAGCCTGATTAACAAGCACTTTTTAGAACTGCATGGGGTGTGTTAAGGAGGGGAGTCCATTAAAATGGTGCAGGGCTGTGTGCCTTCGGGTTAATAAGGGTTGAGAAACAGGTAGGGAATATGCGGATAAGCAACGCCTCTGGTTCTCCAGCAGTGGAGTAGCCCAGGGGTGTGGTGTAGGGTCGGGCTATAGTGGGCTGTAGCCACTGGTCTTTCTTATGTAGCCAAGGGTCTCTTTTCTCCTAGGCAAAATATTTAAATCTGAATCCTAGATTACGTCCTCATACAAAGCCCCTAAATCTGGTTAAAAACAATCTCTGCCTCATTCCTACCTGAGACAATAGACTTCCGAGAGCTTTATTTGCAAAAAGTTGACAGGATCTCCATACGGTAGAAGCTAAGAAATACACAGTAAATATTTTATCACTTTTCTCTTTTTAATTATGTAGTTTGTTTTGAATTCTTCCGTAGCTCACCATGGTTCACTTACCCGTGGTAAGTCTATTAGTTGGTGGAAAATATAATTTGCACGCAAAGGGAATCAACCGACGAGAATGAAACTTGGTGGATAGGTTTGACAGTGTGAAGACATGTGAGTGATTCAAGGCATTACCGCTGGACGGGAAACTGACTGTAGCATCTTTACAGGGAAAGTGTGCCTCAGCGAAAGAGTTCAAAAGCAATGCTAATGGTTGTAAAATGTTGCGGTAGGGATACAGGAAGCAGGATGGTCTTATCAATGTATTTGTATGGCCATACGGACTATTCTGACTGACTACCATAAGCATGCTGTTGGCAGCTGTGGCACTTGAAGAAGGCCCCTGCACCAGTGACACGCCCACGAATACATGGCCGGGGACGCTGACCACGAACCACGGAGAGGGAAAACACCGACCCTAAATTGTACAACATATCATCGATGTCCATTGAAAAACAGGTATCTCCACTTTGGTCCATTTTAACTTTTATGCTCATTTAACCCAAATCAGCTGATGTGTACACTGAGCGAGAACTAATGATGAATTTTTGGGGGGGGGGGGGGGGGGACCAACTTAAAACGGCCCAAAAATGTTTGGAAAGACGTCTGGTTCCATTGACTGCCATTAAAAATTCAATAAGGTTTTTGGCCTCGTCCTGTAAAGTTTACATTTTGGAGATACTTGTTTTTCTTGTTGGGGGCAGCGACAATATACAGAGTGACCCAAACAGCATGGACTACAGACCTTCAGCAAGCAAGTGATCCCAACTATGGACTCATCCGATGGCTGAACAATGAGGACAAAACATGCACCACAGACCGGTACGGGGCGACTGTCCTTAACACACGCCACCAACACACCAAAGGCTTGACAATGGTGGTCCGTGCCCAGGGACTGTCATGGACCCGACTCAGAATGGCAAGGGAGCGGGTCATCTTCCAGTGACGAGTCCCGCTGTTGTCTTGGTGGAGACCGCCCAAGACGAATCCGTGTGTGGAGGCACGTGGTCAGCAACGAGATGGACGGTTTAATTGTCATTTTCAGAAGGACCTAGTGGGTCACTCCACCTCCCACCCCTTCTGCACCATCGCAGGAACTGTGTGAGAATATCCAAACAGCATGGGATGCATTATCACAGGACACCATTAGGAACCTCTACAGCTCCATGCTGCCGGATGCCATGGTGAGAGACACTACTTGTGTACCTCAATAAATATTGCCCGTATCCATCTAAATTCATCATCATTGATAGTTCCTGATAAATCTTACCTTCCTCAATAGTAACTGCCAACTCACACCACACGTCCCTGTTTTTCAAATTCGCACAAAATTGGGTTTATTTACACTGGTCAAATTAAACAACCTACTATTAGGGCCTGCTACAACAAAGTGAGCTTCACTTTACAACATGCCTTACCTCTCAGATTAAGGCTAGAGCTTTAGCATTAGCGCACTAAACAGTTAGCCTAGTAATTTGCCATAGGCCTAAGCAGTGAATGCTAGGTAATGGCACCCATGCTAATAACAGGATGCTATCAGGACAGGCACAGGGAAGTGGGCTTCATTTACACTCAAATGCTTTTCTATATAAGAAATAAGTGTCTGTTGTCGTATGTCCATTAGCTAAAGAGCTGAACAGCAGTTTGTTAGTTTAAGCAAGAACCCAAAAATGCAGGAGGCCCCAGGACCGGGCTTGGAGCAGCCGCTCCTCTCAGCTGTTCAGTCTTGAATAAACTGTGTTTAACAAGAGGAGAAACATTTCATCGGCGTCTTTAAGTAGGTAGAACACTGAAATCTTGTGCTAACAGGAATTTTCTGCCATGACGCAAGCCTGGTATCCCCTGTCATTATCTGCAGGTTAATGCATTATACACGGTATGAGTCAGGCCGCCGCTTTAGAGCGCCCATGATTCACTCTTCAGAAGGAAATGCCAGTGATAACATGACGGACGCAGATAATGACACAGCCCCCATCTTGGCAGGCATTCAAAATTCTTATGTGTACCTACACATAGCTAGCTTCCCACTATAGGGTACGGCGTGAAGATAAGAACCAGCTCATCTGCTGGAACATCCTCCACAGTGGCCAGGCCTTGGACAGTTTGTTTAGACGGGTTGAAATGGAGGAGTGAAACGGAGGTCACTGGGTGTGATCTACGTGCTGACTCTGCTTATTCCAGAACTTGTACATGTACAATCTTACATCATCAGTGTTTTGCATGAGGACATGTTGCTTTGCTTGATGCACCTTACATGCTACATCTTGTTATGGAAAATATTTCTTTGAGCCAGCCTGTATAGAATCTGTACAATCATTGACATGTACAGACACACCAAGACACATAAACCATCAGAAATCAAGTTTAACCATAAACTACTAACTCATAACCCAAGGTGATGTAAACTGAAGAAGGAAGCCAGTGCATGGTCCAGGTCATGCCCTAGGCCGTGGCTCAAGTCAGCAAACAGAGGTAATGTTGGAAGTGCTACATCATCGCTAACTGTGCTAAGAACGCTAACACGGCTAGCGCTCCTGAAAGGCGAGGGGCCACATTCCTGCACCTGAAACATAATAATTAGAAAGCCGCAATCTGCTCTCAGAGAAATACAGAGGGTGGAGAAATGGAGCGCAAGAACGAGAAAGGGAGAGAGAGACTGATGGAGAGGCAAAAGGAAAAAGAGAGAGGGAGAACCATCTGTTCTTAACACTGGTCTAAACTCTCAGTACATGAAATACACAGCCCAGAGTCATAACAACTACTATCATCTACACCCAGCCGTGCAGGAGGTGAGGGGGGATTCATAACAGTAACCTCCTCACTTCTACTGACCAGCAGTTAAGCCAGGCCCAAGTACCACTCAACTACAGACTCCTATTACACTCAACTACAGACTCCTATCACACTCAACTACAGACTCCTATTACACTCAACTACAGACTCCTATCACACTCAACTACAGACTCCTATCACACTTAACTACAGACTCCTATCACACTCAACTACAGACTCCTATCACACTCAACTACAGACTACTATCACACTCAACTACAGACTACTATCACACTCAACTACAGACTCCTATTACACTCAACTACAGACTCCTATCACACTCAACTACAGACTCCTATCACACTCAACTACAGACTCCTATTACACTCAACTACAGACTCCTATCACACTCAACTACAGACTCCTATTACACTCAACTACAGACTCCTATCACACTCAACTACAGACTCCTATTACACTCAACTACAGACTCCTATTACACTCAACTACAGACTCCTATCACACTCAACTACAGACTCCTATTACACTCAACTACAGACTCCTATCACACTCAACTACAGACTCCTATTACACTCAACTACAGACTCCTATCACACTCAACTGCAGTCCATGTTTGGGTTAGAATCCACACTAGCAAGTCTTTTCAAGATGAGATAAACAGCTCAACCTGAATCATGCTATGCTGGCTTGTAGAGGTGAGGAGGTGCTTACATGCTAAGTGCTATCCAGCCTTGAGTTTTAGCTCCTCTAAGGGTCCTCCAGGGCAGGAAGGTCTTACATCTACGGCATTAAGCTGACGCTCTTATCCAGAGCAACTTACAAGGTTAATCATATTACAGGTAGGCCAGTGTAGTGTTAGGAGTCTTGCCCAGGGACTCTTATTGGTGTAGCACAGCATAGTCACCCAGAACAGGAATCGAACCCCAGTCTCCCACATGGGATGGTAGCTTCCTGGTGAGTAGTGGTGTTATCCGTTGTGCCACACCAACAATAGAAGTGCCACACACTTAGATCAAGATCAAGATCTTACCCCTCCTACACCCATTGTCCATTTTATCAGCTCCACTGACCGCATAAGAGCACTTCATAGCTCCGATTACAGACTGTAGTCCATCCTAACTGTAGTTAAGATCCATGTCAGTGGTGCTATGGAAATCTGTGCATCGCTAGTTTTCCAATATCTACTCTCAACATAAGAGTTAGGATAGGCTTTCCCACAACTCACACTCAAGTTGGTGCAACTGGCTCATGAACTTTACCAGGAAAACCACATGAACCTACACCACAGAATAACTGGCTAGATGGTGCGGGAGGATGGGACCCTCAGTTTAGCTTGTTACTGAGGAAAATCTGGGAATTTCAGCTTGAGCGTATAACCAGGCTGGATCAATGCCTTCAGGACGTCTAGCTGCTGAAGTTAACAAGCAAGAAACTGGAATTAAACGCTGGAAACACTGAACAGTCCATATGGTCGCCAGAAGTCGTAAATGACTTGCCGGCACTTAATAACAATAATAACAAGTCAACACAGTTTGAGGCAAGTGAGTGATGATTCAGGCATGCAATTAGCACTGTGCTAATTGGCGGACTATAAACTCGCATTGTTATCTGCTTTATTTTAAGTAGTGAATTTTATTCACCGCACAAAGCCATTCATTTTTAATGAATTACATTTATTAACATTTCTTAAAACCACTACTGCATGTCATAACAACTTTCTGATGACTGAAATCAATGTTTTAGTGTTAACCATCTTTTCTAAGATACAGGCATAGATTTACATGATGCTCTTATCCAGAGCGACTTACAAGGTCAACCATGTTACAGGGAGGCCAATGTAGCATTAGGAGTCTTGCCCAAAGACTCTTATTGGTGCACCATAGCATAGTCACCCAGATCTGGGATTCGAACCCCAGTCCCCCACATGTGGTGGTGGCACCCTGGCAGAGGAGTGATGTTATCTGCTGAGCTACACCACTCACTACAGCATAGACCAGGTAAAGAATCAATTAAAAATGATTAAAAGATACAGAGACTAACAAACATCTTAAAGTCCCACACACACACACACACACACACACACACACACACACACACACACACACACACACACACACACACACACACACATATATATATATATATATATATATATATATATATATATATATATATATATATATATATATATATATATATACACACACATATACACACACACACAGACACACATATACACACACACACACACACACACCGATCTTTTTTAATTTTTATTTTTTTAAATAAAAAGTGTCTATTGTTCTACCAACTGGATAACCTTAGTACTGCTGCTAAATTTAAAGTACAGTGTTTACAGTGTCTAGTGTTTACATTTACACCAAATACGCACAACCTCACCTTACTGCTCCCACTACTAAGGGGCCAACTGCACTGCCCCCCACCCCCTGATTTATTGTTTATTGTCTAAATGGTCTTGTGTATTTATAGTATAGTGCCTTGCTCACTTTATGTGTATTGTATTGTGTAGCCTATTGTTACATGTAGCACCTTGGAGGCACCTTGGAGGTTCCTGGAGGAACGTTATTTCGTTTCACTGTGTACTGTACACCACTGTATATGGTTGGAATGACAAATAAAACCACTTGAAACTTGAAGATATATAGTGCTCCAAAATAATCAAATAAGTTAGCGTTACATGCTAGCGGGTGGAGCTGCTCGATCTTCTGGATGAGTATTTGAGGCTGTAGCTAAGAAACAAGGTTACTCCATCATAACTGTCTTATGAGAGCCATTACACTCCCAATGACAGCACTGTGTAAACTAGTAGATATGAGCTTGCTGAATGGACTGTGGTGAACATACCATGAAACCATCCGCAGAAAAGCTTATGAATGCTGGGACAGATTACAAATAGAGGCCTAATCACAGCTCATTCACTCCATCTACACACAGGTCACCCTTCACTTAATCCAGCACACAGATTAACAAAAACATCCATTCATCTATTGTTATCCATCTGCTGAGTCAGTAGGGCTCCTGAACGCTCTGGAACCTTCAGGTAAACAACTCCACTCTATGGTCTTAAAGAGAAATGGTTTTCAGTGTGCGGTGCTTCACCTTCATTTCCCACTGAAGACCACTGAAGACCACTGAAGCAACCAGTTGTGTTGCTTCTCTCTAGCATCATGCCCTACTCCAGGCTGAATGTCTCTCTGTGTGTCTCTATGGTAGAAATGAATGGGGTTTTCAAAAATGGCTGCTGTGATCGTTCCATACTCCTTATCTATCAGCCTGGATCGTCTTCCAAGGCCATAGGGAGTCAAAGTATGCATTTGGCCAACACATTAGATGGAAGGTAGAACACATAACAGCCCAAACTGTTGGTAATGTGGTAATGTGTGAGTGACGTGTTCGAAATCGCGTCCCGTGTGCAATCAATCATGTGTGTCTTTATCGGACAATTACGGTAATACGGAACAAAGCGTGTCCCGTATTTGAGCTGTGTCTTTGTGGGGAGTGTGGGGGGGAGAGAGAGATTGTGATCATTCATGTGTGTGTGACAGACATGTTTATTGGACATGTACGGAAATACGGAACAAATTTATGGACATTTACAGATATATGGACCAAATTTACGGACATTTACGGAAATACGGAACAAATTTCTGGACATTTACGGATATATGGACCAAATTTACGGACATTTACGGAAATACGGAACAAATTTCCGGACATTTACAGATATATGGACCACATTTATGGACATTTACGGAAATACGGAAACAAATTTCCGGACATTTACGGATATATGGACCAAATTTCCGGACATTTACGGAAATACAGAACAAATTTACGGACATTTACAGATATATGGACCAAATATATGGACATTTACGGAAATACGGAACAAATTTACGGACATTTACAGATATATGGACCAAATTTACGGACATTTACAGAAATACGGAACAAATTTACAGAAATATGGAACAAATTTACGGATATATGGACCAAATTTACGGACATTTACGGGAATATGGAACAAATTTACAGACATTTATAGAAATATGGAACAAATTTACGGATATATGGACCAAATTTACGGACATTTACGGATATATGGACCAAATTTACGAACATTTACTGAAATACGGAACAAATTTACGGAAATTTACGGACATATGGACCAAATTTACGGACATTTACGGACATATGGACCAAATTTACGGACATTTACGGAAATATGGAACAAATGTACAGAAATTTACGGAAATACAGAACAAATTTACGGATATTTACGTAAATACGTAACAAATTTGGTTTAATACAGGGCACAACATTTAATTGCCAAATAAAGGACGATTACATCTTTTACGGGACGGGTGGCAACCCTACGGTGGGGTGAGGAGGGGGGTTGATGGGTGCAGATATCAAACTGTTACCGTACCTACCTTATATGAAGTACTATAGGCTAGTTATTGTTCAGTGGCAGTTATAACTACATTTGCTCCTCTCCACTGCTGGGCTCCACTCAACAAGTAACAAACACCTAACTACACCTGTGTAGTAGGTGTAGCTTTTGTTGAAGAACACCAAAATAAGCTCATGTTATTACAGCTTAATAACAACCTCTGCTAGAAGACAATGTAATAAAGTCTATTAGTTCTGTTAACCAACTGTATTCCTTAATGTACACATGGGCAGGGGACAGGACTCATCTAGGATTAGATGATTGACTGGTAAGCTTGATTTGGATTTTTGCCAATGTGGGCTGCCACAAGGGAGTGTTCCCAGCGGAACTGTTAAATCAGCATCTTTACAACAAACAAATACCTGCTGTTTTGCATCAGCCTTAACGGTCTGAGGCACGTGTCTGACTACGCCACCATGCTAACCGCTAGGCTATAAGTTTCTATGACTTGTTAGCTACGCTAGCCTCATAGCCCCAACTAGAGAAGCAAAATTCCATTGTTAATGCCAAACAAAGTTTCAGTTTAACCAGTAGCCATAACTATGAGGCATCTGCTAAAGCTGTTAGACCAGTTTACCTCAAGGAAATAGAAAAGAGAAGCAAAAATCAGACCAGGACTCTTCTCAACTCAACCAAAACGACTCCCAAATCAGCTGGCAACTATTTCAATAGTCGTTTAGTTGGTGATGTCACAAGAGCACAAGATGCTGACGTTTCTCCATTTCAGTAAAGACCTGTGACATGCTTGGTCTGAAACTTTGCCGAAAAATATATATCAGAGTTTTATTGATCTTTTATATTAGCCGTGGAGTGTTATTGATCTTTATTGTTTTAATTGTTGTTTAGCAAACGCATACAACAACCTCAAGCTAAATGGAAAAGCTGATGGCTACATTTTACTTATTTATTTATTTTAGCAATCCATAGTCCAAATAATCGATTATTCGATTCAAAAATTGATAGATTATTTGGCTTTTTTTTTAATCTTTTATTTGAGCAGTGAATTTCTGAACGTTACTGATCTTTATTGTTGTAATTGTTGGTTAGCAAATGCATACAACAAACTCAAGCTAAATGGAAAAGCTGATGGCTACATATTATTTTTTAAAAATTGTTTTAGCAAGCCATAATCCAAATAATCGATCATTCTATTCAGGAATTGATCAATTATTCGACTACCAAAACAGTTTGTTAGTGACCTAACATTCAGTTCACCAAAAAAATAAAAAAACTGCATTATTAACACTGTGAGACACTGAACTTGAGACACTGAACATGCTTCTATTACTTGTTAGCTGCATACGCCTTAGTAGCTATGATGCAAAAATGAAAGACAAGGCAACCAGCCCATTGAAATTCCAGTAACCGTGATAACTGTGAGGTTCTAGGTAAGTCTTTCGGCCTTGAAATTATTCGTTCCTGTATTGCTTTGGCCTTGAAAGTATAATTCTAGCTTAGCAAGTGTAACTTGTTTATTTGCTAACTGGCAGAACATAAAGTTTCATATTAGCATTGTTAGCCTTGTAGCTCCAAGGTAAAACTGAAAAAGCAAACTTGAGACACTGAACATGTCTTGGCTGATCGGCGATGTACGGGGGGGGCGGGGTTGGGGGAAAACTGGGTACATCACAGTTTGGCCAAGCTATTGCTTAAAGCAGTGCACTGTGTCAGTTTGTGCTCTCTCTCTGGCTCTTCCTTCCTGAGCCGAGTTTGAGGAATATTCTCTGAATGAGATCAGTGTCTGCGCACACGGGGTAAAGCGTGCTGCCAGAGAAAGACAGAAAGAGCGAGAGAGAGAAAGAAAGACAGGGAGAGAGGAACTACATGATCCAACATGTGTGTGTGAGTGCAGCGGGGTGTGTGTGTGACAGTGACTTTGGCAGCTCGTACATTCCACTCAAATCATTGTGTACACAGCGTTTGGAGAGGGGTTATAAAGCGGAGCAGATTACAGAGGACAAAAACGCGCAGTTTTTCTTAACGTGAGGCCGCAGCGTAACCGCCCCACCATGAATAGTCAACACAGGCAGCTAAGCTGTGAGAAAGGAAGTAGAACGTTAGTATACAAAAGACCACAACAAAGAGCCAGTCTAGTGATGTTGCAGTCGGAGGTGTGCTGAAGTAAGTCTCGGTTTAAGGCGAGGTGGCCAGTGAGGTGGTTTTTCCCCTAAGGCACTCTATATAGAGCAGCAGTGGCGGTGTGATAGGAACAAGGGGGCCAGCACACACCCACTTTTGTCTTCACAAAATTCATGATTCAATAAAATCAACAAACACTCAACGTCTACAGAACAGCTGCACCCAGAAGGAGGTGTGGGAGTGCGGTGATATGGGGAAGGAAGATAAAGGTTACCAGGATCAATAACTGATGATAAATTTAGACTGATATGATCAATATTTATTGAGCTACACATACAGAAGTCTGTCTCTCAGTATGGCATCAGGCCGCCGTGTTTGCTAACCCAACAGGCCAGACGTCTCAGCATGGAGTTGTAGAGGTTCCTAATGGTGTCCTGTGATAATCCATCCCATGTAGCTTATATAGCCTCACACAGTTCCTGCAGATGGTGCGGTAGGGGTGGAGGTGGAGTGACACCAGGTCTTCTGGGCGTGTGACGCATGACAACAAAAGCGGGACTCGTCACTGAAGCTGAAGGGACTCGTCACTCCATGACAGTCTGGCACGACACCATTGCAGTGTTTGGCAACATTGGTGTGGTGTTAAAGGCAGTTGTGGCACTAACACACAACTCATGAATGTCCATAATTGTGTCTGTAATGTCCGTAATTGAGTCAGTCAGGTAAAGTGTTGAGGCCCATCATGGCTAAATGAATCATTTGTATGTCTCACAAGGCCAAACCCACCCACCAAGTTTCATGTCTGCACCACAAGGCACAAACCCCAAAAAAAAAACCCACCAAGTTTCATTCCTGTCAGTTGACTCCTTCTGGGTGCAGCCATTTGTGTAACTATTCTTCTGATGGTGAGTGTAATAATGTGATGCCCCGGTTATACTTTTCCGTAGATCTCCAAAACAGTTTCTGATAGAGCTGAACTCCTTTTGTGGCTGAAGTTATGAAGTTAATGTTTCAATTTTAGCTTATTAGAGCATTTACCATCATAAAAGTACCATAAATAGAGCAAATCTGGGAGTTCAGCCTGCTAACTCACTAGCCTTGAACCTCGAAGTTCTTTTACACGCGACTGTAATTAAATAAAAAGTCTTCGATCCAAACTTTTCTTCTAGTTTGTATCTTTACTATGAACTTCAGATAATACAAAACAAAAGATGAATTCTTGACTTAAATTAAATAACGTGACGGTTAAAAGACTGTGATGCTCCTTGGCTCAAGGCTTCTGCCCTTCTCTGCGTGCCCACGCCTTTTATAACAAACTCAGAAGCCAATCAGATTGCATCCCAAACAAAAACACACATGTCTTTGCAAAAGTTCTTATATCACTCAAATGCCAAAGCTTCTAATATTCATACATTAGAAATATAACTCTGTTACAACATATTAATACAACATTTACAATATGTATTTAAATCAAAGCACACAATAAATGGCTCCAACAAAATAGTATATGCCTTACAGTGTCCCAATCTAACTCTTGAGCCACAAGCTAAAGCACTAGCTTGATAAATATGTGATATATTTTTATATTTAGAATATTATATTTGGGGCAAATTCTTGGGATTGAGAATTGACTGCCATTAGTGATTATCCATTAAGTGACAAAAGCCATGGACGTGACCCATGACAACATGAGGTTTTAGGCTCTGGTGACTGAAGACATACAGGCTAATGTAATACGTCTAACAGCATTATCCTGTAGTATACTTGTTTCCATGCAGCACTTTTTATTAGCTACATATTAGTAATTATTTTTTAATAAGAGTATACACAGTGGGCTCAGAAGGACTGAGACCACTAGCGAAAATGCTTCTACTGCTGTGCCCCCTGTTCAGTTTCTACCTAAGTTTTTATTTAAATTGATGTTTGGGCCTCATACTTCCAAGCTGCAGGATGAATGTTGTGGAAGTGTCTGTATATAATGTATACTATACGTTTACTATACGTTTACAGCAGCATGACAAACGCATTCCTTCAGTTACAGGACAGATTATATGTGGTCATGGACTCCTCTGAATAGCAGATCTGATCTACCTTAGAGTTGTCTGAACATGTATTTCTAAGGAAGGAAATGGACTTAGCAAAGGATTTATCAGATATTCCTTTTTCCATTTTTAGGTCATATTTCCAGGTTAAAATGAAAAAAAAAAAAAAAACCCAAAAAACAAAAACAGATTTCCAATGTGGTCTGACTTTCGGATTTCACTGTATCTGGCCTGTATGGGGCCATGAAGTTCACATGCATGGCTACACTGCAGTTATTACACAGACTATTACATTTAATAAATTATTATTATGTTAACAGACATACAGTGGGGTCAGAAGGACTGAATATATATTTAGGTTCTAGCTGGGCTATGATGCATTAAATTAACTTCACTGTTAAAGGAAGCCAAAGCTGTGAAGCTGAGAAACATGGGTGGAACAATGTCTCAGAAAAAGTTTGGAGGAACTTTTGAAGAAGAGACTCTGAACAAATTAAACCGAATTCTGCTCGTCATTTAGTCAGACATCCAACACTGCTTCAAACGAGTGAGCTGCCTTTGTTTTAGACATGGCTGGAAACGTTTGTTTTATTATAATTCCATTATTTTAGAACCTAAATTAGATATTTGTATTTATGTACATGGAGAAATCATAAACGAATAGTCAAATCATTCACCAGGACGGGCGAATCCGATTCGACTGGCAAAATTCTAAGTCGGGTACAGCCCTAGTGAAAATACTTCTATTTTATAGTCGGTTCTAATTTTTAATCACGAATAAGAATAATAATATCACAACAACAACTGGAGTAGAATCTCTGAATGCTAAGATGAATTTGGATCTGCTTTGCAGGATGAATGTTGTGGAAGTATCTGTATATAATATATACAGCATATACAACAAGTTTACCACAGTCTAACAAATACATTCTACAACATTCCCTAAAGTCCAGATTAGACTACCTGCAAATATGTGGTCAAACTAGCATGGACGCTATAGGTTTGTGGCAAAGTCTCTGATTAGCAGATCCAATCCACCTTGAGAGAGTTGTTTGAACACATAGTTCTATTAAAGGAATAAGACTTAGCATTGTTCAGTTAGCATGAATGGCTTTACACGGTCAGTGACACAGATTAGCTTCAGTTCTCGCTTCGTTTCAGTTTATATTTCCAGGTTTGAATGGAAAATATCCGGTTTCCTATGTGGTCTCAGACCTTCAGACTCCACTGTGTATGCTGTGAGTGGGCCATGAAGTTTACAAGTGTAGTTTAAACTACAGTACAGATAACATGAAGTTGCTAGCTAGCAGCTAGCTATTTTGTTATAGGGCTAACTGCATAGGCTAACCGTTAGCCAACTTGAACACTTGGAGGCTATAGCTTAAGGCTACACTTAACTTAGAAGTAACACTTAGCATCATTTATTTATCTTCTGAGCTGTTAATCCTTCTGCGTCATGGGCAGGTTTGGAGCCTGTCCCATCAGGAAACACCCTAGACACGTCACCAGTCCCTCACAGGACAGACAGAAGCAACATGGCCACAACTGTGCCATGTGGTTAAATATCCTAGCCATTTCTGTTGATAAAGACCAACATACCCACATGATCAGGGGTCAGTCTTGGGTCGAATGCTGGCTAGTTTCTCACAGAGTTGTAATTATATCCATGAGATGGATAGCTACTGGACAAAAACATGTGGACCACAGTTATCTCTTCATCGACGGCCCTGGCACTAGCGAGTTTAGAGTCAGCTCTAGAAAACTTGGACTTTTGCATCACTAATTATAGAGCTACTGGAACTCCCTCATGTGTACAACCAAAAAACGACCCTGATGTTAAATAACTATCATTTACTGGAAATCTAATTTAGCACTGCTGAAGCCTGTATTGTCTGGCTAATCAGTTGATATCAAAGCAGTGAAACTGCAGGCTAACATATAACTACTACTAGAAGGCATCTGTTAAACCTTTAGAGTCTAGAACAGGACAAAACCGGACCAGCAGATCAGGCTCGCTATATATAAGGGGAGTGTATATAAACATAACTTATTAAAAGAACAAAAGCAACCGAGCCCCCCATATAACATAGACGCAATAGATGCAATCGGCGCATTAAAGTAAAGTATTTATTTAAAATTAAAGTATTTATTTAATTTCTTTAATTTGCTTATATTTCTCTTTGCCTGTATTACCTCTTCATTTGTTGTAGGGTTCTGCCCTTTGGTGTGCCAATTAATAGGGCACTGTTTGGGCAAGAACCTGCCGACACGATGCCTACCATCACACAGGGTTTTCGATTCAATAGATGTATTGTGATATGCTGTATATTGTGTGATATATTGCGATACTGTAATCAAAGCAACACACTGTGATTTTTTGTTTTTGCTAATTTTGGGAATCTGAGCATTAAAAACTAGCTGCCTAAGTTTGTAAAGGATCCTTATGCGGTGTTCTTTGGTTACTTTACGTTTCGCTTAATTTACTGCATTTACTTCAGCTGTTCCTTTCTATGCACATACGAAAATAGAAGACTTTTATTTTGGCGACTGCTGTTTTTCTACTGTTGCAGGAGTGTGACGATAATGGAGGAAAATGTGGCTACTGGAGACGAACTCTGAACGGCTCTCACTATCAAACTTAGCACCTAGCTGGATGCCTAACAAGGTATTTGGACAATCAAAGTGAGGTTCTTATGTGGGAGACAGAGAACTGTGCTTAATACGGTTTTATTAAACATGCTTTGTTGAATATAGACATGAGGGGTTTGTTGTTTGTTTTTTAATCCAGATCTTACGGTGAATTCATGAAACTGAAAGGAATGAATTTTCATGAATCAGCAGTTTTCGAATTGACCGTTATTCAGCAGGGGTTGCTACAAAGTTTGCTAATGCTAACATTAGCGCTGCGATGGAGTGGAAGAGCCTAGCGGCTAAAGATCAGGATGGCTGGGGGATTAAACGCAAAACAGAATGAACCACTGTCTGTCAATTATCTTTACACAAAGTATTTATTAATAATCACTACTGTAATCAATACAGAGTTTTCGAGAATGGATACAGAATCACAAACCATAATATTGGTATATTTAAGTGCACTGATATAGTCTTACACGGCTGCAGATAAAAGTGTTACTGAAGCACACTTTAAGGAACATACATAATACAGATGTATAGGGATGAAGGATATGGACACATTACTAGCACTGCAGCTGCAGCCTTGTGTTTGTTGAAGACTGGAAACAGCAAATGAGCCCGGTAACCAATCACAATGCTTTTCACTGCATGCTTATAACATTCTGTCCAATCATGTCATAGCTCAGATCCAAAACCTTCATATTTTAATATGTTTGATTTTCTACGGTATGAAACGGATGGCTGTCCTTTATCTTATATAACCATTTAAAGACATATGAACCAAAAGCTCTATTTAACCTACCACAGATTTGGAGATATGAATTTTTATTCCAACAGCACTAACACACATACTGCAGCTCCCATATATCATATCCTAATGTGTAAACCTATAACGTGATAAGGTTATAGATGGCTGTATTGGTTTATGTTTGTTTAATTGTATGAGTCCTTCATTAAACCACCTACAGAAACACCTTTGAAACCGTGATTGTTATAGGAACAATCAGTAAGATGGTGCAACCTGATGATGTCATACTCCAAACAATTGGCGGCAGCTTATGACTCGTCCCCAAGTGAACTAACCGGAGGCAGGACCTTCAGCAAGAGGTTAGAATACACCATCAGGGCAGTGCAGCTTCTTTATCCTCTCTCATGTTGGACTGATTCCACTCAGTGCTACAGTGACTCACTCTTGCCTCATTCATTCATTCATTCATTCGACTTCTGACAAGTCCTTCTGGGATGAAGGGGGTGCTGGAGCCTATCCCCTCAGAACCCTTTGGGCAGAAGGCAGGAAACCCCCTGGAGAGGCCACCAGTCTATTTACTATCACCTTCTGAGGTACACAATGCTATTGCAAGACAGGTCAAGCCGGGGCTAGCTGGTTAGCATGCTAACTTCAGTAGATATCTCTGCAACACGATATAGAGACTTCATTTACACACTGTCAAACCTATTATATCTTCACATTCTGTTGATTATTTTAGCTAATTTTTGAATTTTTGAATCTAAAAATTTCATTAATTGCACCTTTAATGAGCAGTATCTCAACCGGGATTAACACACTATGTACTGTGTACAGTTACTCCATTAAGGAAAGCTCTAGCTGTCATCACTGGTTAGTCATAGACTGAGTTATTTAGGTCAGGCTAATGCGACACAGAACCTCCAACACACAAAAGTTTTAAAAAAGTTTTAATTGTGTATATGAGATTACTCATCATAATAGTGTATTGAACTGGCTGCTACTTTATGATTATATTTTCACTGTTTATTATATAAACACTTCATCCTGATTGGTCGAACGTGCTGTACACACTTTGCTTGCTTGCACTGTGCCGGCTGTAGCGAAAGGTGTTTCTCCACCTCTGGAGACGGTGCACTGGATTCATTTGAGTTCAGCTCTTCCAACCCAGGCTCCATGTTACACCCGACATGAGCGCTAGGAATGGAAACACTGGTCTGTGGATCCAGAGACAGTGGCGTATCAAGATTTTACAAAACTGGATAGGACTTGCTGTGCAGTTGGTTATCTTTGATGGGGGGTTGGGGTTATGGGGTTACATGACACACCCATCCATCTAGTATAGCAGCAGGCGAGCACACACAGCTCAACTGAACAGGACGACAGGCTTTTTATCATATCTCTTTATCATACTGGAATTCAGATATGGGTGGATGGAGTGCCAGGCTCGCCATAATCCCTGTGGCCCTGTTTGACAGTTATGTTCTAGACAGCCAGTGTGGGCTGGGTAATGACTTACAGAGCTGTCCTCCACCGCTAAGGGAGTGACACTGCTGTGTCCTAGGACAAGCATGGGGCTACCTGCTGTAGTGGTTGTATTTGCATTAGCGCTGTAGGGAATGCACAGTGCTCAACTGATGTTTATGACTTCCTCATGTTCATCTTCAGAAGGAATCATTACAGCAGGTATACAGACCTTCACCGCGCAGGAAGCCTACTTTAGTCCCGACTGAAGACTAACGTGTGTCTCTGCCCCGGGTTTATTTCTCACGTGCGCTCAGGTTTTGGCACCGCCCCCTTGACCGTACTCCACGCAGTCCAGCGGTAGCAGCTCGATAATCGATCTCCTGACCTCTCTCTCAGTGTGGCGTTACCTGAAATCCGTCTGGAAGGAGCTGAATACTGTCGCCTAGGGCCAGTGCGAACACACCTGAAGGCTGGCTCCGCCTCGGTGAAAGAACAGTACACACCTGATTTTCTCCCCTCCCGTCAAACTCCGAGGCGGGTCCTGGAGGCTAGTCTGCTGTATGCTAACAGGCGCGGGGAGAGTTCTCACCCCTGGCTCCGTCGGTGTACCTGTGCACAGTTTGAGACGGATTAGACTACATTATGGGCTTCCTCGGACCCGCTATGTTATACTGAAGAGAAGTTGTGAGGGAAGTCATCTGTTCTCCCCTCAGACTCCTGCAGGCTGCTGCACTGTATGCTAGCATAAACTCAGGGAGGCTACAGTTATGACCCGCTCTGTTTTTGACGGAGGTGTAGACTACAGTATGGGTCTCTCCCAACGTCAGTCCTCTTGTTTTATTCCCCAGAACATGGAGGAGGAATAACCTGTTATCCCTTCAGGACAGACTCCCGAACTCGTCTGTATGCTAACGTAAACATGGCCAGACTCCTTTAGCTAATTAGCTCAAAAAGTTAGATCACCAGCAGCTAGCTAACTGGTATTTACAAATACGACCAGCTCCATTCAGTCATTCCTTCACTAAAGAACTTTTTTCCTGACGGATTTCTGGACAAAATATTTTCTCAGTCTGTTTTATACTCAGGATACTATACTATTTTCCCCTCCAGGTCAGAGTCCTGTACTGTATCTGTATGCTAACATAAACATGGCTAGACCCCTTAAGCTAACTACCTCAAACAGACGACCAGCAACTTTCATTAGGTTATGTGTACTTACGCACAATTTCATTTTTTTCTACAGCTTTTCAGACATTATTATGAGTGTTTTTGAATTATAATGATAAGTGATAATCCGGTTGAATTATACTCAAAAAAACTTTCCCCTGCAGGTCAGACTCCTGAACTCATCTGTATGCTAACATAAACATGGCATGACAGCATTTAGCTAACTACCTCTAACAGGTAGATAACCAGCAACATTCATTTAGTTATGTGTACTTAAGATCAATTTCTTTTAGGTTTTTTTTTTTTTTTTTTTTTTTTTTTTTTTTACAGTTTTCAGTGTTTTGAATGATAATGATAATCCTGTTAAATTATACTCAAGAACATTTATAAAGACGTTTTCCCCTCCTCTATTTTCCCCTCCGCTCAGACTCCTGAGGGCTTCTGAATGCTAATATACACTATACAGCATATAGCTAACTGGCATCTACAAATACGACCAGCTCCATTCAGTCAGCTATGTGCACTAAACCGTATTTTTCTGATGAATTTGTTGACATTGTTATGAATATTTTCTAATAGATAGATATATAGATAGATAGATAGATAGATAGATAGATAGATAGATAGACTTTATTGATCCCAAAGGAAATTTAGCAGCCAGTAGCATTTTTGACAATACAGCACAGTTAAACTTAAAGTTATACAAAGTCATACGATATAGGTATGTACCGGCTCAGCAAATATTATTAACTATTAAACCATAAACTATAAATAGTCTAGAACACTATCGATAAATATATCTCACTTATTACAATGAGGGAAGAAATATCTACAAGAAAGTCTATTTACCAAATTACAAATATAACTAGAAATAACTGTGCAAGGGGCGCAGATGTCAGCAGATAATGACAATACTGAATAAACATAATAAATATGTGCATGCGTTGCTGGCCAATGAAAAACATGTATCTCCATTTTTGGAGTCACATGACTTTTCTACATCGTTTGAACACAGCAGCTGCCATTTACACTGTGTGAGAACTGCATGATGAAGGGACCAGCACAAATGGCCCCAAAGTGTTTGGAAAGACGTCTGGTTCCATTGACGTACATTAAAATCGAATGAGGTTTTTGGCCTCTCCTGTAAAGTAGCCATTGTGAAGATACGTTTTTCTTTGGACAGTGACGATATATAGGTATTGAGGTAAAGTGTCCAGAGTGTCCAGGAGTGCAGATGTACAGGATATACAGTAAAGTGTAATAGTGCAAATAAATAAATCTCTGATTTAACATAAATGATTCAGTCCTCAGCAGACCTCTTCCCCCTTCCGGCCCTGCTGGGAAGAGTTAAAGAGCCTGATGGCTCTCGGGACAAAGGATCTCCGGAATCTGTATAGCAGCTCTGTGACAGCAACCTGCCACTAAACTTGCTCCTTTTGTCCATAGTGATGGTGTGCAGTGGGTGCCCATCATCATCCGTGACGGACAGCAGTTTGTGCAGTGTCCTCCTCTCCGCCACCTTCACCACAGAGTCAGTCTCTGCTCGCCTGACAGATTGTCCAGTTGCATCTCATCTCTCTTCTTAATGCTTTTAATGCATTCGCATGCAATTATATATGCATTTATAAAGACAATAATCTATTTTGTCTCTTAGGCCAGACTCCCGAGGGCTACTCTACTGGTCTGCTAACATGCACCAGGTAACCAGTTTAAAGATGATCCCATTTTAAACCCAGTTTACTTTATTACTTTTAAATGATCATATTTAAATATGATCATATTTTTCTGAAGACTTCTGAAAACACTGCATGAGTAACCACACTGTAGTCCCTGAAATGGCCCTGGAAAAAAAAAGATGCCGAATTGGAGATGTAGGTCTGCAGTCAGCCCAATAGGTGGTGCTGTTGTAAATATGAAGTATAATATAAGATCAGATATTTCTGTACCACAGTCATCTGTGATGTTAATGAGCCCATCCAGTAACAGTAACTGCTAGCTACAGACTCCTCAACGTAGTAGTGAGAGTTACATTATTACGACATATGTTATTATTATTAAGAACTTATAAATTTACATCAACATAATATAACAGCCAGCAGTACATTAATATATGATTTAATATTATTATTAGTAAATGCATATTCAACTTCAATTAAATATACTGTACACTCTATAATTACTTATAGCTAGACTAATAGAGTTTTTATGAACATAGTGTAGATGTCCTGGTTGAACAATGCACATTTGACTTTGAGATGATGATAATTATTATTGTTATTATTATTATGATTATCACAAAGATAAATCTGTACATATTAAATACTTATCTACTTATTTAAACTAATTATGGTCACAGAAGCATGTTGTCTATCGTCCACAAACTGACTCGGACTCTATTATCATCATTATCGAACACATTAACAAAAAACTATAACAATAAAGTATTGTCCCATTGACTGATAGTTTTCCACACTGAAGCATAAAACTCTGCTCTCTGATGTGTTTATTACTGAGGTTCTAGCTAGTGACGTTAAAGGCGTCATGGTGAATTTAGAAGGAAACTGATTTTGACAAGTGACTCATTGTAGCCAGAGTTTTCGTGGAATCGAATAACGACAGTGTAAGTAATGAGTTTATTGTGCCAAAAACGGATTTCTGCGGTATCAGATAATTTTCTGCATGCGAAGCGACGCCTCGTTTTCACACCAAGGTCACAGGACTGCTAATTACTAAACCGTCATGAATAAGGTGGCCAAATTAGACACAAACTCAAAACTCAAAGATAAAACCACTAAAGCCAATCAGTGATAGGGTAGAAATGAAGTGGGATGAAAACTGACTAGCCAAAACTGACGACTATCAAGCAACCTGATGGTAATGCTTAAAAGGCAATCCTAGGCCGCGACAGGACTCACATTGCCCAGGGCCCTTAGATTTAGGGTGTACTCTATCTAATTATCTATCTAGTTAATGTTCTTCGCCCTGAAACCTACGATATAATGTTTAACGTCTGTTTTACGAGTCTTGCTAAATGTCTAACCTTAGGTAAAGTCCTTCAGCAATTCCTAACCCATTTTTAGAGGCAGTAAGAAACTTAGCAAGCTATGGCCTAACCAGCCTAACAAAATCTCAAGCTACGACCTGTAGCGCGTTCATTTGTTCACCCAACACCAACATTGGGTACGTTCATCCATTCTTCGTCGTCCATTGGTTCATTAGTTTGTCTGTCCATCTGTGCATCTGAAACGTCCAGTTAGTGTTACCTCATAGCTGGAAAATTCTGCATGAGTGTCAGACACAGCGTGTTGGACAGGGATCTGTCAATCACGCTCAGTGACCACGGCCCCCACACAATTCTCAGAAGGTCTGATTGGCATTTTAATTAATTTTAACATCATGTATTTTTCAAGCAGGCTTTGTTGATGTTTAATATGACACTCGAGTTTAGTATGATACACACTTTTTACGAACATTATACGAACATTATATGAAATTTTTTACGAACATTGTTTTACTTTACTAATACTCATATTATACAGTTATGAGTATTAGATCGTAACGCTCTTCTAAAAGCTGAAGTGAAGATGGTTTAAAACGGGTGATGTTACATATAAATAAGAATACAAAGGAAGAGGTCTATGTTGTGGCAGATCTCAGCGTTTTAACTAGTCAGTGTCACAATGACGCATATGGTTCCTATGGAACTTGCATGCATCAAATGAGGGACATACAAATCTAAAATGGAAAGCCCACAGCTAAGAACTGTCTTTGGCTGTAAAACTGCTGGAGAGAAGGAGAGCAAGATCGATAAAAATGGGAACTGTTTTGTCCATGTTCTCTGACTGGCCGTCGCATGCTACCCCCTCCTGGCTCTGTGCCAGCCACTGCACAAGGGAAAGCCATAGCCATATGTCTTCTTGTTCTTTTCCCGCCCCAACCTGGACTCTGCTCTCTCTCCTCCTCCTCTCTCCACACCACTGTAGCTGATCTAGGGCTGCTATATTGCCCCTTGTCTGCGTCTGTCTTTTGACTAGGGTCTCGGAAAGTCATTGTCTTCTTGGTTTTGTGTGCACCTCCTTCAGCACCGCCGTTGCACAGAGGAAATCACATTGTGTGCAAACCATTTGAGAGAGCATGATAGACATACTGAGCCAAATAAAGCGCTGCGGACAGTTTTGCTTTGGATGGTCGTGAGTGGTAGAGTAGAAGTTCTATTTAGGACTGTTAAGACAAATGGTCCATATCCGAAAGTGACAAGATGATCATCTGTGTGGAAATGTAACAGCATAAAAAACCCCACACTGAATTTGATATTTTTAGTTCAGTCCGGGGACACATTTCATACGTTCATATTGAAATCCAAGTACAGACCTTAATTGTGGCAAAGTGGCTCAGTTTAAAAAAAAACAGAATTAATCAGAGGTGTTTTACCCCATCCAAATCACATGCTCAAAACATTTCAGTTTTTGGAGATCTTAAACATTTGATGAGTATCTGTAAAGTACACTGGAAGGTACTAATGCACTGCTCTGTTCCCAAGTGATTGAAAAAGTAAACAGGCCATAGGAAAAAACAAGGCTGCAGGGGGCCCAGAAACAGTATGACCACGGTGGCCAATTTGGGTAAGTAACCAGCCTTATTAACAGTAAGCTCAAGCACGTTAGATCGTAGGTTAAGGCGGAAATTCGAGAGACAAGATGGACATGAATAGAGTGGAAAAAAGAGAGCAGTAATAAAAAGTCAACGAGTAGAGGGAGGCGGGTGATGGGGGTGATACATGACTGAAAGCTGAAAACTACGTGAGACACCGACATGCAAAATCGAGGTAAAGCGAAGATAACATTAGAGGTGACTGTACAACAGGCGTGGTGAGGGTTGAGTTGTGTGTGGTAACACGGGAGCTGTAGGACGGTAGAGGGTAATGTGAGCAGAAGAAGAGGTAAATAGATTTTTAGGGTGAAAGAGTTAAAGATAAGTATGACATACAAATAGAACCGCCAAGCCAAGCTAGAGAGTACAAAGAGCTAGAAGGAAGAGGGAAAATGGAGGTAAGAGGCATAAGGTATGGGTCAACCACGAACTGTTAGGATTCCAATTAAACTGGGCACAA
>JAMWET010002195.1:75000-97328 GCA_024036415.1 Prochilodus magdalenae | reverse complement strand
CTTTACAGTAAGAGTGTACATCCATTAAATCTTAATTTCTTTAACTTGTACTTATTGTCCATATGTATAATATATATATCATAAAATTATTAAAATGTAATAATTATGTAATTACACATGTAATTATACAGTCTTATATGAAATAAGAAATTAATGTGCTTTAAATTTGCTTTATACCCTAAATTGATGGCACTGATTCATCCACACGGCATGCGAATGTATATTATTTTATGGGAAACGAGACGTATGCCCCCGGTCACAAACCTGACACTGATATGAAGATGATTTAAACTCAGATACTATATAGATCCCTCTCAATCCTCTTTGCCTCCTCTCCTGCTGTTTCTATGACTCTCTAACTCATATCCCTTCCCCATCTTGCAATCCCTATGAAGAATACCGCCTGTTTCTTTTTTCTCCCTGTTTAACGTCTAATCTAGCCTCTGAATCTGCCCTAGTTAAGCCCCTCTCCCTGATATAGATTCACGTTGCGGACTAGTGTTCCATGGCCAGGAAGGAGAGGAGTATCCATGGCAGCCCGTGCGCTGTGTCAGTGATGTGAGCCTCGCAGTTAGAATAATTTTACTGATGTCATGAGCTCGCTAATCCTAAACGGCAGATCAGACTTCAGAATCACTTTCCTTATGAGTAGAAACAAATATCAGATACCACACCGCTGCCCCAGCAGAGAAGTAGTATGCATCTTCGAATACTTGTGTAGGCTCGGGCGATCTAAGTTCAAGCTGAGACAACAGTTATTGAGTGAAGCGCAATGGATTTTTATAGACGAGCCGGAAGGCGGGTAGGCCGGTTGTGAAGATAGGACATGCGGCCTTGCCGTCCTGACCCCGTAAGTGACCTGTGGCGACATCCAGCGTTTTTACCTCATAACTATGAGAGCTTGACACGTGAGTCTATAAAACTTTCAATTCAATTTAATGCATTCTCTGCAAACACATTGATTTTTTTTTTTTTACAGCTCTCTGAACCAATTACATTAATATGCGGGGCATAATTAGTTTACACATTACTAAATTACTGACAGATTAAAAGCGAAATGCCGCAGTTCATACACGGGTGCATAACAGCTAGAGAGGAAATTAATATGGATTCAAACGCTCCTTAGAGAGTCCTACACAAACACACACACACTCATACACTCGTACACACCCAGCTCAGAGAGAGACAGAACGGCTGAGAGAGCAGTGGAAAGTGGCTAATTGCATTTGGGGAGAGAAACATTGATGGAAATTAGGAATGGTGGAATTACAAGAAAGAAATAAAGGGAGAGAAAAAAGGCGTGAGATGATGCTCTACGAAGGAAAGAAGGCTGCCCTTATAAAGAGTTTATGAACGGGTTACAATTGTTTATTAAATAGACGTTAATTAAAACACTCTTACAAAGTATTAATAACACTCGTAATATGTGCATGAATATTACGCATTAATATTCTGGTGATAAATGCTGAATGTGTATGCAGTATTGAAGCTGCGTATGGATTATTAGTCCAAGGTTAGTATGATCTAATTAATAATCATTAATAAACCCATTTTAAACCATTCATAAGCTCTTTATTAGTCATATTGTAATGTGGTGCCAAACAAAGCCTTCTGCTGTTCCTGTTCTAGACAGACAGACAGATAAACAGACAGACAAATGCATAGATAGTTGCTTAGATGTTTACACAGACAGACAGCAGGGATGGATGAATGGATAGATAGATGGCCATCGGATGGAAGAGCATCTGCGAATAGGCATACGATAGAGGATGATCCTAGCGACTATAATAGACGATAGATAAAGACGCCGACATATAGACAGCATAGCCGATAGACGGATAGATAGATATGGCGAATTAGATAAGGCAGACCATATAGACAGAGAATAGACGCGCATAGTGAGATACAGACAGACCATCTAGACAGATGCGATAGCACGCTGATAGATAGAGTATGACCGGATAGATAGACAGAGAGAAGGAAGAACGAGATGGCATAAGCACGGATAGAGATAGAGGATAAGATAGATATAGATAGATAGATGGATAACCGAAGGATAGATAGATAAATAGCAAGATAGACTCGATAGATAGTCATAGACAAGACATATAGATAGACCAGTCAATTGATAAATAGACAGACATGATAGATAGACGAAATAGAATAGACAGACATTATAAGCACAGAAGATAGATAGACAAGACAGACCAGACAGACAGAAGATAGATAGATAAGATATGAATAGATAGACGCCCGCATACAGATAGACAGATGATGGATAGAAATTATAGATAGATGAGACGACTAGGCAGATAAGATTAGATCAAGGATGATAGACAGACGACAAGACAGATCAAGATAATAAACTGGCAATAAGATAGACAGACATATAGATAAATAGACAGACAGAAAGATAGACGGATAGACAAACATAGACAGATGGATAGATAGACAGATAGACAGGCCGACAGACAGATAAATAGATAGACAGACATATAGACACGGCCACTAAGAAGCCAGCATTACCTCCCTATCAGTAGCGGCTACCCTGTCTCAGAACCACATGAAACTGACCACATCTCGCGAGATCCAGACCTCCCACATCTAGTGAAGGTCAAGTCACTCACTCTGGCATACATAGAAGATGGGACGAGAACTGCAACGAACTTCTAAACTAAAGCCCCTCAACTAAAAGCAGGGTTCTGAAAAAGAATGGAAGCTGCAATGAAGGTGGAGACGTGACACACTAAACATTCCAAACCAGAGGACAATCCGCAGGGCTACTCCACCAACCACTGTCTCCGTCTCACCCACATAAAACCAATCAAGTAATAGAAGTGACCTGCACTGGATTCGGGGGACCATGTTTCGGGGGTGGATCCTGTTCCCCCAGGCTCAGTTGGCCCAGTCCCCCCCCCCCCCCCCCCCCCCCGTGGCTGACTGCTCATGCACCATCACAGAACTTCAATGGCAACAAAATTTTTCTACCTGAGCTCAAGTCTTTCAGAGGTATTCCAGGTGTACAGTCGGTAGGTTATGAAGGAGCAAAGAGGTGACCTAGTTTTATATAGTGCCACCCTATGGTGCTCAAGCTAGTCAAGGAAGACAAGCTCATTGATTGAGGGTGAAGCAGCTAAGCAATGACGGTGTAATGTCATAATGAGCTTATTTTCAGAGGTCCCCTGACTTTCAGGGGGGGGTAGATGTTTATTAGGGGTTCCTGGACTTGGGGTTCCACTGTGGTACTGGCTTTAGTACCTTTAAAACTCAAAGGTCAGTTAAGACCTCCAAGCCAGTCCTTACTCATGTTCCTAGTTCAGCCTTATGACACTATGTTCTTAGTAATGTTGGGTTCTTTTGAGTGCTGCTGTAGAAGAACCTCTTTTGGTTCCCCCAAGAGCCTTTCAGAGATGGATATGTCGGCTTTAATGTATATAGAACCAAAGGTTCTTCCTAGATCTGAATATCCAAGCCAAGAACCATGTAGAACCCTAGAGAGGTGGATAAGCTCATAGATAAGAATTCCCTCATGCCAACTTTTCCACAGTGTAGGCAGGACCTCAAAGCTCCATGGAAACTTTCTGTTCCTTCCTTTATTTATGACTCTGTTTCCTGTCCAAAGGACTCTGACTTCCTCTAGTCCACAGAAGGGACCTTCTAGACCGTCCACTGACCTTCCTCTGTCCCCCATCGATCCTACCTCTTCTATCCATCCGTCACTCCCCCTCCCCCCACCCCCACCCCCCCCCCCCAGGCCAGCCATCGGGTTCCGGCGGCCCCTCTCTAGGCATGTCCGCAGCTCCTTTTACAACTGATATAAATCAATTCACACTTATTGAAACAATATGTTGAGTGTTAATGCTGACTGGGGGGATTTGGGAAAGCTCCAGAGACGGAGAGGCTTCAATAGGCGATGATTAAAGTCAAGCAATCTATGCCGAGGCAGCTTGTAGTAAGCAGAAAGCAGGACGAGATGGGAAAGGGTCAATCATTCTTGATTTTTTTTTTTTTTCATGCTCTTAAGAGCAGATGTATGCACAAGTCCTCTTTCTGTCAAGATCTGATTGATCTTTAAATGGAGGTTCTTCTATGTATCTGTTTGAAAGTATTTCTTTCAGTCATTTTTTTTCTATTACAGTTAATACAGTATATTGAGGCCACATCTATCCATTTTTATTTTATATCTAAAAAATTTTTTTTTTTTTTTACCATTTATGTGGCAAAGTCTAATACATATGTGGTAAAAATAGCAACAGTAGCTTAATTAATTTTTTCGTTAAGGCATTGACTTGCATTTCTCTTTAATTTTATTTATTTATTAAGCACATTTTTAAGCATACAATTGTTTTTATTTTGGAGTGATATATTTCATTCTTTTAATTTTGTGATTTGGTTTTAGATAAGCACAATTTCCTGCTTTTGTTGGATGGCAAATGTTCCATGGGTGAGATGGTCTTTACATCGTCAAATAAATATTTAACCAAGCATAATTCTATTACTGATAGCTTTTACATGTATTACCACAAGGAATAATTAATATTCATATAGAACAGTTTTTGTTTATTTACCTCAGTTTTCCTACATCATCCATAATTACTTGCAATTCCGCTATATATGTAATTGTAATATGATATAGTAATTTATAATTAATTTAATTTATTTATTTACAGTACCCATCAAAACACATCCGTCTAAATAGAAGTATTTGGTGGTCTTAAAGACTCTACAGTCGTACACTGAACAGCTCCACCTGATGAGAGTCTGAAGCAGTCCATATCCTGATACACCACCTCTACTCCTGATGTACACAGTATGATCCTCCTCCATATCTCCACCTCTAATATATATTTAGTTAGAAAGCTGGTTCCTCCTCCTGTAAAGGTCCATTCTGGAGGGTTTTAAGGTGGACTGTATAGTTCCATTCTGAAGGGTTTTAAGGTGGACTGTATAATTCCATTCTGGAGGGTTTAAAGGTGGACTGGATAATTCCATGAGGGCTAGTTTATAGTTTGATGTCTTCACCTTTATTCTACAGTAAAGCATTAAATTAAAAATGAGAATCTGCTATGAGGAGCCGTGTCTAAACTTTTGATATTTCCTACTAAGAGAGTAACACATAGCATTTATTAATTTGTCTTTATTTTTGTTAACTCAGTATGGAGTAGATTAATATTAACATTATGATTTTGAGCTAGTAACTCGTTCTGCACTAGTTAAACCCTCCTGTCTTTGCAGTCTTGGTCTTAATAAGCAGGTGCATTCGTCTATGACCCTTATGCAAAGCCATGGGCAGGTGTGAATGCAGGGCAGGTAAAATCACCTTGACAACACCTCGCTCCCTCATGACTAGCTCTCGCCTTTTTAATGGACATAAATACCTGTAATATATTTAGCGACGATGAGGGTGCGTTAACATATGGCTGAGAACTACAACGTTTTCTCATTACTGATATGGAGGTGGGGTAGGCAGGAGTCTGAAAACTGTTTTTATTACCCGAGGGCTTTATAGTGTAACATTTGTGGGGGTTGAATTTATCAGGAAGCTCATGGTGACGCCTTTTTGCAGTCGGCTAATTGGATGGTAATGTACGAGGGCCTATTTCTGAGTTCTTATTTGCTAACTTTTGTTTGTAGTTCACACAAGATGTTTCTGGATGTTGAATAATTTGTATATGCCTGGTTAATTTTAATGTTTTTTTTAATTCAAATTGTTATTATTATTAGTAGTAGTATTAGTATTATTAAAATAAATATTATACATATGCATAATGGAAGCTCGCATCTCTGAAATGGCAACTTTGTAGGTGAAGGATACACATTTAGATCCTTGTTAGTTGAGTTTTTGGCTTCTCCTGTGAAGGTACCACTTTGAAGATATAATGTTTAGTCAGTTTTTATTGTTTATGTTTATAATTAATAATAATAATAATAATAATAATAATAATAAATATTTATCAGTCAATCATGAAATGCTCACACAACAGCCAAAGGGCCAACGAAACCCTCCATGTTTTGATGAGACAGTTGCAATTTGATGTTGAATTGTGATTTTATTGCATAGGGCCTCCAAACCACCAAGGAGCCCGGGGTATCTTGTTTTTTCCCGAGGAGGTGTGTGCCAGGCTATGGCATAGTGTATGGCATCCCTACAGCATAGATTCAACACAGAAGCATAAACTGTCTTTTGTCTATGCTGGAGTTAGGATATGGCCAGGGAAGGGCATTGTCCATCAGATAGTCCTATAGGCAGCCTGTAGTGTCAGCTGCTTTTAGCTCCTCCCTCATGAGGTGGTGTTCAGAAATGTCCCTCTTTTTCTTTTTCGATAAGTTAACGTTCCCACCTACAATTAGCCCAACATTCCTAATGGTTGTCCCCAGAGTGGCCCCACGAGACTGAGTGCAACAGTAGGTTGCGATCTCAGTTCAGTAAATACCAAGCAGTAGATAACAAGGTGACGAAACTGTATGAGGCAGACAAAGGTACAGATGATAAGGTATGTACTTAATAGGATGTAGTTCCTCCATGAAACCAAATAACAGCTGGATTGGAATTTTGGAGTTTTTGGATGTGGACGTTCAGACACTCTTGCAAAAAAAAAAAAGGTGGTCCAGATTTGGTGGCCCAAACTTCCCTGGCACAATTCCGAGGAGAATTCCCTGTAGGCTGGGATTTTATCCACTGCTGGTAGACCCGTATGACTGTACGCTTCCATACACCTGCAGATTCAGCTACTTCCTTCACACTATGGTCTTTGGCCACGCCCACATGCAGTCCCTCCTTTTAGCCAATCATTAACATCTGCTCTGGAGCCATTTTCCACACATGGAACGAGACACTCCCTGCACTGTAGCACTTTTTCTGAATTCTGTATCATCTGCAGAAGTTACTTCCACTATATATATATATATATATACACACACACACACACACACACACACACACACACACAAGCACTGTGCAAGCGACAGGAAGCCCATTACGGGTTTCAGAGTGTGAAGTCATCCTAAGAAGTGTTGTCCCTTGTGTCTGACCCTGAAGCTCTGCTGCTGTACGGAGCTCCACAGAGCCCAGAGGGAAGCACTGCACACTGAAACAACCCCGAGCCAGAACTCCATAATTCTTATCCCAGATATTGATTTCCATCTTTTCCCATCCTTTTATTCTTCAAAAATGAGGATTTTGACCTAAGCCACAGCCAACGGCAGGTTTTCAAATCCAGGCACTGTAAAGGAACACACATGCTTGTTTGTTATTGTGAATTGTGGGGCCTTTACATAGACTTCCATTCATTTCCTGGAGCCTATCTCACTCACCCAAAGCTTAACCAGAACTACTACTAGACTAACCCAAACTTTAACTTCGACTTCGTCCTTACCGTAATGATTTGATGGTCCCCTCAAGGACGAATGGTCCCCACAATGTGATATAAACCTGATACTCACACACGCACGTTTTCTTAGGTCATATGAAGTGAGAGTATTACTTCTCCACTTCCTGCCTACTTTTCGCCTTATATTAATCATATTCAGACACGACAGCGTCAGCTGGGATAGGCTGAGTAACCACATTCATTTTGACCCGCACACAATCCCATCCTTGTCTCTTTCCCACCGAGTTTTTGCTGGTTACCCATGGCAACATTATTAGGAGTGTATTTTCAATAATTAATCATTGAGATTTTAATATTTTCTCCGGCTCTCTTCTTTTCCACGTGTTCTATAATTGTCTTCCTCTGGACCGGAGCGTGTACCTGTCCGGAGCGTTATGTGTTTACTCAGCTGCAGTGACTCCACTGTCCTCCCTTGGCCCGAAAGTGCAGCCCCCAAATATTTCATTTCCCAAGTAAAACACACGAATACACACACACACACACACACACGCACACACACACACGCACACACGCACACGCACATATACACAGTGATGAATGGGCAATCAGGCTGATTAACTCATTATTACAGGGCAGGGGATCCTCCATAGGAAATGGTGTATGTGACTGGTGGATGATGTTTATGTCCCTCACCCACAGCTGGATGTGAGAGAGAGAGAGAGAGAGAGCGAGAGAGAGAGAGAGGGAGCTCTCCATACAGTCATCCCACAGATTTTTTACCAAAAATGTACCAGAATATAAAAATGAAATATTTAATTGGTTATTCAAATCACTCCCTCACTGACTCCCTCACTGACTCACTCATTCACTGACTCACTCGCTCACACACACACACACACACTCAATCACTGACTGACTCACCTACTCACTCATTCACTGACTCACTCAGTCACACACACACACACACACTCCCTCACTCACTGACTCACTCACTGACTCACTCACTCACTCACTCACTGGCTCGCTCACTCACTCACTGGCTCACTCGCTCACACACTCACTCACTCACTGGCTCACTCGCTCACACACTCACTCATTCACTGACTCACACACTCACTCACACACACACACTCACTTACTCACTGGCTCACTCACTCGCTCGCTCACTCACACACACTCACTTACTCACTGGCTCACTCACTCGCTCGCTCACTCACTCGCTCACTGGCTCACTCACTCACTGGCTCACTCACTCGCTCACTCACTCACTCACTCACTGTGGTTGTCGCGGTGACAGTGATCATGGCCATTGTTACTGTTAATATAATTGCTCTAAGAATAATAGTAGTGATAATAAATACAAATTCAATCACTAATATAATCAACATTGTGATAATAATCTAATAATTACATTGTAATTACATAATAATTACATCATGCTTACATTACAATTGAAATTAAGTTCCATTCCAAATCATGGTCCATAAAACTTTGCCTGTGTAAATAATGCTTCTTGTATCAATCATTTAATAGCATTAATATTTCTTGTATAACATGTTATATAAAATAATCCATATAATAGGTTTAAAATATAAGTGTAATGGGTCTTAATGAAATCCTTCCATTATGATGTAATAACAATGTGAAAAAAAAATTTAAATTTCAAAATTGGAACTAAACGTATGACCAAAAAGATGCTGCTGGTTAATAATAGATTATTGTGTATTTGGGGAATTGGTGACTAATGATGATGTCATTACTTTTGAAAAGTATTTTTGTGCTGTTATTGATGTTATCATATATGCTATACTCTTAACACTGCTACTGTAAAATAATGATGTAATGATGTCACACATGGCACATAGACCTACTGCAGTCCTGCTAATAACGCTAAACTGAACCGAGAGAGAGAGAGAGGGAGTGTGTGAGAGAAGGACAGAGAGAGAGAGAGAGAGAGAGAGAGATTGTGTGTGAGAGAGAGGGAATGAGAGAGAGGGAGTGTATGAGAGAGAGGGAGTGTGTGAGAGAGAGGGAAAGAGAGAGAGAGAGAGAGATTGTGAGTGAGAGATAGAAAGAAAGAGTGTGTGTGTGAGAGAGAGAGAGAGAAGGACATAGTGTGTGTGAGAGAAGGAAAGAGAGAGAGTGTGTGTGTGAGAGAGAGAGAGAAGGACAGAGTGTGTGTGAGAGAAGGAAAAAGAGAGGCTGTGTGAGAGAGTGAGAAGGGAAGAGAGAGTGAGAAGGGAAGAGAGAGTGTGTGAGAGAGGGCGTGTGTGTGTGAGAAAGTTGGGAGAGAGAGAGAGAGAGAGAGAGAGAGAGAGAGAGTTGAAAGAGAGAGACGGGTGGTAGGTAGGAGGTGGTGTGGACGTAGACCGCGTGTAGCTGCAGAGCGAGTCTGAGAGCGGCGCTGTAAGGGAAATGGCCCTGAGTTGAGTCACTCTGTAGACCTTTCCGTTTCTCTCCTCCTTCACTCTGTTTATACGCTCCCTCGTTCAGGTCTAACTGGCCAAGTAGACTCCTCACTCCATTGTTGGTCTGACCACTTCTCTCCTCCTCTCTCTGTTTTCTTTCTTTGTTTTTGTTTTTTTCACACACTCTGTCTCTTTACTCTCTCATTCTTTCCTCACACTCTCTCTTTTTGTCCTCACACTCTCTCTATCTGTCCTCACACTCTCTTTCTTTCTTTCCTCACACTCTCTCTCTTTTTGTCCTCACACTCTCTCCCTTTCTTTCCTCACACTCTATCTTTCTTTCCTCACACTCTCTGCCCTCACACTCTTTCTTTCCTTACTCTTTCTCTTTCTTTCCTCACACTCTCTCTTTCTGTCCTCATACTCTCTCTTTCTTTCCTCACACTCTCTTTCTTTCCTCACTCTTTCTGTCCTCACACTCTCACTCTTTCTTTCCTCACACTCTCTGTCCTCACACTCTTTCTTTCCTCACTCTTTCTCTTTCTTTCCTCACTCTCTCTTTTTCTGCACACTCTCTTTCTTTCCTCACACTCTTTCTCTCTTCCTTATTTGTCTCTCTTGCCTCTTTATTTCTTTCGCTCTTTTACAGAGACCCTCTCCATATGTTTCTCTTACTCTCTCCTTTATTTGCTCTCCCTCTCTTTTTCTCTTCTGTTTGTTAACGTATTCCCCTCTCTCTGTCTCAGTCTATATATCTATCTCTTCTTTTCTCTTCCTCTCTCTATCCCTCTCTTTCTCTGTCTTACTGCCTTTCCCTCTCTACCTGTCTGCCTCTCTGTCTGTCTCTCCCTCCCCCCCTTTCGCTCTCTCTCTCCCTCTTCCTCTCTCCCTCCACCAGAAGGTGGAGCTGCTGCATCTTATCAAAGGAGATTTACAAAACACAGAGACAAAACATGGTGTGTGTTCTTTAGAGCCCCACACACACTCACACTCACACACTCACACACACTCACACACACACACACACTCACACACACACACACACTGACTGTACTATCTCTTAAAAAAGAAGGAGTGAAGGAGAGCGGGAGAGAGTGGGGTGAGAAGCTGAGTGTACTTCCTGGCTGGAGGCGAGTGTTTGCTGGTATAAGTGGAGATTTCCTGCTCCTCTTTAGGACGGGGTGAGGTGAAAGTTTGGTAGGGGGAGGCAGGCTGTGGTGGACTTGTTGAGCTGTGGTGTGACTTGGGGCCTTTCTTCCTCTCTCTGCTCGCTCTCTCTGTTCGGTCTCTCTGCTCAGGCTCTCTGCTCTCTCAGGTAGCCGGGCAGCGTCGCTGCAGATGCAGTGGAGCTTTAGGCCGATCTGCTGCCGAGGAGGTTCTGTGCTGGAGATGAAGCCGAGCTGGATCAGACAGCGTGTGCAGGTCCGGCAGCGTCCTCCACGCAAGTAAGAGCAGTGGTTCTGTATTCAGTGGAGGCTGTGGGAGTGTGTGTGTGTGTGTGTGTGTGCGCGCGTGCTCTGCGTTACTGTGTGTGTGTGTGGGTGTGTGTGTGTGTGTGTGATTGAGGCCTGCTGTCAACAACAGCAGTCATAGTTACATGATCTATTTATAGGTGATATTTATTTATTTATTTATTTATTTACTTACTTACTATAACTGTTAAATGCATCTATTATTAAATAAAATTTTATTATTATTATTATTAAATTCCTAAGCTTATTAAATTTTAAATTTTCAAATTTTAAGGTGCTTATTATTTAGTTACTGTATAGGCTACACAAGAACCTGACAGAGTGATGATGTAGAAAGTGTTATACATTATAGAAGTGTTTACTAAAAATGTAACTTAATTAACTTACTTAAGGTTTACATTATTATTATTATTATTATTATTATTATTATTATTATTATTATTTATCTGTTTGTTTGTTTGTTTGCAGGTATTTGGAAGTGGGTGGGGTTTTTGAGTAACACTGTGTGAATGTACATAGTATAGTTTCTTAAAGGACACACACACACTTTACTACTCACTTGATACTACAGTACAATATAACCACTATCAATATTAATAATAATAATAATAATAATAAAAACAATAATAATAATAATAATAATAATAATAATAATAGTTTATTATAGTATTATTATTAGTATAAAGTATGTATGAGAGGTATCCTGATAGTTTGTATTGACAGTTTAGGAGAAGCAGTGTTTATATTTTATTGGAATATTGCATTGAATTTAATGTTATATGTAATTTCCTTTGAACTTAATTTTTTAAAAATTAATTTAAACATTTAAAGAGACTGTCTGAACCGGAACAACTGGATGCATCTCTGTACTGCCAGCCAGTTTAAGCTCCTGCCCAAGTTTTCCTCTACACTGCGCCATCTACAACACCGTGCATGTCAAACACACATGCAGTCACCTTTCCGTTAAACTGTAAGAGAACCTAGCGTGTTCTCCAAAAAATAAGAGATTATATCATGTTCTCCAAACCATATAGAATTATAGGATATTCTCTAAAACATGTAAGGTGCTAGCATGTTCTCCAAACTATAGGACAGTGGGGTGAGTTCTGAAAGTCATGACGGATTATTGCATGTTCTCCAAACCTAAGGAGATTATATCATGTCTTCTAAAGGAGAAGAGATTATTTAACATGTTCTCCAAACCATGACGGATTATAGCATGTTCTCCAAACCAAAACAGTGTTGTGTGTTCTCCAGATAATGTTCTCCAAACCCTAAGAAAAAAAAACCCTGTTTTCTCCAGACCATAAAATATTCTAGGATGTTCTCCACACCATATAAGATTAAAGCATGTTCTCCAAATCAATAGAGATTATAGCATGTTCTCCAGACCATAAAATATTCTAGGATGTTCTCCAAACCATATAGGATTATAGCATGTTCTCCAGACCATAACAGTGTGTTGTGTGTTCTCCAGATAATGTTCTCCAAACCCTAAGAGTGTACTGTTTCTCCAGACCCATAGAGATTATAGCATGTTCTCCAAACCACATGAGATTATAGGATGTTCTCTAGACCATAAAACATTATAGCATGTTCTCCAAACCGAAAGACAGCGTTGTGTTCTCCAGATAGTGTTCTCCAAACCCTAAGAGTGTACTCTTTTCTCCAGACCATAAAATATTATAGCATGTTCTCCAAACCAGACAGTGCTGTAGTGCGTTCTGCAGGCCGTGACGGATTACAGCATGTTTTCAAAAGCATAAGAGATTACATAACATGTTCTCATAAGAGAGTGTAACATGTTCTCCAAGCCATAAGACAGTATAGTGTGTTCTCCAGATGATGTTCTCCAAACCCTAGGACTGTAGTGTGTTTTCCAGACCGTAAGAGACCATAGCATGTTCTCCGATTCCAGATTCCAGACTGTTCTCCATATCAGAGGAGATCATACCGTGTTCTCTGAACCATATGACTGTAACATGTCCTCCAAACCACAATAGAGTGAAGTGTGTTCTGTGGGTGGAGAGTAATGACTGTCCGCTGACCCTGTGCCAGGCTGGACGATCCCCTCCGAGGAGCGTAATTGTGTCGCGGAGCCCGTTAGCCGACGGTTATTGAGGGAGATTTCTAAATTTGACTCCTCCATTATTCCTGGTGTAAATGGTCTAATTTTCCCCTCGTAAACTGTGTGTTCAGGTGTGTTCCAGCGGACCCCTCGCACACCCACACACCCCAGCCTGCGTGTTCGACAGCCCTCCGCGCCTCAGAGTTCATTCCTCTGTTTGGCGTAGGATGTCACAAGCCTCCTGTCATGAGTTTTCCATCTAAATTAACTCATATATCAAATTCCAGGAGCATATTAAATCTGGGAAGGGGCCGAGGCGGGGTGGCAAGCCTCTGGTCAGTGAGGGGTAATCCAATTGGCTGATGGGAGGAGAATGAGAAGGATGAAGAGAGCGAGAGAGGCAGAGGGGCCTGTCTAAATGTGACCTTTGACCCTGACACGAGCTGAGCTCTTGGCTATATGTTGGAGGTGAGCAGCTTATCTGCTCACACTCACACACACTTTTACACACACACATATATGTGCTGACCAGGAGTGGTCCGAGTGTGTCGGGAGCCCGGTTATCGAGCTACAGCACATTATCCGTTTATACACGTAACCCAGAATCAAAGAACGCATCACAGATATTAAAGAATATAGTAGGAACATATTAGAACCAGCTACAGACACAAAGACGATGTGACGTCTGTTGAGTCCAGATTGTCTGTGTGTGGATGAAACCCTCTTTAGTATGTTGTGTACATTGTTGAAGCGTTGTGTTGCTGTGGTTCTTGGTCAGGTTAATATTTTATCTATATATATATAGATCTGTAATCTCAATGGGATTAACCTGGTTAAATAAATCTTAAATAAAAAAAAAACAATTTCTAATAGTCTTAATAATGACCGTCTTTACGTATCATCACTGTTTAATACATTTCTACTCTCAATAATATATTTTTTATTAGAAAAAATAAATTAATAATTTAATTTTAAAAAATTGATAAAGTTTTTTACATTTTTAGACATGTTTTTAAGTTTTAGATATTATTTAAAACAGAATACTATCATTTACATGATGCATATACCGCATAATGATTGCACCTGTGGAAAAAGTCTTCAAGACTGCCTGGAATAAAATGAATAATTAATAATGAATTCATAGTATTAATAAATAATTCTCCTATCTGTTTTTGAGTTACCGTTTCTCAGTTTTGGGGCAGCGACAATCTTGACTTTATTTAGCCGTTATGTAAAGACATCGGGCCGGCTTTGATGCTGTCTCAGACTAACAGGTAAATGACCCAACTCAGATGAGCTGAGAACTCTGTCTCTCTGGACTGTGAAAGTAGTTCATCAGTTCAGCCGAAGTCGGTTACTTTGTCCTCATTGCCTCTTTGTTCTGCTCAAATAAATTCACTGCATGAACAAAAGTGAGATTGGAGATCAGGGCAGATGTCCAACAGAGAAGATGTGTAGGTTATAGATATAGAGATTTAGGGATGCCAAATCATGACTGGGCTTAAATACATTTAGTTTCCGGACATTTTTTGAAAACTCTATGCGGTTTTTAAACTTAAAACAAAGTATCACTGCGTCCATGAACTCCCATGGAACTGCCAGAGTTGGTAATGTTTCACTAAAACATTCTTATATCAAAATAAAAAAATTAAATTAAATCAAATGAATTTTTATTATTATTGTCACATCACTTTTAATACGGGTGTAAATCCTTAAACATATTCATATACATTAGATGGCAAATATGTAAATATTAACAACCTTATTTAAACTACTTCTGCAATGTCAAATTTTATAACATTGCTATGAAACGAAAGCTGCACAGTAATCTCAGCAATCTGAAGGCATTAACGTTTAGGCTTGTTGTATAAACTACATTATAAAGTTCCTTCTCTTGAAACATATGTGACCTCATTTGAACCACAAACCAGGTTCCACAGTTTCAAGTTTACTTTGCTGTTTTCTGGGGTGTATCAAGTGTATTTAGTGTAGTAATAATAATAATAATAATAATAATAATATATGAATAAAGTCAGTATTGGCCAATAACTGTTGGAAAAAATGCATTGACAGTGGAAATCAGGCGATCATGTTCAACTGTTAATTCAAACTAACTTTTAGTTACAGCTTATTTGGGCCACTATGGACATTATGCTAAAATAAATAAATGATTAAATAAATAAAAAAATAAATGTACATATTACATCCACTGGGTTTTTTTAAAGAAAAAAAGAGAAAAAAATTCCAGGAGATTCACATAAAATTTTTACAAAGAAATCTGCAGTGATATTTGGTCCACACCTCCAGTTTAAAGTTGAAATTTAGAAGTTTTTTTTTTTTAACTAGAATATTTTTTCTTATTAGAAGAAATTTCCATATTAGAGGTTGGTTGCATGTCCTATTTCTCACAATCTGAATAAAAATAAATAATAAAAAAACCCCAAGAAATAAACTCCCCCCAAGAAATGGCTGTTATTCCGAGACACCCCAGCGGCTTCTTACTATTGATTTACATAGCTTCTTCCTTTCGGTTGATTTCAGTTCATTTGTTTTTTACAGTAACAGTTTCAGCACATCCATGCAGATTCTTAGCATCGAGTTTCCAGTATCTCACGCGGGAGGGATGCACAGAAACATCTGTGGATGTTTTCAGATCTGAGAATTGGTTAGGAGCGTGATCTCCGCTCTATCAAAGATAAAAGCCCTGAGAACGGTTCATAGTTTTGGAGGTATTTGTTGGTATATGGTCTAATCTTTTTATTTATTTATTTATTTTTTATTTATTTATTTTTTTAAATCTGAATTTCGGGAATTCTTCTCTTAGTAGATCAGTAGACCGGTAGATCCTATATCTACTGCTAAAACAGTGTAACTTGTCTTTGATGATGATTTTGACTGGAAATGAAAACAAATGCAGGGTGGTCTCTGAATTATGCACAGTTCCTGTACAGCACTGTACTATACTGCGGTGCTAAATGTCTATTACACCATCTACATCCAGTCCAGTTTCTGAATTCAAATTGCAAATGTGGATGTATTGGCATCAGCACAGGTACCACAGATTTGGCTATGGGGATCATCAGCCTTTCCCGAATTTCCGTATCACTGTATTCTGAATAATAATTTCCGACTTTATCTTTATTTTACAAGTTGCATGGTTAGGCACTCACGGTTTGGGAGAACGACTCTTGAAACAAAGTCGACGCCAAGTTTGTGTAAACTGCTGTTGCTTGTGTGGTACCAATATAGTCCCAGACTGGAACACGGAATTTGGTTTCAGAGGCAGAACACACAATAGCCTGTTGAGGAGGAGTGCTGAGGTTTCCACTCCATGCATGACAAGATAGATAGCCTAACAGCGTTCCTCTGAGTGTTGGTGCAGGGCATGTGTGCATTTAGGTCTTTAGTGTCTTTAGACTATGTGATCATGGGACGTATATATTCCCCTGGAGTATGGTATTACACTACTGCATGACCACACAAAGTTGCTATTGTAACTGTTTACTGTTCTTCCCAACAGAACCGAAGTCTTCTGCCCATTAACCAGCCACGGGGTCGTGTTTTAATGCCACCTGTCTGCCGTGTCTGCTTTCCAAATTAGCATTAGCCTATCCTTCTCCGCTGCCGTCGTGTCACGAGGCTGACGTGGTGATTGTTTGCGAGCACCGTACCATAGAATACTAGCTCTTTAAATATCATATGATATTTATTTGGGGGACTAAGATTTCAGGCTGAGCGTCAAATAAACACACGGCCCTCTCTACCTTCGCCACTTTATTTGGAACAGAATACGGTCGGGGTGTGGGTTTCACTGCCTCAGTCTGCTTTACATTTAGCCTCCTGTTTGTCTATGGCTTGGTTTCAAAGTCGGAGCCAGCACCAGCCCACCACTTCCCACTGCCCCCCCCCACCTTTCCACCACCACCGCTTCCCTATTTACGACAAAGTATTTACACGCATTCTCTCACCGTGGTGATACAGGGTTTCAGTACCTGGCCCTGCCAAGTTTTCCACCGAAATAACTACCGCTAAGTGCTTTTTCATCCCAACGCAGGCATTCAGGTTAATCTCTTATTAGCGGGTTTTTGTTTTCTGAATAAGTAAAGTGCTTCAAATTAGATTTGCTAGCACACGGGACGTCTCCTAAGCTTAGCGCCGTCCATATGCGTGCTTTGCTGAAGAAGAAGAAGAAGACAGAAGACATGCCACGAGCAAAGCGTTATGGGTAAAACGGACAGGCTGTTGATTGTATGCGGGGGAGAAAGCTGTTCTGCTGTTGTTGTCAGTCAGGAATTATAGTTTTTGAAAAGCTCTACTTTCGCAGGAGTGAATTTTATGATCAGTCCTACTTTAAAATGAGCAGAACCGACTTCCTTTCTCATCAAGGTTGGCAGCGTTACAGCCGTATGTGTAAACTGATACGGTAAAGGCCAAATAAAGAGCTTTAAGAATATTCACAAGAGGATAACATACCCTTAGAATTTCAGCGAGGCTGTCAGCTCTATAGTTAATTTATTTTTTGAATAATGATATGTAATTCAGTAAAGCTTAAGAGCTGATTTTTTACCAAAAATTGGGCATAGAATATTTTATATGATATGGAATTTGTGCTATGTACTAAACCTCCCTTCTTTGTGTTTGTTACTCTCATAATTGTTCAGTTTTTGGCATTATTTAAATTGTATAAGTTGTGTAAAGTGTAAATGACCAAAATGACACTGAATTACATTAAAAGTAAAGTTTTAAAGGTTTTTAAAAAGCTGTAATGTTTTTTTTCTTGCTGTTTATACATTAATACCTATACACACACATGTGTATTTACACACACACACACACACACACAAATATATATACATATACACACGCTACCAGTCAAAAGTTTAGACAAAGTTAATCAAAGCAGGTTCTAATTATCTTAAGGCTTTACTGTAGGGTAAAAGTGAAAACATCGAACTATGAATTACCCCTCATGGAATTATCCAGTCCACCTTAAAACCCTCCAGAGTGGAGCTGTACAGGAGGATGAACCAGCTTCCTTACCCTGCAGTGGAGCTGATAGAACAAGGTTTATTACTAAGCAGGTTTGGAGCGATTCTATTGGTCGGTCCATCATGAATATTCACTAACCTGAAAGGAGAGCTAGAGCTTTTACACTGCGCAGAAAAAGAGATCAAAGTTTTTACACCATAAATATATATTAGAGGTGGAGATATGGAGGAGTATCATACTGTGTTACATAAAGAGTACATGTATGTTAAAAGTATGAAATATGTTGTAATAAATACAGTATATACTATATATTATATATTTGAAAAAGTTTAAACACACTGAGATATGGATTTCTTTTGTCTTCACATTTCAGGACACGATGTCTATCAACATAAAGGAGTTTAACATGGACCCATACACAAACACAGTGCAAAATATGCTGTCACTTTTACATAGATCATTTTTTATGCTTAATTTTTCTCCCTCTAATATTTAAATATTCAGGAAATAAACCATAACTGTGCACTGAAGTGTATAGAAGCATGTTCTCCATACAGCATGATATTTCTCATAACCAGAGGTGCCTGAACCCGTGCTTATGACTGTGTTATAACCTGTATAGTTATCGCCTTTAGTGAACAGAAAGTTATCAAGGTATTGTTCATAACCAGCCCTGACTTTATAGACTAACGTAGCTCCGAATAATCCTGCAGCAGGCTGGGAAGGATTCCCAAAGCTCCACTCTAAGTCCACACAGTTGTCCTTACGTGTCCACTTCTTCTCTGGTTTTAATACAGCATGCCTCCATTCAGCGGAGGACGAGAGGCTCCACACATGAAGCCATTTACCGTCGTCCGAGCATCTGTTCCCACTAATGCCCTCCAGACCGGGCAATATGCCTCCCAATAAGATTATGATTGTTCTATAAGCTCTATCCACGCAGTAGAAGATATGTATACACGCATATTGACTTAACCACACTTTGTAGATTAAAGTAGCAGGCCTAATCTCGTGCTGCTGGTGCGTGCCGGCCGGAGGTGGGGATTTATAATCCGCAGGAATAATCCTATGATTCCCGCAATCTGTTTTGTGTTATTAAATGTGGAGTGTTCGAGTTGATTTAACGTCATACTAATCCCGTTAAGCACCGGTTGCTGTCTGCCCCCTCGCCGAGCCTAGACGACCCCGGCGCTTTAATATGGCCGCTATATAATTTCACGCGTCGCCGTTAATTAAATCATTGCCCTAATTGATCAGGGAGCGCCGATCTGAGCAGATTACTGTATTGACCGCTGCATATTTAATAAAGGCTTTAATCGAAGCGTAATTAATTGTGGATAAGCTTATTGTAAGTTTTGACTCGGGTGGTGAATTAATAGATAATTGAGCACTGGTGCATTTTTGATTGGTGAAGAATTAGCCATAATTTGCAGCAGATTAATGGAGGGCGGGTGACCTCTATTGAAAACATGCTGGAACGGGGGAGGATTTGTGTGAGGAATGTGGTTTTTATGGGTGTTATGATGTTTGGATGTGTGTTTTAAGAGCTCAGCAAATCTAAAATAAAAAAAAGTTGAATTAAATTCACTTTATTCAATGTATCTTTTTGATATATATTAAAAATCTTAAAAATAAACATGTTTTTGGGGTGAATAATCATATAATATTTATACAACAGTCTCGTAATGAGAAATTTTTGATATCTTGACTTGATTTGAGATGTTTTTGTTGCCAGGATACTATGTTTTATTGGGGTGTTAACAAGAACTACCAACCGGAGCTCAAGTGCACTAAAAAAATTGGCCTGTAATTTAGATTTGTCAGTTGCAGGACATCAGAACGATGCCTTTGAGTCTGCATTTGACAGATTTGGGTTATGGCAGTTATTAATATCCACTTTTTTGCAGTGTGCATGTATTAATATATCCTACAGTGTGAATGCTCACCATTATTACCATTTTATTATATTATTTATCATATAGTTATTATATTACAGCATTATTATCACCCCTGCAGACTGTCCATCTAAAGGCTGGTGCTGTACCTCTTGTTGAGCTCTTGTTTTTGTTCATGCGATGCGATTCCACCCCAAACCTGACATCGGTGTGATCCGTCGTGCCCCACTCAGGAATTCTCCTGTAATGGGCCGGTTGGGACGCTCGGCCTCCTTGTCTGTTTGGGTGTAATTGGCCTGTCATAGCGTGTTGTTAATCCTGGTTATCATCCCGGTCTATTTTTACTCCGTTTATGGTAAGTAGCTTCAGGTTCCTGGAAGATCCCCGTGCGGCTCTGCCTCGCATGTCCAATATTATTAGGTGCTATGAGTTTAGCCTGTGTAAATCGGTTAATGCATAAGTCCATAAGAGGCTCGGAGGGAGGGAGGGAGGGAGGGAGGGAGGCGGCCGGGCTGGCAGGACGACCTCGGAGACACAGCAGATTAATATTTGATCATGCAGAAGGGCTCTTAATCAAATCTGCTTATTCCATCAGCTCAGAGTGGCCCCGGCAATTATCAGAATTGTTGTTAAACACACTCACGCACTCGTCCCTTCTGCTCTCTCTCTCTCTCTCTTTCTCTCTATCTGTTTGTCTGTATGTCTCTCTCTCTCTCTCTCTCTTGCTGGCATTAGTTGAGAACTTTCAGTATACCGTGTAAGGCACAGATTCTGCTGCCAAAGCCCGGTGACGTGTGTGTGTGTGTGTGTGTGTGTGTGTGTGTGTGTGTGTGTGTGTGTGTGTGTGTGTGTGTGTGTGTGTGTGTGTGTGTGTGTGTTGCTCTACTGGTCCACTGTAGTGTGCACTTCCTCTAAGAAGCGGTGAGTCCACACTACAGTGTACCGCCCACTGGACACAGCTCAGTAGAAGTACTAGACAGAATGAGGAAAGAATGGAAGAATGGAAAGAGAGTTAGCTTTGGCACAGGAAGTGTTACACTGTCTAGAGCAAGTGTGTGTGTGTGTGTGTGAGAGAGAGAAGTAGCATACATTCTATTTGGCTGAGGATGTTTAGCTTACGGATTGAATTACGCTTAGATGTTTAAAAATAGTGAAAAACACTATTAATAGAATAAATATATTATAAAATTAATATAATACATAACTAATAATCTCTTCAGTCACCATATAACACCCTGCTTGGCACTCAATCAGTGCTTCATTCATCTGAATCAGGTGTGAGAATGGCTGGGAGAAACGTCTAGCAGAAAGAAAACCTTGTGGTTAAAAAATAATAAGCTAATAAGTTAATTAAAAAAACCTTCAAATAAATAAATAACCTGCTAATTTAATTCTGAATACAAAGAAAAAGCTTTGGGTTATTTTTACTCTGTTAATGTTTATTTTTATTTATTTATTTTTAGGAGCTCAGCAATTCTAGAATTGAATTACATTTGCTTTTTTTTGTAAGATATTAAAGATAAACACGTTTTCGGGTTAAATAGACATATATTTCTACGACAGTTTCATAACGGGAACATTTTGATATCTTGACGTGATTTAAGACGCCAGGATATCATGTTTTGCATTGGAGTGTTAACAAGAACCTCTAACCGGTGCTCAAATGCACTGAAACAGTTAGGCTGTAATTCAGATTTGTCACTTGAACGACATGTTGCAGCAATCGGACCGATCCCCATCAGTCTGCATTTAACAGATTTTGATTATGATAATTCTTAATAACCACTTTTCATAGGAATTATTATATGAATTTTATAATATGAGTTATCACCATGTGTTTTCTTCTTCTTCTTCTTCTTCTTCTTCTTCTTCTTCTTATTATTATTATTATTATTATTATTATTATTATTATTATTATTATTATTATTATCCCTGTAGATTTTTAAGCTAAAGAAGCCTGAGCTTTAGCAGGATGAGCTCTTCTTCTTGTTCCTGTGTGGCATCAAACCCAGACTTCCACCCCGAACATGACATTGTGAATTCATGGCACCTCACATGAATTCTTCCCAGTTGTGTATTGTAAAGTGTATAATACACAATATCAACAAATCATTATTGGGTTATATAGGTCCTTACTTCTTATTGTCACTGCATGAAAACAAAAC
>JAMWET010002195.1:17500-72500 GCA_024036415.1 Prochilodus magdalenae | reverse complement strand
TCACGCTTAACAGCAAGAGAGCTTCGGTCTTTACAAGCTGCAGAAAGCTTTGTTCATGTGTCCAATATCAGGAAACCACTGAGCAGAAAGGGTGTTTACGGAAGGACACCGGAACAGCCCCACTGCTCCTGTCCAAAAATCACATCACAAGACCACCCAAGTTCCACAGTGCTTCTGGTGAAATGTCCTATGAAATGGATTTGATTGGGTTTCCAGGGAAACGGGACGCTGCACAGCAAAACCTCAGACCAACATGGTGAAGTATGGTGGTGGTAGTATCAAGCTATGGGGCTGCAGTGCTGCTTCTGGGTCTGGATGCCTTGTGAATCATGCAGTTTACAGGTAAGCTCGGCAGTCCGTGACCTCAAGCAGACACCTGCACCACTAAACCTAGTGTTTCCTAAAAGCCGAGCTGGAGACCTGACCATGGTCCTATCAGGAGGGATGTATGAGCCAGGCATCCCAGAAATATTGATGAGCTCCAAGATTTGATAGAACGGTCCAAAACACTTCCTCAGCAATCCTATTTGCTGCAACAGGTGTGGAGGTTCTGCTACTGAGGGAGGCTCTGCAGGTTATTAAGTTCCAGGGTTGGCACGGTGTTACTCAACGTGCTGGCTGGAAGACACGAAAAGTACCATTGCTTGTCTGTTATTAGTTTAGTTAGACAGTTAGCCAGCCAGTGTTTGTCTACACTGTTAAAAAGAGACACCTAAAAATGGACTTTAATTTGTTATAAGTTACTGAAAAAATGACCTTGATCAAAGAATCATTTGTTAAGTCCTAATTTTAGGTCATATAAACCTAATTAATTTGCTTGTAGCAAATGAAAGACTTTATTTTAGGTTGGACCAATGAAATGCGGTTTTGCAGTGTTTCATTATGAAATAAATAAAAACCAGACCAAATTTATTAGCATCAAAGCAGAAATCCAGTTAATCCTAAGAGTTCATTTCCGTTCACTACAAAACATGAACACTTGGTCTGTAATTAATTTCTAGGTGATACATCATTTGATTTTGATCATACTGATTATTATTATAATAAGATTATTTGACTGAATTCTATGCATTTTTAACTTTTTGAAGTATTGAAGCCAAATTTTCTAACTGCACTAACAGATAGTTTGGCTTGTTTTAAGTATGTTTCTTAAAATAAGCAAATGTTTCTTCCTAGATAGTAAGACAATTTGGAATTAACAACAAGATTTATAACCTAGATTTAAGATTATTACGTAATTATGTAAGATTAGATATTTTACCTATCATTGTTTTCTGTATGCTAACTGTATGCTGCATAAATATTTAGTACCACTTCCCCACAGCCTTATTATCACGACTGTTAGCTTACACAGGAACTGTGACTTTGTTATTTGGGCCCCACAGCATTAGCGTTAGGGGAAATAACATGGGGATGTGTTAAAATAGTTAAAGCTACATAACACAACCCACAGAAGTGAGGCATAACTGACTCTGATAACTTCCCTCACTATACTCTAGTAAACATTAGCAACCGCAAAGTCCAATCACATTATTATGATCGCCAGGTAATATCCGGAGTAACAGCCTTGTGAAGCATGGAGAGAAGCTAGGCGGTAAGGTAGTGGTAGCTCGTCACAGGTATCTGGAGCCATATTGGCTGGGGTGCTTCCCGTAGCTGCTGGAGGGAGCGTGGGGGAGGATCCATAGAGCTAACAAGACTATTGAGGTGGGTTCAGATCTGGGGAAACAGGGGGCCAGGGTAGTACTTGGACGTCTTGGTCATGCTCCTCCAACCAATGTCAGATGTTTCTACTCGTGTGACATGTGGCATTGTCTTGCTGCAGGATCCCATCCGCCCCAGGGAAGACAATCAGCATGAATGGGTGCATGTGATCTGCAAAGATGGGTTCATACCCGAATCGGTTAGGAGTAGGTTTCTCGTTGATGAGGCGGCCCAGAGAATGACACGAAAACGTGACTCCCGCCAGGAGCTGGGCACTGAAAGTTGTAAGTGGTCATAATAATGTGACTCGAGTGTGTAAGTTGTCATGAAAGCCTTAACTTCACTCAAGTAGGAAATGAAGAAAAGCTTGTATCCATAAAGAGTGATGCTAGTGTCCACAGGTATTTATTAAGCATACTTTCAGTTTTTACAGTTATTCCTGATATTATTGATGTTTTTGATAAATATTTGGAAAAATCTAACCTGCAAATCAGGACTAGAACTGTTTCCAGACTGTGAAAACACTACGCACATTTTTTACACACACTCATCACATGTGGGTTTGATCATACAGATATGCCAAAGATGAAATTGGTGAATAGCAAACCTGTCAAAACAAATTCCCATGCACTCTTATTATTCTCAGATTAGCAGGATGCAACTTTGATGAATAAGGCCCTAGTGTTCAAGACTCTCAAGCCTGCCCAGGCTCGATGTAACAGCAGCCTGAAACATCAGGTCTATGCCTTTGAAACCGTAGCAAGAGCAAGTGTGTTTTGAATTGAATGTAAATGATATTTAATCTTATTTGCAAATACACTGGCCCCTTTAAACATCAGAGGCTGCCAGCGATAACAAAAACACGGTCTAATTTGATATGAATTATTCCTCATTCACAGCTCATTGACAGTTTTGATTGGTACCACATGCGCGTTTGCAAATAGAACAGGATATCGTTTATTATGATTTGGATTTGATGGAAAGTTATTATTGTGCATGGAGTCAAAGGGGAAAAGGAAACATCATTTACATCGCTGGCATGTTTCTGACACTGATACATATGGGGGGGCGGGACTCGAAACCGCTGATACAGAATGTGAATGGAATTTGGATGTACGTTGTGTAACTCACTGTGTAATTAATATGTAATTACATAATGTTTTCTGAATAACATGGCGGAACGGCTATACAGAAGAACCGGAATAGGGATTCTAAGGGTTAAACCATACGCAAGCACTCGCTTAACACTTTCAGTCCGAGGGGCCACTCTTAAATAAAGCAGTTTGTCCTCCTTTCACTGCCTTGTTTTTGTTTGTTATTGTCTTTTCTTCTCTGATAAAGTCGTGCTCTGTCAGTCGATTTGTCATAAAGCATGCCATGGATAAGTGTGTGTGTGTGTGAGAGAGAGAGCCCCCCGCCACCCCCCTTGGAGTCATCTATCGTCCCAACCACCCACTCACACACACAGTGGCTAGGACACACAGGGAGAGATGTGCTGCCATTAATCTGCTTTGACTGGGGGAAATTGCATCTTTGTAATGAGTATTAGGTGTGCATCTACATGAATTAAAGCTAAATGAGTGTCTGATTGATCACCGGCTCTAAATGATGCGGAGCCGCGTGTCATTACGCTTTAAATGTGACTATCATATCAGCATGATTAAAACGCTCAGCCTGGCTGAGAAATGTCTGTGTAAACAAGATGGAAGGAAACGCCACCGGAGACAGCCCAGAGTTGGTTTGTCCTTTCCAGAGAACAGTGTATTAGTCTTCTTCAGTAGTTTTTATTTCCTCCACTGTACATCAGCAAAAGTGTCCCAGGTGGTTGTAATGTTGAGTTAAGGTTGAGTAAGCCTTGTGTTCGTCAAGCCATATATTTTTTTTTTCGAGTATTCAGTCTATTTGAATCTATTTATTATTAAAGTGGGTGGAAACTTATTACCTGTGATCGGGTGCAAAAGTTTGGGCACCCTGGCTAAAAACCCTGGCAGGCTTTATTATAAGCAAATCCACAATCTATGCTTACTTTGCTTACTTTTTCTGAGCTGTTGTTCACCACACATACTGAGCACACTTTTGACCCCAATGTGATACGCTTGCATGTTTAAGGTGGTAGTATCTTCAGGAGCTGTACGAGAACGGGGCTGTGGGCTGTGAGTGACGGGATCCATAGATTGGGAAGAGGTGCTACAGTGCAGGGAATGTCTCAGTCCATGTGTGGAAAATGGCTCCAGAGCAGATGTTGGTGACTGCATGTGGGCGTGGCCAAAGACCACAGTGTGAAGGAAGTAGCTGAATCTGCAGGTGTATGGAAGCGTACGGTCACACGGGTCTACCAGCAGTGGATACAATCCCAGTCTACAGGGAATTCTCCTCTGAATTGTGCCAGGGAAGGCATCCACCAAATCTGGACCACCTGACCAATCCTTTGATGCAGGAGTGTCTGAACACTGATGTGGGCTACATCCAGAAACTTGTCCAGTCCATGCCCAATCCAGTCCCAGCTGTTGTAGGTGCTGATGGAGGTGTTACATAGTATTAGGCAAGTTTCCCAGGTGTCTCATTTTAAGTCCAGTAAGCTTATATGCACCTAAAAGTTTGGAAAGCTGGCATTAAGGGGCTTCAAGGATGCAAATAATGTGATGCACTTCACATATGAAGGGGGTCTCTTCCAGCTCACTTTGTGCTCAAGGTAGCGCTTGGAAAACAGCAATATCTAGCTTTCACTGCTAACCCACTAAGCAGGCTCCGCTGTTAAAAACAAACTCAAGGTGTCACCAAACTTTTGACAGCATGGCGCTGCAAGCTATTGTGTTCCTGTGCCGTCATTAAGAATCCAAACAAACCTTATTTAACAGTTCCTCGCCGTGCCCACCCGGCATGAGGCCAGCTACAGTTGTTCTCTCTGTAGTAGCTGGCACCGTGACAACTCTGCCAGGCGATGCATTTGATGTCCCAGCCAAACTCTCTCAGGTGTTTTTATGGAGAGCCAGACGTGTACAGGCTCCGAACTGTACGTCTGGAGCTCCAGCGCCGCTTCTCTTACTCAGTAAAGCCTGCTGCTTCTATGAGCTGTCAGGGCATGGGCATGAAACAGTGGCCTTCCTAAAAGGTCTGTGCCAACTTGATGACTTTGGAGGTCTTTAAGAACCGGGGCCTGAGTGTTGCTGCTAAACCTGAAACCCAAACCTGAACGCACTCGCACACCCTAACGAAGGCAGATTGCCGTCATTGAAAGCACTTTTATTCATAAGTGCTTGAGCTGATCAAAATAAAGTTAAGTAAACAAAAGCTATTAGGCTTATCTGAACATCGGAACTTTTGTTCTAGCCCACTTAAATCGAATCAAGAGCCACATGTGTTCAGTGTTAAGTTCTTTGGTTTTTGATTATTAAGTCATATTTGATTAAAAATGCACGTGTGGTCCAAATAGCTTATCAAGAGCATTCATTTGATCTGCATTTGACCTTAACGTCGCTTACCTACACCCGTTCACTTTTAAGCTCCCAGTATAGTATGTATATACTGTACACCATATACAGGCTGCAGCCCTTAACACCAATTACATCTACGGCATTTAGCTGACACTCTTATCCAGAGCGACCTACAAGGGTAATCGTATTACTGGTAGGCCAGTGTGGTGTTAGGAGTCTTGCCCATGGACTGTTATTGGTGTAGCCCAACATAATCAACCAGACAGGGACTCGAACCCCCAGTCTTCCACATGTGGCGATGGCTCCCTGGCTGGTAGTGGTGTTGTCCGCTGAGCTACACCAAAGACTGCAGTGTTGTCGTACCAGACTGTCATAGAGTGACTCAGAATGGTAGCGGGTCATCTTCAGTGACGAGTCCCGCTTTAGTCTTGGTGGAGACGCCCAACGAATCCGTGTGTAGAGGCACCGTGATCACCAACTGTTTGGTGTCACATGTCTAGAAGGCCTGGTGTCACTCCACCTCCACCCCTACCGCACCATCTGCAGGAACTGTGTGAGGATGTTCAAGCTGCATGGGATGGATTATCACAGGACTCCATTAGGAACCTCTACAGCTCCATATTGAGACGTCTGGCGTGTTGGGTTAGCAAACACGGCGGCCCGACGCCATACTGAGAGACAGACTTCTGTATGTGTAGCTCAATAAATATTGATCATATCAGTCTAAATTTATCATCAGTTATTGATCCTGGTCACCTTTATCTTTCTTCCCAACAGCACCGCACTCCCATACCTCCTTCTGGGTGCAGCAGGGAAGAGTTTCCTCAGCTGTTGTTTTATATCAGGCCGCCTCGGTTCTTACGTTGTTGACGTAACTGTACTTTTGCCTGAGTGTAGGTCATGTAAGAGGAGGAGAACTGTAGCACCTCCCAATCCATGGACACAACAATGACAGCGTAATTAAGCTCAAACTTTGGGAAAAGTAGCTTTGTTTTCCTGACAGGAAGCCTTTGTTCAGGTGAGGTAGTGACAGTACGAGTCAGACACTGTAATTTGGTTAAAGACCGTTAGGACATGGCTTGATAAGGGCAGACTTTATTTAGCGGTAGACCTGGGGTCGCATGGGGTGAGTGGGGATTGTTCATCCTGCTTCGCGACATATTTACAGTACCTGGACACATTAATGTTGCACTGTAAGCACGGAAACCTCAATTACTCTGCCATACTCCCCGTCGGGCTAATTATTCTAAAAACCCTCATTAGCCAGCCGTCAGGAAGCGAACGCCTCAAACTCTTCCTCTTCCTCCTCCTTCATACTCCTCCGTTACCTTTGGGAGGATCTCCAATCGTCTGTCAATTTTCCGAAATCTCTCTCTCTCTCTCTCTTCTGCTCGGTCTTTATCCTCAGCTCTTCCTAATTATCTTCTGAGGAGGAATTTATTCCTTCAAGCTTTTAAACCCCCACAAACAGAAATCAGACTAACTGAGATTAATCTGAAAAGCTTGGCTTCGCACCTTCCAGGCACTCTCATAATGAAAGAAGATCAGGTCTACAGTGTTTATAAAGCACAACAACTTCGAATGAACATGCCAGTAACACTTTCTATGAATAATGTATCCGTAATGATTTATATAATATTAGACATTAGGGTTTTGTAACTCTACTTGTACACTACGAAGTTTACAGACGCCCCTCTAAATGGATTTAGTTGGTGATCTTATAGACTCTACAGTGGTACACTGAACAGCTCCACCTGATGAGAGTCTGAACCAGTCCATATCCTGATACACCACATCTACTCCTGATGTACACAGTATGATCCTCCTCCATATCTCCACCTCTAATATATATTTAGTGGTGTAAAAACTTTGATCTCTTTTTCTGCACAGTGTAAAGGCTCTAGTTCTCCTTTCAGGTTAGTGAATATTCATGATGGACCGACCAATAGAATCCAAACCTGCTTAGTAATAAACCTTGTTCTATCAGCTCCACTACAGGGTAAGAAAGCTGGTTCCTCCTCCTGTACAGCTCCACTCTGGAGGGGTTTAAGGTGGATTTTATAATTCCATGAGAGCTAGTTTATAGTTTGATGTCTTCATTTTTATTCTAAAGTAAAGTTTTAAAGTAAACATAAAGAAAGCCTTCTATGCGTAGCTGAATTTTTATAATCACACATGTAAAAGCTGGTTTAACACCAAAACCACAAAAAAAGTTTCCAAAGCACAAACTGACATATGTTTAATGTAAAGGTTTTCTATTTCCAGTTCTTAAAATTGTTGCCATAATGGAATTTTAAAAAAGAGTAACCTATAATAAAATATAATACACAACAGAAAAGTTTTTTATAATTCTACTTTTTCCCAAATATCTGAGATCAGAGAATGAACTCTTTTTAGGATCAACCCCCAGCCTTAAACTTGTTTTTTTCCAGTTCTCTTAGAGTAGCTTAAAAATCCATTTTTATTTATTTATTTATTTATTTATTTATTTTGCCTTTTCTTTTACAAATGCCTTCGAAGATCCTCAGTAGGACTGAGACCTGGTGTTTTCTTGTAAAATATACTTAATAAAATAGATTTTTCTCCAATTAAAACAATGTTGTAACACTTTTTTTAAGTAACCCATTATGAGAATTTAATTAGATGGGAGTTTATTCTTAGTAAAAAAAAAAAAAAAAAAAAGAAGAAGAAAGAAGCCAAATGGATTAATTTGGTCTGTACGAATGAATTCCTTTGTTTGCTTTTTTGTTAAGAAACTCTGATGGAAGTTTTTGGACATGAAACGATACAAATGTACAAGCTAAACCAGGTGTAGCAAACTGTGGTTTAAAATTAGTCTCTGGTTTTGGAGTCCTGTGAATTAGACTAAAAAGTGTTTTTTTTTTTTTATCTCAAATATCTGCTCTTTTTTCTGGGGTCCAGCAGACATGCAATACAAGAACTGGCCAGATACACTGAAGTAAATTTAGGTGTACTTATTATCCTTCCTTGTACCCAGAATTTAATGTGTTTGCTTCTTTTAATACTCTATGTACTTAGTATGCTAAATACATATCATAGTGTTTTAAAAAAATACTTAAATAAAACTAATTCTACTTAACAGTACTATTCTGAGACACTATTCTACATATATATATACATGTATATTTTATATTTCACATATAAAGTGCTTATTAAATTAAATACATTTTTTTACTTAGGAGATCAAATTAGTGTACACTGAAGTACTACTGAGGTCATTTATTTATGAGGTTATTTCAAATCTAGTACATTCAATTATGATTCATTTTTACCTGGATAAACACACACAGACACGGAACAGGGTAAAAACAAAAATGAACAACATGATGCTAAATAATAAAACACAGAAAACACTCAACAAAATAACATAGTAGAAATAATTTTAAAAATTACATTGTTGAAAAAGCATTGTGGTACAAGTCATGACCTATGCATGGAACTTAGGTTTGAATAAATGGCAACATTGTTTTATATATGAGTTAAAAGGTTAAAACTGCTCGTTAGAATACAGAACCCATCTTAAAGTTTTGGCAACTAATTAAAACCAACTAAAGTAATACACAACAATACAGCAGTAACCGTGAGTAGCGAATGAAACACGGCCAGTTATACAGTAACTGAATATGACTTTGGATGATGTTATGATGTAACAAAGTCACAATAACAAAGAAATTATTTGTTATTTTTACATAACAGACCTCAAGGCATGTAGTAAGGAAACGGAAGGTCAAATTTGCTATTGTCAAAAATGTGCTGTCAAACCTGTACTTCTAACTTCTCAGAAGTGTCTAAATTGGGCTTTTCAACAAAGACCCCAACACCTGTTCCCTAAAGAGATACCATAACGTAGCATAGACGTATTTATCTGTCTAATTATTCTAATAACTGCTAATAATTCTTGGATATTAGCCCAGATATGACTAGATTTTGACCCTACTATGACTACAGTTTATTTGACATACCTTTGACCTTCATGATCTAACCTTCTCTTAGGCTCTTTTAGACAGCCAGGTCCTCCACGGTGCCTCATATCCAAATCCCCATTTAACCTATGCTGATGTTAATTAGTTTTGCTGCAATCAAGTTTTCAAGTTTCAGGTTTATTTGTCATATGCTCAACATGTCAGGACATTTATGCATTGAAATGCTTGTGGTGAGGCTCAGGTTGGTGCTCTACGGGAGGACAAAACTATACACATACTAAACATTAAAATAAAGAGATATAAAAGTTATAATAAATAAATACAAAATACAGAATATACAAAGACAGGAGGAATCTGTAGAAATTCTGATATGTATATTTATGAGACTAAAATCAGAACGATTGCCTGTAATGTATTTACCCAGCTATTAAAGACAGGCTGCAGAAAGCAGCGTGTGTAGGTCTTGCTGTATGTGCTGAGCCAAGGTTCCGTTTTTAAAAGGCCGGGAGAAATAAGAGCCCTAATCAGGTGGGAAGCCTCTGCTTGCTCTGCGCTGCAATTTGCTTGACTTTAAATTATTCAGCGCGTCATCGTTTTTTATGTCAGCAAATGTGCGCTTCCCGGCGACAAAGCCAAACCCTAATCGTTTCCCATCGTCTGCCGTTTTTATGACTGACGTAGCAATAAGCAGATTGTCTCGATATTTATGCCATCTGTGGTTTAGAGAGATAATTAAAGTATATAAATTAATCAAGTGCAATTAATTAGGCGCTTTATGTTGGCGGCGGTACATCGCCTCGCATGTATAATTTATATTTATTGATTTGTTTGCTTTCATTAGCCTATGAGATAGCGGCTGAAATGCATTAGTGCGGAGGGGGAAATGCAGCATTAGCATTGTGAGCGGGTCAGCAGTGCGTGTGTGGTTGTGTGCGGGGGGAGGGGGTGCTCAGTAATTGATAGATCATCAGTGCTCTGTGCTGATACGATGCTGTGTTAACTGTCATAAGTGTGTGGGATCAATGAAGGATATTTGGATCTTGCGCTGGGTGATGGATGATGTGTATGAAAGCAGCTGTGGGCCTAATGTGGGGCTGTTGAGTGAAGCTGAGTTTGTCGGGTCCCCACAGTGCTACTAGGCTTGAATGTGCGCTGTTCGGGGTGCAGAAGTTCAGGCAGGTGTTTCTGTGGTCCCCTGAACGTTAGGGGTCACTTTGCTTTCCAGTTTTTATTGGCTGGATGGGCTTTCACCTAAGCTTGAGGTGCGTTTGGCAGACGAACCTTCGACCAGCTATCAACGTCCGAGAAAGGATTCAAGAGGATGGCTTTTGGGCCTCATTAAGACGTATCTGCAGAGAGACAATTAGAGAGCAAGAAAGTGAAGCCAATGGATGTCCGCAAAGAAGGCATCAGATGTTCATGTGATGTTCGCAGCTACAGTCACTTCCTGTCTCTTGTGCTGTGCATCTTAGTCCATGCATCTTAGTGAGGTCTTAGTAATGAAGACCTTCGTCTGTTCTCTGTCGTTAGAGTATTGAGTATGTTATGTCACTTAATGAGGTCGAAAAGCCCCGTACTTTGACAGGGAGGAGAAATTTAACATGGATTCCAAACAACCAATGTCTAATACACAACAGTACAGCTATGAACATGTATAGCATATGAAATACAGCCAGTTATACACTAATAGAATATTATTTATTTATTTATTTATTTATTTTAATTGAAACTTTAGTTTAACCAGGCAAGTGTCTCAAATGAGACTCAGTAATGACAAACTATTGTGTTAAGTCACAATAACATTCAATTATAAATTATTGCTACATAACAGACCTCCACTAATAAAGCTTAATGCATGGTCAAAACTGCTATTATCAAAAAAAAAGTGCTGTCAAAACTGTACTTCTAACTTCTTACAAGTTTATAATTTGGGCTTTCCAACAAAGACCCCAACACCTGTTCCCTAAAGAGATACTATAAGGTAGTAATAGAAATATTTAACTGTATGTTGCTAGTAATTCTTGGTTATAAGATAAGATAATCCTTTATTGATCCCACAGTGGGGAATTTTTACAATGCCACAGCAGCACAGAGGAAAGAACCAAAGTATCAGGAAACATACAAATAATAAATAAGATCTATATATATGTAATAATTACAGAAAATATAAATAATAGAAATAGAAATTTTGTTGCACATAGTAGAAATAGAAATGGAATATTGAGTTTTTATTGCACATAGTCAAAATGGACTTTTGTAGGAATAGGCTAGTGTAGAAGTAGACTAGTGTAGAAGTAGACCAGTGTAGGAATAGACTAGTGTAGAAGTAGACCAGTGTAGGAATAGACTAGTGTAGAAGTAGACCAGTGTAGGAATAGACTAGTGTAGAAATAGACTAGTGTAGAAATAGACTACTGAGGGGAGCGGCTGTTATACAGTCTGACGGGTGGAAGGAAGGATCTGCGGTACCTCTCCTTCACACACCGTGGGTGCAGCAGCCGGGCACTGAAGGAGCTGCCCAATGCTTTCAGAGAGTGGTACATGGTGCCAGATGTGCCCAGATATTAGCCCAGATGTGATTATATTTTGACCCTACCATGCCTCCACTGTATATCTGACATAGACTAGATCATAAAGCTTGTTTACCTTCATGTTCTAATCTTCTCTTAGAGTGTGTTAGGTAGCCAGGTCCTCCACGGCCCTCCCTATCCAAACCCCATACGAGCTATGTTTATGTTTTGCTTGTTATCAGTAGTTTGTGTGATGGTTATAGCTACAGTCGCTCGTTGCCCTTTGTGTTTTCCATGCATCTTAGTGAGATCTTAGTAAGAAAGACCTTCCTTAGTCTCCTCTCTTTCATTAGAGAATCGAGTATGTTATGTCACTTAAGGAGGCCAAGACCCCCACTTTGACAGGGAGGGGAAATTTTATGTGCATGCCAAATAACCAACTTCTAACTGTGCTTTCTGTGCAATGTGTAGCTATTGTCAATATTCTCAGAACTGTATGACCATCAGTGACGGCCACTGCAGATACAAAATTAATGGGCACCTTGCATAAAACACGCCTTCGAATAAAGGTGCTATATAAGGAAACTTGCCTTGCCATATGATTAATCCTATTAGAAAAATAAAACTTAGCTTCTTAATGAAACGTTACTGAGCTTCATTATACCAGCTGTTATTCTTTTCATATACTCATTGTTAAAATGCATATGCAGCATTTTGAAATTGAACTCTTTAATTGGCGTTGGAGGAAGAGTTGGACCAATTATCTCCACCTTAACTTCCACAATTCCACATAAACTCCGAGGCAGAGGAAAAAGCAACAGGTCTGTTGAACTACGTCAGTCAGTCTGAAGTGAATGACGTCTCCGGTATGGATTCAGAGGTCGTTGCCATGGAGCTCGGTGGTAAGACAGATGACTGGGCCCTGCGCCTCATTTTCCTAATTGTTCAGGTGGAATCTGTTCTTTTGTCCCACTCAGCTATTGATTATGTGGTTATTGATAAGGGATTACTGAGCAGCATGCTACTCAAGACCTCTCTGGCCTAGAAAGCACATTGACCGTCTGACCTCCTGTACGTCAACCGGCCATAGCCTTACCATTCAATTCCCAGCAGACGTTTATTTTCACATACGTAACTGTGTGTTGGCTACAGCCAAAAGTACTGTTAAACCATATACCTACTCCGTCAGTGGATAGGATCGTCTGACTGTTGCTTGTCCTACAGCTTCTGGAATAAATTTTCATTTTATTTTCCGTAAAATTTCATCGGATGGGTCTTTCCTGACCGGCGGGTACAACATATCTTTTGTTTGTCCACCTGTAAAACACATACATACTCACACACGCACACCAAATCCACCTCATGTTGGTTGTAGACTCAGAAATAAACACAGTTAATGAATCTGACGGAGCAGAAGCTCTTTGTTTTTATCAGGTACAGCTGGGAAGCAGACGTGTGTTCTTTCTAGCATCTTCTTTACCAGGATGAATGCGAACAAAACAACACAGCTTATATTCAGAACTCATTTACTTCAGAGCCTTCATTAATGGAATAACTCTCAATGTCCAAACTTTAGGACAGTTATAACTTTATTTTTGTTGTCTTATTATTAATAGCATATATTAATGATATACTAACATAGTTATATATCATATCATACACATCAAATTACATGTTGTGTATGTTAGATTTATAATCAGATATAGTCAGATTTTCCATTGTTTATTATTTTTTAACCAACTTTAGGTTTCCTTCTTAGGGACTGCATAACACATGTATAAAGCCTGAATAATATATATATAAATATATAATAATAAAAATAATTGTCATTTTGAGAGGACTGTTTATACTGGTGGCTGTTTAAAGTTTTTTATAAGCACTTATCAGTAATAGAAGCAGCTATGATTTATAGTAAGCCAGAGAACTGGATCACATTAATAAGTACCTTGTAGATCCAGGAGTTCTAATTACATGGCGGGTTAATGAGAGATGTTTATTAATAGTGTGTACTGAGCTTGACGGCCTAATAAAGTTGGAGTTGATAGGCATTTTATGATGTAAACTGGTGCTAGATTATTTTCAGGTTCTGTTAACTGGTACTAGATTATTTATAGAGCAGTATCAGAACCTTAAAATCTATTTTAAAAGAAAGACCATTACAGTGATCAACTCTGCAACAAACACCTGAACGAGTCTCTCTGTATCACTCTGGGATGGAAAAGGCTGAACGGAGGTGATGTGTCTCAGGAGCTACTTTAGTGAGTGGGTTTACATGCAGGGCAAGGCTCAGAGGTTAAGATCACACCCAGGTTTTGAGTAGCACAGATGGGTCTAGATTAGCAGAAGGAATGGGTGTAGTTGCGTCAGTATAGCTAAGAAAGTTTATATAATGTTTCCCAATGACATCACCTGGAGGTAACATGTTTAAAGAGAAAAGCAAAGACCCAAAAGCTGAACCCTGGAGTACTTCACAAGAATTATCATTTGTTAGAAGAAGGATTTCCCAATGATACCATAAGTCCTTTTGTCAAATATGATTTAACCTAAACTAAAACTGTGTCTGAGAAGCCGACCTAGTACTCAGAATGGTGGATTACTATCTGTCCCAAAAGCTGCCCTAAGGTCCAATAAGACCAGAGTAGAGGGATTGTGTACATCAGCGCTGAGCCTGAGGTAACTGACAACACAAACCAAGCTGTCTCAGTCCTGGAGTTAGAACCAAAAACCTATGGTCTGAAATCTCTCATGTTTTATATTAGATAAGCACAACCTTACTTAGGAGAGGACATTTTGGAATTTGTCCAAAATTGATTATTATGGAAGCATCCAGTGGGGTTGTAGGCTGGAGGTCGTGGGCTGGAAGTCAGGGGCTGGAGGTTTGGTGGGGTTGTAGGCTGGAGGTTGTGTGATGGAGGTTCCTGACGGCTGTGGGCTGAAAGTCAGGGGCTGGATATTTCGGGCGGTCATGGGCTAGAGATTTCGGGTGGTCGTGGGCTGGAGGTTTCAGGAGGACCTGGGCTGGAGGTTTCAGGTGGTCACTTGCTGGAGGTTAGTGACCCAGCCTTGTGACCGGAGGGTCACCAGTTCGATTCCCTGAGCTGACAGTAATGACCAAGCTGCCCTTAAGCAAGGCTCCTAACCCTGGGGCTGTGGATAGTGTGCTCACCTAGTGTGTGGGTGTGTCACTTCACGGATGGGCTTAACATGGAAGACGAATTCCACGTAAGCCTCAGTCTCAAGTAATGGTACTTACAAGGGAGGTCTAGGGTTACAATTACCATCCACAACTTTATCAGGGGTCTCAGGATGCAGCTGGCTGGATAGCTTTTGTTGGTGCTATTAATTTATTTATTCTGTGTCTGTCTGTCTATGTATCTGTCCATCTATCTATCTGTCTATCCGTCCACCTATCTGTCTGTCTGTCTATTCATCCATATGTCTGTCTGACTGTATGTCTGTCCATTGATCTGTCTGTAAGTCTGTCTATGTATCTGTCCATCTATCTATCTGTCCATCCATCCATCCATCCACCTATCTGTCTCTGTCCATCCATCCATCCATCTTTCTGACTGTATATCTGTCTATAAATCTGTCTGTCTATTCATCCATATGTCTGTCTGACTGTATGTCTGTCCATTGATCTGTCTGTCAGTCTGTCTATGTATCTGTCCATCTATCTATCTATCTATCTATCTATCTATCTATCTATCTATCTATCTATCTATCTATCTATCTATCTATCTATCTATCCATCCACCTATCTGTCTGTCTGTCCATCCATCTTTCTGACTGTATATCTGTCTATAAATCTGTCTGTCTATTCATCCATATGTCTGTCTGTCTATCAGTCTGTCTGGTTTTTTTTTTGGAGGTGATGGTAAATCGAGTAGCCCCTCCCATCAGTCATTTAGCCCAAGATCTCTTATCCCATCCGTATAGGTCTCATGTTTTACAGACGTCTTGTGGTAAAATGAAATTTCTTCGCCTGCCTGTGTCGAGCTAACCCCGGTCCGGCTTTAGTCAGTCTCAGCATCACGTTCTACCTGAAAATCTGTAAATTGTTCCCGTTCTGTCAATCTGCTGCCCTTGCCTCCCCACCCCTGCTATTTATAACTATTGACCGTGATAAGCTGAAAGTGTGAAAGACGGTTATCGGCCAGTGCTGAATAATGCAGACGCATATCTGTTTGCCCACCAGTAAGAGAAACCTTTTAACCTTCCTTCTCTCTGGGGGGTCGACTCTCTCTCACACACACACACACGCAACCCACCCAGGGCACACGGTCTGAAATTTACACTGGGAACAGCTGGAGACGTTTGCCGGGTGGTGGTCCTGCGTCTGTCCCGTATCACTGTGTGTGGAGAAAGAGGCCATATTGACAGTACAGGCTGCCTGGTTTCTTTAAATCCGTCGTGGGCTATCTGATATCCCCACAATGGGTCTCTAGGGGGCCACATGGTTTCCATTTTTTCGGCTGGCCAGTGGAAGTCGGCGGCTGGATCCTGACTGGGGGGTCAAATCTATCTGGCTATTTATGACCCCGAAATGTGACACTGCTTCTTAAATGCTGTCATCCACCTCAGGCACAGCCACACGGGCCCGCGCGAGTGTGCGCAAGTGCGTGCATTCCAATACGTGCAGCGCAGGCGGGGAGAGCGAGGAGTGGGAGATATTTTACGACCGTTGCAGCAAATTGTTTTTCCCCCCGTCTCGCCCCTTGTAAACAAAGATGGGTTAATATGTTCTTTTGATGACAGCTTTATAGAAAGCTTTTAGTCCTTGAGTATGTATCATATTTACTGTAAGTATACTTCAACTACAAAGGCCTGTCACAGCGGCCGTAAATCAGAGCCGGCCTGGAAGCAGAAAATGTATTCAAATAAAGTGTGTAAAATATGATTGTTATCTTATCTCCAGGAGACACCGAGTGACTATGTTTGGTTTGGTGTATGGGGAAGAGGAGGGCGCCTTGTCTGCTGCGAGTGATGCAATGCGGTTACTCAACTAGAACGGGCCTGTTTACAACATGACAACAGGAGCCGCAGTTTCTCATGCCTGTTTAATTGAAAGCAGGTCTTCCTCTGAAGGTGAACGAGGCCTTTCGGGTTACTCTTCTACAAGCAGGGTATGCAGGGCTTCCTCTCTGTCTATCTATCTATCTGTCTATCTGTCTATCTATCTATCTATCTATCTATCTATCTATCTATCTGTCTATCTGTCTGTCTGTCTGTCTGTCTGTCTGTAGCCTGTCTGTCTGTCTGTCTGTCTCTCTGTCGGTCTCTCTGTCTGTCTCTCTATCTGGCTGTCTGCCTGCCTGCCTGTCTATCTATCTGTCTATCTTTCTGTCAGCCTGTCCGTCCATCCGTCCGTCTGTCTGTCGGTCTATTTATCTGTCCATCTATCTATCTATCTATCTATCTATCTATCTATCTATCTATCTATCTATCTATCTATCTATCTATCTGTCTGTCTATCTTTCTTTCAGCCTGTCTGTCTGTCTATCTATCTGTCTATCTTTCTTTCAGCCTGTCTGTCTGTCTATCTATCTGTCTATCTTTCTTTCAGCCTGTCTGTCTGTCTGTCTGTCTATCTTTCTTTTAGCCTGTCTGTCTGTCTGTCTGTCTCTCTGTCTGTCTGCCTGTCTATCTATCTGTCTATCTTTTTGTCAGCCTGTCTGTCCGTCTGTCCATCTGTCTGTCTGTCTCTCTCTCTTTCTGTCTGTCTGCCTGCCTATCTATCTGTCTATCTTACTGTCTGTCTGTCTGTCTGTCCGCCCATCCGTCCGTCCGTCCGTCCGTCTGTCTGTCGGTCTATTTATCTGTCCATCTTTCTAGCTGTCCGTCCGTCCACCTATCTGTCTGTTTATCTATCTGTCTGTCGGTCTGTTTATTCATCCATATGTCTGTCTGTCTATCTGTCTGTCTATCTGCCTGTCTATCCATCTGTCTATCGTCTATCTACCTATCTGTCCTTCTGTGATCTTATAGACTCTACAGTCGTACACTGAACAGCTCCACCTGATGAGAGTCTGAACCAGTCCATATCCTGATATACCACATCTACTCCTGATGTACACAGTATGATACTCCTCCATATCTCCACCTCTAATATATATTTAGTGGTGTAAAAACTTTGATCTCTTTTTCTGCACAGTGTAAAAGCTCTAGTTCTCCTTTCAGCTTAGTGAATATTCATGATGGACCGACCAATAGAATCGCTCCAAACCTGCTTAGTAATAAACCTTGTTCTATCAGCTCCACTGCAGGGTAAGGAAGCTGCTCCATCCTCCTGTACAGCTCCACTCTGGATGGTTTTAAGGTGGACTGGATAATTCCATGAGGGCTAGTTTACAGTTTGATATCTTTTAGTTTTATTCTAAAGCATGAAGATACACATATAGAGAACCTGCTATGGGTAGCCGTGTCTAAACTTTTGACTGGTAGTGTAATTGTTTTACTGGGAGTTACAGAAATACCCCCACGAGAGATTTATGTGTGTGGACTAGTACTAAACCCATCTACCTCACCCTCACCAAAAACACCCTGTGTAGAAACGCTGAACCTGAAGCCCACAACAAGACTCTCTTTCTCTTTTAAGGTGAGGAGTCCCGATCCTGCTCAGCACCGTCGTTCTGGATTTGGAAGAATGTGCAAGACGGCACTTATGCCACCCCCCCCCCACCCCCCACCTCCCTAGTCGCCTATGGCCCAGACCTGCAGGTCCATCATCTTATCTTCCACTCCTCTGCTTTCCTAAAAACATGCTGGAGTATTATTCTCTCATTGGAGCCGAAGGGAAATACAGTCCATCGCTTCAGTTTATGTTTTAGAAGAGCAGGCCACCCTGACCGTGTAGAGAGCAATAAGAAGGAGGGGAGGAGGAGAAAAAAAGCGGGAGGGATGGAGAGAAAGTGGATTATGAGGGATGCCGTAAAAAAAAGAGAGAGAGAGAGAAACTAAAACAGGGAAAACAAAGAGTCTGAATAAGGAAAGGACTCGGAGAAAGTCAGCTAAAGGAGGAAGACGGTAACGATACGTCTTTCTTTCTATCTCTCTCTCTTTCTTTCTTTCTTTTTTTTTTGCTTTGCAAATCAACACCAGGGTGATGCATCATCTCCAAACTTCAGCTCGGCTGAGCAAAAACAGCCCCGTCCTCCAAGCCTCCACTCGAGCTGGAGTGTTTCAAGGTTATGCTAACTCAAGCATGCTGCACCAATAACATAAACAGTGCGATAACCAGCTGCCCGGCAGATTCCTGTCATAACTCATGCCCATAGACGGCCTGAGGGCCTGCTATTTTTTTTGGACACATAAAATTGAGGAGGAACAATATTTTTGATTCCAGCGTTCTGTTTGGCATTCTTGGTGCTGCATCGGGCCCATGCGAATCACGAGCTCGTTTCAGAGTGTCTTAAAATGACTCCACAAACACTCAGCCCTGCCCTTAATAATCCTTAATGTCCAGGCAATTTTTCTGTCGCAATATCTCATCCCGGTGCCATTGCCTTAATTCTGGCCATTATGTATGTCTGATGCCTTTCTAACTACTCTGTCTGTCTGGGTACAGCCGTAAAGGAGCTTTCTGGTCTAGTCTTTAATAAGTTCTTCTGTCCTGCTAGTCTTTGCAGCCCTCAGCTTCACCTGTTTGACAGAATTGATGGTTTTATATTTTGGTTTTCATTGATTCTGTTGATCAGTGTTTTATCCCACTATGCAAACACACTCATCATCAGAACAATAGCTGCCCAAATAGCTGCACCCGGAAGGAATCAACCCACAGGAATGAAACTTTGTGGGTTCAAGTTTCACACTCGACCATGCATTTGTCGTAGGCAAGGGCGGGCCTTATCTCTGTACCTGACTGACGCAAGAGCCACGACTGCGGGCTTTCAGCAAGAAGCATCGCCAGCCATGAGTCATCCTGTTAGTGCAGCACCATTGGCAGACGACTGCACAATGCAGAACCACATGCGTGTAGACCGTCACCACGACTGTCCTTAACACCACGTCACCGTCACCAAAGACTGCAGTGGTGTCGTACCAGACTGTCATGGAGTGACTCAGGATGGCAGCGGGTCAGTGACGAGTCCCGCTTTGGTCTTGGTGGAGACGCCCAACGAATCCGTGTGTGGAGGCACCGTGGTCAGCACCAAGATGAACAGACTTGTTGAGAAGGCCTGGTGTCACTCCAGCTTCATTAGCACTGCTGTGTCTGATCCACTCACACTGCACAACACACTCAAACACCACCACCACCTCAGTGTCACTGCAGGGCTGAGAATGATCCACCACCCACATCATACCTGCTCTGTGGGGGTCCTGTGGGGGTCCCGACCATTGAAGAACAGGGTAATACAGTACACAGAGAAACAGATGGACTCCAGTCTGGACCTGTACACCTACAGAGTGCCCTATATGGTCAGGCGAGCTGGCAGGATGTTTCATGTGCTAGCACCCAAGTGAGTTTCCTCAGACTACTGGTAATATCACTAAGCCACAGCTTATACTCTTTGAGATGAATCTGTGGCTTTAGCCGGTGGACTGGAATACAGCGCTGCCAGTAAAGGTGTGGACGCTAGCAAAACCCCAACCCACTACCCAACAGCTTAGCGTCACCAGAGCCTCAAAGACTCTTTGAAAGTATTGTTTGTGTTGTAAATCAGCCAGACCAGCCAGCCAGTCAGCCAGCCAGAGAGAGAGAGAGAGAGGGAGGGAGGGAGAGCGAGAGCGAGAGAGCATAAGCACGTGTGACTGTAGATGCATGCCTCAGCCCTGTCGTTAGCCGGTGTAGCTGTTCATGAGGTTGGGGCCTGCTAATCCTCAGATATATATTCCCCTAATTAATCCTGATTACAGCCCTCTAATCACCCTCCCCGAGCCGCTCTGAAGCAAAGTGACATTTCCTAATGAATCAAACCTGTCGTACGCCACTGCAGCCTCATGTCACGGCCGAGCTAGTCGGTCAGGTCCCCGGAGGCTGAGGCTGAGGCTGGGGTTTCATTTCCCCAGTGCTGCTGGGTAATGTCACCTCGACGTTTTAGACACTTTAGCAAAGTAGATTTGTAGAAACACCGCACCTCAAGTTATGGGAGTAAAGGAAGGACCATAAACATTGCCTAACCTTTTATATAGCCTACTCATAGCCTATACAGCAGGAGATAGATAGATAGATAGATAGATAGATATCGAATTTTCATCTGTGACCACATAGAAACAATTCAATTGGCATGTATTGCCAGTTGACATCAATGTTCACTGTTGGGCCAGATTTGATGGATGCCTTCCCTGGCACAGTTCCGAGGAGAATTCCCTGTAGACTGGGATTGTATCCACTGCTGGTAGACCCATACGACCGTACGCTTCCATACACCTGCAGATTCAGCTACTACCTTCACACTATGGTCTTTGGCCACGCCCACATGCAGTCACTCCTTTTAGCCAGTCATTAACATCTGCTCTGGAGCCATTTTCCACACATGGAACGAGACATTCCCTGCACTGTAGCACCTCTTCCCAATCTATGGATCCTGTCACTCACACCCCAGAGGTATTTATAGCTTCGTCATCCTGGTGTCTATTGGAGCCTGAAACAATTTCGTCTGACAAGCTTATGTAATATAGTATAAACCCAACTTTGTGTAAAATTCTAAAAAAGCCTTTGGCATATGGTTAGAAGTGAGTGTGTGAGTTTACTAGACCTGGAGATGTTTGGTTCTGAATGCATGATGTAGAGAACTCTGTAGAATAGCTCTCCATTCAATGGCACTTACACACCCTGGACTGTTCCTAGGTTTGTTTTGAGGAGCGGCACATCATCGCTTGGTTTACTGTGACACACAAAAATCCATCTGAAGCTTGGACCAAGTACTTCATTCCGTATGTCACTTTCCTGTGTGCAGGTTTGGGAAATGGCTGGAACCAGCTTCATACATTTGTGCTGTGTATTATTTTCCCTGGATACTAACACCAGCATTAAGGAACAGCACTTTTTGGATACATGGCCTTTCACTGTGCACGAGCACCTGCAAACAAGGAGCCGCTTCTCAGGTTTTTATTCATGCAGGCCAGAGCGACACCCCCCATGCGGCACGGATCGCTTCCAAATGCCCAGCATGCATCACTAGAGTCCACTAGGAGGGAACCTCCAGACCACCAGCTTCTGTAAGAAGACCTGTAATCGGTTCTCTCCACCATGTTGGGACTTGTTTTGCAAGCAGGTAGACCTGAGTCTGGAAAAAAATACTGTTGTGTGAAAATGTCATAACTGGCCTCAGTACTACTCAGTGAGATCTCGGGAAACATGCACCAGCTGTGTGAATGTTTTCAATAGTTATAAGCAATAAGGAATTAATGAGCTATGGCTTGGTGAAATTTGCTAACTTTTGGGAAATGGGTGTGAATGGATTAAATATGCTCAGAACATTTCTAACTGGGTTTTTTTATTTTAAGAAAATCATTTTAATTTTTCATGTCTGCAATTTAAGAAACGACACAGATGAACAAAAATTAAAATTATAAATTAGCAATTTTATATATATATATAAGGTTTTTTTATATATTATTAATCTATACATAACTTCTATTATATAATATATAATCATTTTTATTATAACATATTACTTAACATATTACTATGGCTATCTTGGCTTAACTCCCATTTTTCCAACATTATCTATTGCTTTTCTTGGTTATTCTTATACATATTACGTATGTCTAATTATTAGGCTCACATTGTTCCTTAATGGGTTACTGTATATCTACACAGTACTTAAAAGAACATGGTCTCCAAAATGGTGACTTTACAGCAGAGGGCAAAAACCTAATTTAAGTCTAATGCAAGTCAATGGAACCAGGCTTTTCGCCGAGCACCTCTGGACCATTTCTGTTGGTCCATTCATCATGAACCTTTCACACCGTGTAAACAGCCGCTGCTGTTTTCAAATGAGGCATAAAAGTAAAAATCCACAAAAATGGGAATGGTATGCTTTAGTTATTCAGCAAAACCATGACTGTGTGCAGCTTTAAAATAATATTTGATATCTTTTGGGCCACCCAGTACCCTAACTCTCCTTTACTGGGTAGTTAATTCAGAACTGGCCTTTCATTATGCCATACCGGTTGGTTTGTCTATTGAGTCTTCATGTCAGACAGCTGGCTATTGCAGGTATACACACGGCTGAAATGGAGATAGAAGCTTTCCCAGGAGATTCCTCTCCAGCCCATGCTGTCTTATTAACCAATCTTCACTCATGACCTGTTCTGGCCAGATACATTAACTCCAGTCAAGGTCAAACCTAACAGACCACGGGGTACCATCACCCCTGAAGATGAGAGCCAGCCAACACCACTGACGACCGACCTGCCCCTTTTACATCCGGGTCAGTGGGACCAGCGGCCAAGGGGTCACCTCCTGCACCAGTAATGCTTAACAAATGAACTCCGTCCCCCTCATGGATGGGGGCCATGCCACTTTCGTTTACGCCACACTGTCCCGGGAGATGAGATTGTGTGAAGCCTGAGATTGTTTCCCCGATTAGGCAGAAAGAGAGAGAGACAGTTTCAGCCTTGAGTCGTTCATTCTCTCCTCTGGAATCAGCTTCACTCCTCCGAGCACTTGGAAAACAATAGCCAGCTGTCCTCCTCTACTCCTCCACCCCCCCACACACTTTGATCGGCCAAATGAAGGCCGCTGGCATTTCTTATAGAGTGGAGATTGCTTATCGATCTATATCAAAATATTCATGCTAATCCACGGGCAGCCTGAGACTATTTTCAAGCCAGGTTAGCAATCAGAGCAAGGCCGGTCTGTCTGGAGCAATTGGCAGAGCCGTAGAGGGTAATCAGAGAGGGGTCCAGCAGTCAAATGCACTTTGCCGTTTAAATTTAGAGCCCTGACAGTGATGGAGGAGGCCGCAGAAAGGTGTTGACAAACCAAATTGTTTGTTCCAGCATTATTTTGCCAGAGATCAAGTCCAGAGTAATGCGCTGTGAATTTGTTCATTATGGTGGGGCTGGATGAGGGGGGGGTCATTTGCCAGAGAAGGATGAGAGTTTGGATGGACGTTGGGGGCATGTGTATGAGTAAAGGGGGTGGGTCATTTCTAACACTGGTGTCAACATCACGTCGCGTGTCTACTGTGAGAAGTTTGGGTATGGGTCTGGTTCTTACATTATGAATAATAACTGGTATATTTAGTGCTTGGAATCCTAAAAATGATCTTTGTGGGTTTTAATTTTTTTCCCAAATCTGAATGTAGAGTGGAGCTTAATCAGAAAGTTTATTTTGGCAAATATACCAGGAATTAGTCTTGGCGAGTCACATACCAATGACATGAAACAAGAATACAGACTGTTGAGTATTACACTAAGGCATATATGAAATAATACGATGGCCAGTAATGATGACCAGTAGTCCATGCTCAGTCCTCTCTCCTACAAGATGACCACCATAACATTTAAGACTGCTACATTACACAGACTGACCACCAGGACATTAGACTGCTTAACTGCATAGGCTGAGCCCCGAAACATCACAGACTGCTTAACTGTATAGACCACCTTAAAAACCTCCAGAGTGGAGCTGTACAGGAGGATCAACCAGCTACCTTACCCTGCAGTGGAGCTGATAGAACAAGGTTTATTACTAAGCAGGTTTGGAGCGATTCTATTGGTCAGTCCATCATGAATATTCACTAACCTGAAAGGAGAACTAGAGCTTTTACACTGTGCAGAAAAAGAGATCAAAGTTTTTACACCACTAAATATATATCAGAGGTGGAGATATGGAGGAGTATCATACTGTCTACATCAGGAGTAGATGTGGTGCATCAGGATATGGACTGGTTCGGACTCTCATCAGGTGGAGCTGTACAGTGTACGACTGTAGAGTCTATAAGATCACCAACCACATCCATTTAGATGTGTTGTCCATACTTTTGACTGGTGGTGTAGTTGCAGCAAAGTGTAGATTATAGAACATAATCCACAAAACACTGAAGTTTCTGTTAAATTTACATTTAGATAATATTTCATTTGCTATATTAAGAGTATGTTTAGTTTTGTTATGTGTGTGCTGTACACGAGGTGTTTACCTTGTCTTAAGTGTTGGCTAGCAAATGCATAAAACAACCTACAGCTAAATTCATAAACTGACAGCTACATAGGAGTTTTTTGGTAATTGAGCAATTCATAACCTAAATAATAAATTTGAAATAATTGCTAGATTATTCAATTGTCAAAATAGCCATTAGTTGCAGCCCAGATGTCAACATATGGCCAAGTATTAATATATGAATAATAAGCAAGTATTTAAACAATGCCATTTTGTGTACTGTCATAAGTCAGCCAGGGTCATTACGCACAAGCTCTATCAAAAACCTCCTGCACTAAAAACCATATGGCTTCCCTTCAAAACAACAGCTTCCGGCATGGCAGGGATTCACATCCAGGATAGTAGCATAGCATATGTAGCCCGACATCCTTGAGGCGGTCTTGCAGCCAGGATCTGACTTGATACGTTAATGCCGTCATGTAATTATTGCCCCGAAGAAACGGCAGCGCTAAAGAGCGCCAGCTAATCCGAGTCCGAGGGTGCGGGGGCTAACCGCTAGCACCATATGGCTAGCGTAATGACGAGAGAGGCCTGCATTCAGGTCAGTCATGCAGCGGTATTAGTGTCAGGTGGGGATTAATGTGCTAATGTCCTTTCATGCTCAGACACAACATACTGTACGTGACCCGGCCTTCTCTCCGTCAGCATCCCTGGGGTTTAAAAACACACAGCCAACATCATGCTAATGCACTCTCCAGCCTTCAGTGACGCCAGGGCTATAATTGGTATTGTTGTTAATGCTTTTTTTTTTTTTTTTGGTTGTTGTTGTTGACATCCTTGCTCTGATTATTTACGGCGTTGTTTATTAGCGAGCCCTGCCTCCCCCCTTTAAGATGATGAACGGTTCACTTAGAAAGCTCTGGAAAAATCGGCCTGATGCTTCTGTGGCGAGACGTATGCCTCCGCGTGTAATCAGGATATATTCCTACACCTATTTTAACATCTCCGCAGCCATTTTCATGGTAATATTTATATGAAGAGATGTACCCTAAGACATCAGAATGAACATTAATGCTTCACATTATGTATTCAGCAGCATTTGATTCAATTATTGCGAGCCCTTAAAAGCATATTATTCTTCCCATAAGCTCCGTTTCTCCTGCTATCGCATCAGACCTGTTTTATGCCCAACTTAAAGTACAGTTAAAGTCAAGCTGGGTAGTAATGAGTGGATCTACACCGCCTTTCACGGCATTCGTATCCCACTGATATTACATTTACAGATATGTATTAATGGTATAGGCAAAAGACATTGAAATGCAGATAAAGCATCCTTCGCAGTTAACACATACTTTAGCATATACTTTCACACAGTAATAAGATCTCTATGCAGCAGTCATTCCTGCCTTTCCCAACACAATAAAAAATAAAAATTATATATATATATATATATATTATATATATATATATATTAATTTAAAGAGTGCTTACCTATACAGACTGACCACCACAATTTTACAGACTGCTTACCCACACAGACTGACCACCGGAACATTACGGATTGCTAACCTACACAGACTGACCACCAGAATTTTACAGACTTCTTACCTACACTGACTGACCACCAGAACATTACAGACTCCTTAACTACACAGACTGACCCCCAGGATTTTACAGACTGCTTACTTACAGAGACTGACAACCAAATCTTTACAGGCTGCTTATCTACACAGACTGACCACCAGAACATCACATACTGCATACCTGCACAGGCTGACCACCAGAACTTTACAAACTGCTTACCTGCACAGGCTGACCACCAGAACTTTACAGACTGCTTACCTACACAGGCTGACTACCAGAACTTTACAGACTGCTTACCTACACAGACTGACCATCAGAACTTTACAGACTGCTTACATACACTGACTGATCACCAGAACTTTACAGACTGCTTACCTGCAAAGGCTGACCACCAGAACTTTACAGACTGCTTAACAACACTGACTGACCATCAGAATTTTACAAACTGCTTACCTGCACTGACTGACCACCATAACTTTACAGACTGCTTTCCTACACAGACTGGCCATTTAAAAAGACTTGACAATGGAAAGAGTGAATTCTCAAATTTTTATTTCTGTATCGACAAATATATTTACTGGTGAGATTACTTTGAACGTACAAGCCATTTAATAGACTAAATGTAAGTTATTCATAATTTAAAAAGAAAATAATTTGAATCTTGTTAACGTCTTCATGTCATTAGCTTGGATGCTAGTTAACTATATTTTATGTATTTGCTATATTCATGGTGGAATAAAAAAGACAAAATAATAAAAAGACAGGAAAGAATGCAGGAAAGTATTTCATCCACAAGCATCAAGAACAGGTTTAAAAGTGCCCACAGGAAGATGGTGTGACCAAACAAACCTGACAAACCTTTTTTGGTTTATTCATCATTATTACCTTTATTATTATCCCTTTTAGCGTTATTAAATTTGAATCAACTTACTGTAAAGTGACGCAAATGGGCTTGTTGCCTTGAGGCAACATTTTGCAATAGAGAGTTAATTTTTAGAGTAACTTGGGAATAAATAGAATCCCAATCATGAACTCGCCCCTAATGTAGTTTTCCATTACAAGAATGTTAACACAGAGTCCTCCATATTCCTAAAATTAATAACTGGATGGATCCTTTTTGTCTGAAATGTTAACTTGGGTTACATATTTTTGGAGGCCCCTCAGAAATTAACACAGCAGATGCTATGAGCGGTGTGCGTTGCCGCTGGGGCTACTGTAATGCATAGTCTTGAGAATAGACGGCTTTGAAGCGTGAACATATTGTTCCATTAACTCCTTGTTTGAATAAAATTATATGCTCAATATGGTAAGTGTTATATTCAATTTCTTGCAAAATGGCAAGCAGGAATACCTTTGATGTGACAACGTCTGGGTCGAGACCATATGCCGATGTCTCTTTATCATGCATACACACACGCGCGTGCAGACACACACAGGATGCTGAGTGTCAGCAGACCTCTTTGTCACCTGTATGTGTGTGTGCGTAGAGCAGTTGTTTGGTGTTAAGGTGAGAGTCAGTTGGGCGGGGTGGGGGTGCGGGGGGTTGTGGGAACTGGCAGATGGATGTGCTTTTGCATATGTGTAAATAGTCACAGATAGCTATTAGCATACCTCTGTACAGATGGCAAACTAATAAAGAACGAACCATAAACCTGTCTGCTCTTACATCTCGTCTGAAAACCACAAATAAGCCCCCGGTGTTTATTCCAAGCGCACTAGCTCTCAGGAATACACAGCAGCCAGGTGCATGTGTGCTGCTTTGGTGATTGAATAGTAAATAATTCAGAGACATTTCGAGGTAAACTGCTCACTATTAAGAGTTATATAGAGTTCAGGAACTATATGCCAGCAGTTCATTGTTTAAAAAAAATAAGCTGTGAAATAACATGAAGTAATGAATGGCAATGAATGGCAAATCAAACATACCTCTAAAACACCTGGGATGCCACAGCAACAGCCTAGGACAACTATTAACAACTATTCAAAATAACGTTTGCCAAGCAACACTTTAGCAACCACCTGGGATATTGTATCAATGATCTAGCAACACCTTAACAGACACTTGGAAAATCCTAGCAAAGGTCACAAAGGTCAGACACACTTATCCCGACCGACAGTTATCATGTACACAGATAAGCAAAGATAGTGTTTGGAGTCTTGCCCAAGGACTGCCCAGCAGTGACGTACACGGATCATAGCATCCGCTGTGTACGTTTCTGAGGGGCCTCCTAACAAAAATCTAACCTAATTTAACATTTCAGACCAAAAGGATTCATCCAGTTATTAAATTTAGGTGGACTCTGTGTTAACATCTGAGAGGAATTCCATAACTGGGATGCTATTCATTCCCAAGTTACTCTAAAAATGAACCTTCTATTGCATAATGTTGCCTCAGGGCAACAAACCCATTTGCGTCACTTTACAGTATCATGATATAAATGTTTCTTTGTATATATATATATATATATATATATATATATATTAATTAAGAATGTACAATCTTCAATAAAGATTCACAGGTTAGCAAATGTAACAATAGAACATTCTGGTTTAAAAAAAAAAACAAAGACAGAAAGAAAAAACTACAAAGTATAGAATTAAAAATTAAATTGAACTATTACATTTGACACAAATGCCCATTAAAAATAAATAAAACAGCAACATGGTTAATATTAAATGATGCTAAAAGGGTTAATATTGAAGGTAATAATAATTAATAAACCAAAAATGGTTTGCATTTGGTCACACTGTATTCTGAAGGGCACTTTTAAACCTGGTTTTGATGCTTGTGAATCAAATACATTCCTGCATCAATCTCCCAGAGAAAAGCAAGTATTCATAATTTGTCATCCTCCAAAAACATGACTCACATGGTGTGAAGTTTTAATATGACTCGATCTTTAATGGAACAATACGTTCAAGCTTCGAAGCCTTCAATTCTCAAGACCATGCATCACAGTAGCTCCAGCGGCAACACACACTCATCATAGCATCTGCTGTGTGCATTTCTGTGGGGCCTCCTAAAAACAGTTTAACCTAACCGAACATTTCAGACCAAAAAGATTCAAACACTTAATAAAGTTAGGAATTCAGTGGACTTGAGTCGATTCCTTGATTGGAATGCTATTTATCCCAATAACTCTAAAATTTAACCCTCTACTGCACAATGTTGCCTCAGGGCAACAAACCTATTTGTGTCCCTTTACAGTACTAAGATTCATAGTGGTGTAGTTTGCGGTGGTTACCTAGGTGAGGAACTGAACGCCAGTCTACAGCATGTAGGGCAGTGGTGTAACAGTACATAGCAGTAATTGAGTGCAGTTTAAGAAGTCAGCCATGTGACTGGAGGGTCACGGGTTCAATTCTCTGAACCAATACCACACAACTGAAGATCAAAGGTACTTAACCCCCAACTGCTCCCTGGAAACCATGGACAGGACGGCCCTCCACTCTGGGCAAGAATGCTCAATGTCCCCAAAGCTCAATGTCAGCAAAGACTGCAGTGGTGTCGTACCAGACTGTCATGGAGTGACTCAGAACGGCAGCGGGTCATCTTCAGTGACGAGTCCCACTTTAGTCTTGGTGGAGACGCCCAACGAATCCGTGTGTGGAGGCACCGTGGTCAGCACCGAGATGAGCGGTTTGTTGTCACACGTCCAGAAGACCTGGTGTCCCTCCACCTCCATTCCTACCGCACCATCTGCAGGAACTGTGTGAGGATGTTTAAGCTGCATGGGATGGATTATCACAGGACACCATTAGGAACCTCTACAGCTCCATACCGAGACGTCTGGCGTGTTGGGTTAGCAAACACGGCGGCCCGACGCCATACTGAGAGACAGACTTCTGTATGTGTAGCTCAATAAATATTGTGATTATCGTTTATTGTTCCTGGTAACTTTAATCTTCCTTCCCAACACTGCTGCAATACCACACCTCCTGGGTGCAGCTGTCCTTTTGAAGATGAGTGTGGAAATACAGCTCTCCTATCCCTCACCCAACCAACCAGGTAAACTCACCCCAGAAAGCACAAGCGAAGCAACCGTAGTCAACCCCGTGTTGATAAACACATGTAAGAGCTCCTCCACAAGGCCGTGGCGACTATGCTCGGTTCGGGTTCTGGATAATTACTGTCCTGTTGAGGATTCATACCAGGAAATAGCGTCCATCGCAAAACACGCATCACAGACCCGACGTGTGTCCTGAAAGATGGAGACAGGCGGCCTGAGGTGTCGTTATTATTCAGATTGCAGCGGCACTTCCGGTGCAACTGATATAAGGCATGCGGGTTGAAAGCATGCCAGCGGCTGGCACTCATCCTGCATGCAAATGAATCTTTAACATGTTCCCGGGAAAAAAGGGAAAAGCTAGAAGATGAAAAGGAGGGGTGAAGCAATGGGTGGAGGGGGGAGTGGGGTGGAGATACCTTAAGGAACTATTCATTAAATGTGTAACTTTCCTTCTACATGCTACTAAAAATTATTACAGGGCGTGAGAATGTCTCTCTCTCTTGTTCTCTCTCTTTCTCTCTCTGTCTCTCTCTCTGTCTCTCTCTCCATCTCTCCTTCTTTCTCTCTCTCTCCATCTCTCCTTCTTTCTCTCCCGCTCCCTCTCCATCTCTCTCTCTCTCCCTCTCCCTCTCCATCTCTCTCTCTCTCTTTCTCTCCCTCTCCATCTCTCTCTCTCTCTTTCTCTCTCTCTCTTTCTCTCTGTTTCTCTCTCTCTCTCTCTCTGTTTCTCTTTCTCTCTCTTTCTCCATCTCTCGTTCTCTCTCTCTCTCTCTCTCTCTCTCTCTCTGTGTGTGTCTCTCTCTGTTTCTCTCTCCATCTCTCTGTCTCTCTCTCTCTCCATCCCCCCCTCTCTCTTTCTCTCTCTTTCGCTCTCTCTCTCTCTCTCTCTCTCTCTCCTTTGCTTTCTCTCTCCCTCTCCATCTTTCTCTCCATCTCTGTCTCTCTCTCTGTGTCTCTCTGTCTCTCTCCATCTCTCCTTCTTTCTTTCTCTCCCTCTCCATCTCTCTCTCTCTCTCTCTCTCTTCATCTCTCTCTCTGTTTTACTCTCTCCCTCTCCATCTCTCTCTCTCTCCCTCTCCATCTCTCTCTCTCTGTCTCTCTCTCTCTCCCTCTCTCTCTCTCTCTCTCTCTCTGACATTTGAAGTGAAAATTACCAGAGTTCTTTACACATTTCCGTGTCTTATTGGCGTATCCTAAGAATTTCCAGAGGCTTGTGTGAAGCCTGCCTTGCAGCCACGCTACATATGTTAGGAGTTAACAGGAAACTGTGCTCTCTGAGCCTAATGAAAGATGCAGATAAAGGGGCGAAACGCCCACCGTCACGTCTTTTCGCTTGAGGACACTGCGGCAGTGAGATCTACAACACTCTGTGTACTACACTGCTGCTCTTTTCATATAATATAAAACAACATGCCGCTTACATCGAGTAAACATCTCTCATGAAGCAGACGAGTCAACCGATGGGCACACCATGCCATATAGGACACTCTGTAGGTGTACAGGTCCAGACTGTAGTCCATCTGTTCCTCTGTATACTGTATTACCCTGTTCTTCAATGGTCAGGACCCCCACAGAGCAGGTATGATGTGGGTGGTGGATCATTCTCAGCCCTGCAGTGACACTGACATGGTGGTGGTGGGTTAGTGTGTGTGGGGCTGGTGTGGATCAGACACAGCAGTGCTGCTGGAGTGTTTAGACACTGTGTCCACTCACTGTCCACTCTATTAGACACTCCTACCTTGCTGCTCCGCCTTGTAGATGGACAGTCAGAGACGATAGTTCATCTGCTGCTGCACAGTGCAGTGTTGGTCATCCTCTAGTCCTTCATCAGTGGGCACAGGACGCTGCCCCACAGGACGCTGCCCCACAGGACGCTGCCCACAGGACACTGTTGGCCGGATAGGTTTGCTTGGTGGACGATCCTCAGTCCAGCAGTGACACTGAGGTGTCCGATCCGTGCTTACTTTTTAGGAGAAGTAAACCAGTGGGACCTTCTGCCACATTGCTCCTCATATTTAAATGCAGTATAAATAGCAGCAAGCATTTTTAGATAAAAGCAAGTTAGATAAAAACTAGAGAATTGGAGATATGAGATTTATTTAATAAATCAAGAAAAATAATAAAATCCTGGAAATAAATAAAGCTTTAGTACAAGAGGAGTGTAGACACACTATTTACTACTAGTTACTACCTAACATTTTAATTTTGTATGTAAAATTTTTACATCTATAAGTAATTTTAATATTTTTTTTATATAAAATTATATATAAATATCTTTTTTTTTTTTTATTTGTTTGTTTTTTGATCTATCACAAATGAATAGTATGCCCAAATGCTTGTTTTGGCTTTGCGTTAAATAAATATCTTGGTTCTATGGACATGTTCCTTATCAAACATTCAGGTATTTGTGGTTATATAGAAAATGATATGTGTGATTAGTCTATTAATGGCATGATTATGAGGACCAGATAGAAATGTAATACTGGAATACGCTCAGTGGTCTTATACATACATACATACATACATACATACATGCCTATCATTTGTGATATATCTTCTGTTACAGACATGTAGTCACCTGTAATCATGGCGTCTGTGTGATGGTAGAAGGCAGATCTAGGCAGCTTACAGATATTTGACCCATGTCAGCACACTGATGATGATGTTGCATTCATGGCCGTCGCAGACAAGGATGAAACAGATTCCGCTGGACAGTTCCTGTCCCGTCATTAATAGAGTGTCCTACAGACCTGTTATATCTCAACACCTGCACCTTTACAGCATCAGCAGGCTTTACATAGATCACCTGATGTTCAACAACTGATACAGTACAAACCACCACACACACACACACACACTCACACACTACCCACATTTTGATACACTTAGTACTCCCCTACTCTGTCCAGCTTGTGGCTTCAGGGCCACACACACACACGCACACACACCATTCATATTACAGCTGATTCTGAAAATTAGTCAGCAGGATATCCCTTAGAGATGTTCCTGATTACCACGCTCGACTTCAAATGCTTACCAGACCAGCCTTACACCACCGTGTGTGTGTATGTGTGTGTGTGTATCGAGTGTATATGCTGCATGCTGTGAGACACACACACGTGCACACACACACACACAGAGCCCCAGAAATGATTGTCTTTGATATGAACCAGTTCCGTTTACGTTTCTTATCTCCCTCTGTGATGAATTATATCAGCGTATGCATCTGGTTCTATAATCATGTTATGCTGTTATTGTACCCGTGCTTTTGGTAATGAATTTATGAGCACTGTAATCGGGCTAAGAGGATTTTTACCCGTAGTCTCTTTCGGCTCCATACATTCCGTTGTTTCTTCTGTTGTTTCTGTCGTTTCGGGTGTTTCTGCCTCTATGAGCACGTTTCCCTGTCTGAATCTTTTAACCCGTTTTCTTAGAAGCGTTAAATGACTTTTGTCTGTCGGTCTGTTTTGTGTATTTCAGGTTTTGTATTTTGTAATTTTGTTCTTCAGGGTCATTGCTAGAAAATATCTTTATGGAGATGTGGGATCCTGACTACAATCTGTAACCTAACGATACAATGGACAATGATGGAGAGGAGAAGGCTAATGAAGTGGTCGGTGAGGTGTGTGTGTGTGTGTGTGTGTGTGTGTGTGTGTGTGTGTGTGTGTGTGTGTGTGTGTGTGTGTGTGTGTGTGTGTGTGTGTGTAGATATATTACCGCTGTTGGAACAAGGCTTGTACTAAATGCTAACTTTACCAGAGAAGGACAAAACCTTTTATTTAATTTTAATGCAAGTGAATGGAACCAGACGTCATTTCTGTACGACGTTTCTTTTTATCCTTTCATCTCGGTGTTTTAATGTAGTATACAGGACAACAGGCATATTTAAATTATATCAAATCTCCTGAAAAGAGTAAAAGCATTGATTTATAGAACAGAATAGAATTTTATTTATTGCCATGGTCCCATGTACAACAAAAGTTGCAATACACACAGTACAAACATCAAACAAGTTAAAATAGTTACATATAATTATTAATCAAATGAAATATATAAGAATTTCATAATTTGTACTAATGATCTTTTTAAGATTCTATTTTTTAAGTTTGACTTACATTATTTATACATTAGTTATGTTATATGGGAAGGATATACAGAAACACTGAATATTAAAAAGTCTTTTGATCTATTTCTATAAAGACAGGGACACATGTATTAGGCTTACTAGTCTCTTGCCAGTGTGCTCATTGGCTGGCATCATCGCAACTGACCATGCTTTTTATTTTCCCCAAAAAACCCAAGTCAGTTTTGTGGACATATAAACGCGGGACAAACATAAAATAATGCATAACAGACTGATTCATTTGTTTATTAATTTTTTTTTTATTCATGTTTACAAAGTGCATATATAAACACGTTATACAGAATATAGAATATAAAGTATATTACATATTCAAACTCAAGTGTTTATCTTTTCAGCCTAGGTTTAATAAATTTGAGGATTAAACACGTAACTTTATACACATTAAACCACATTGTTTCATGATGAACAGTATTTGTGATGCCATCCAGATACATATATGTATATATTAAACATTATACTGTCATATATATAATATACAGTATAATACAAATGCAGAACAAATTATTGTGCCTATAAAATAAAACATTTCAATAGAAGGAAAATAGTATTTTGAGCTTTTAAAGTGGGTTAATATATCAAATATAATATTTTTTTCCCCGGTCATTTGTAAATATGACATTTCTATTGGTCCATTTATATTTTCCCCATGCAACCACACCCCCAAACGTCTGTTTATTTTGGTTAATAATTAGTAGTTTAAAATTAGAATATCATCACTGTCCAAAAATGAAGAAATAAGTAAAAACAAGCGAATCTGCCAGGGTGTAGATGTGTCAGAAGAAGTGCGTGTATAATACAGTATGCATCTAGAAACAGAACTGAGATCCAGATGTTTACTGCCGACCTAATGCTCAACCCATATAGAGATAAAAGCGACTATCACTAAAATACCATGAAAATGAAAAAAAATATGAATAAAAAAAAATCATGTCGATATACTAAGAACACACTACATTTAAAAAGGTTAATTATTAAACTTAGTTATTAAAATTAATAAAAATTAATAAAAAAAAAAAAGGGAAGTAGACTGAGTGCCACTGTGTGTGGACTCATGTATGTACGTATACATGCTGCTAACTCTGGGTCAGTTTGTTTAACTCTCCCCTCACTTTGTGATTCGGTCATGTACCTCCAGTAGGTCCCAGGAAATGACAGGGGGTCAGACGAGAAGAATTCATTTCTGCTTATGAAAGTGTGCATCTGTTTACTGATCCAGTGATGGTCCATTTATCATAAACCTACACAGCGCAGAGGCAGCTCATGTTTCTGAATGACGTATGAATAACTGAGAAGATAAAGATAACAGAAGATCAGATTTACCGGGTTTGGATCGTTCCCCGCACGTACGGATTGCAGCCAGGGTGCTTGATTGTGTTTGGTGCAGTAGTGCGGGTGCTGGCGAGCGGTGTTTTGGGCGTGCGGCTGCGTGTACGCGAGCATATGCTGCATGTATTTTACTATCCATTTTTAATGTGCCAATAGCGCACGGCTGCCTGCGTTTCCTGTAGAGGCACTGGCTGCATGCTCCATGTGTGTGTGTGCCACACATTTGGTGCCAGTCCGCCTCATTTCCGATCTGTGGGCATGAAAAGCATTTCCTGTGTGTGTGTGTGTGTGTGTGTGTGTGTGTGTGTGTGTGTGTGTGTGTGAGAGAGATAGAGAGGGGAGGTGGGGGAAGTGGGGGCAGTGAGACAGAGGTATTGGTAATCCATGTTCCTTTCTCTAATAGAGGAAAGCAAAGCAGTGACTGTGACTGCTCTCAGTGGGTGACATCAGGCCACACACACACACACACACACACACACACACACACACACACACACACACACGTATTGACTTCTAAAGAGAACCACTGACACTGTTCTACGTTAGCATGTCTCCTTTCTTCTCTACCTCCTCTTCTTCTCTTTCCTTACTTTTCTATAATTACAAGAGAAGCTCTGGTATGTAAACACTGAACGTACCATTTACTCCCCAGTCCTTACAGTCCATGCACAGAGCTGAAGCCACAGAATCAGACCCTTTATTTTTGCAAAGCCAACACATTTATATTCACTCATCATCAAAGGAATAGCTGCACAAATAGCTGCACCCAGAAGGAATCAACCAACAGGAACGAAACTCGGTGGGTAGGCCTCACGTGTGTTGTAAGCAAGGACAGGCCTTATTGCCGTACCTGACTGACCCAACAGCCACCATTACAGACACTCAGCGAGCAGTGGTGTCCTCCATGAGGCATCCTGTTAGTTCACCACCATAGGTAGACGGCTGCACCACGCAGGACTACATGCACACAGACCGTTACCACGACTGTCCTTAACACCACGTCACCGTCACCAAAGACTGCAGTGGTGTCGTACCAGACTGTCATGGAGTGACTCAGAATGGCAGCGGGTCATCTTCAGTGACGAGTCCCGCTTTAGTCTTGGTGAAGACGCCCAACGAATCCGTGTGTGGAGGCACCGTGGTCAGCACCGAGATGGACGGTTTGGTGTCACACGTCCAGAAGACCTGGTGTCCCTCCACCTCCACCCTTACCGCACCATCTGCAGGAACTGTGTGAGGATGTTCAAGCTGCATGGGATGGATTATCACAGGACTCCATTAGGAACCTCTACAGCTCCATACCGAGACGTCTGGCGTGTTGGGTTAGCAAACACAGCGGCCCGACGCCATACTGAGAGACAGACTTCTGTATGTGTAGCTCAATAAATATTGATCATATCAGTCTAAATTTATCATCAGTTATTGATCCGTGTGTGGAGGCACCGTGGTCAGCACCTAGATGAACAGTCTGTTGTCATACGTCCAGAAGGGCTGGTGTCCCTCTACCTCCACCCCTCTGCAGGAACAGTGTGAGAATATGTGTAGCATTCTTAAAGGCTACATAATCAAATCAGTCTGTCCAAGTTCTTTGGATAGTAAGAGGTTGGAAAATGGGACTACATATATTATCTTCCATATGGCTTCCCGAATTTCCCACACGGCCCGCATTTATTCCAGTGCAAGATCAGAATTGAGAACCGACCCTTTTCGGGTCAACTAGCCCCCCAGCCTACTAGGGGCATGTTGTCCTATCACCCCCTGGACCAAAAAATGACGTGGAGGTGAACCCTGCGTAATCTACTAATGCATTAACCTCATTAACTGCGCAGCTAATATCGTGGTGTCACAATTAAGCGAGGCAGGGCAGGGCAGGCCCGACAGGCTGCCGCAGTCATGCAGAGCAGCGCGAGCATATTGTCATTAGAGTAATGTTCTCACCCTGCCTGGCTCCCCTGCGCCCACTCCCAGTGAGAAATATGTTTAATAAGAGCATAATTATGACATCTGTTAGCCTCGCAGCACCTATCAGAGCGACGCTAACTGCAGGAATAACAGGTTTAAGTATGTGTTAACACTATGATAGCGTGTTTAATTGAAATATGACTGGGGGAGTAATGACGATTAAATTAAGCCTGCGGATAATCGTCTGACACAAAGATAATTGAGTTGCAATCCTCCTCTCAGCGCGGTGAAGAATAGAGCAGAGAGAGAGAGAGATGGGGAAAGAGAGAGGGAGGGAGGGATGGAGGAAAAATAATCACGGCCTTGCCCCGCTGATATAAGCCTTTTCCCCCTCTGACAAGGAAAAAAAAAAGATAATATCAGTGCTTAGATTAAACTGCGATTAATCAAAGCGCTAATCCTCAGCGCGCTCTGGAGGAGAGATGAGAACCGCGTGGCTGCTTTATGTAATTATTTTGCGCTCTGAGTGTGTAAGAGCATTTTCAGCTTCTCATGTGGAGATGAGTTGATGACTGATCCAACTCGAGAGGCTGTCGTGAGAACGGGAAAAGAAACTCTCTATCTATCTCTCTCTCTGTCTCTCTCTGTCTCTCTCTCTCTCTCTCTCTCTCTCTCTACACACACACACATATATATATATATATATATATATATATACACACATACATACACACATATATCGTCCCTGTCCAATAAAAAACGTGTATCTCCAATTTTGTCCATTTGACTTTTATGCATTATTTGAACACACCAGCTGCTGTTTACACTGTGTGAGAATTGCATGATGAATGGACCAACAGAAATGGCCCAAAAGTGTTTGGAAAGACGTCTGGTTCCATTGACTTGCATTAAAATTGAAAAGGTTTTTGGTCTCTCCTGTAAAGTTGCCATTTTGGAGATACTTGTTTTTCTTTGGACAGTGATGATTTATATATCAGAATCAGACGATATGCTTCCATCCCATGGTCAGCTTTTACAAGTAAACACCAATGAAAAAACATGTATCTCCAACAAGAGAGAATTTGTCCATTTTACACTTTTATGCAATCATAAAATAAAAGTAAAGAAATACAAGTACAGCTGCTGTTACACACTGTAAGTGAGAATTTGCATTATTGATGGAGTTGTCGCACACAGGATTATTATTGCCCTGAAGTGACTGTACAGAAGGACGTCTGCTTCCATTGACTTACATTAAAATCAAATGAGGTTTTTGGCCTGTCCTGTAAAGTTGCCATTTGAAGATACATGTTTTTTTTTCTTTGGACAGTGACGATATATATATATATATTGCCCAATGTGTGTGTTTATGATCCAGTAGGTAATGTGCCCCTAGTAGACCGGGGCTACTTGAACTAACTATTTGTTAGGTACTTTAAAGCCCAAAGGTTGGTTCCCAATTCTATAGATAGAAAAAGTATATACAAACCAGTGCTGTTTCCATATAGCAGCGCTGTCCCATGAAAATCAAGAAAAACATCTACAAAACGGCAAAAAAAAAAAATTATTCTACTGTAAGTCAGTGGAATGTTCTTGCCAAGCAGTTTAGGGCCAAATCTGTTGGTCCAGTCATCATGACATTTTCACACAGTATAACCAGCTCCTCTGTTGACATGATGCATACAAAAATCAACACAAATTATATATATATATATATTCATGCACATTCAGAGTTACATGTATACACATGCACCAATATATATAAATCAACAGTGTAACCAGACAAGCCACTTTGACATTCAGTGCATGAGGCCCCACACGCATCTGCTGGTCAGTGCAGTGTGCTTTAGCTTCTGTGGAATATGGAAGGCCCACCGGAGTACCTCTGTTAACCCCACCACACCAGCTGCAGTGCCTCACCTGGGCTCGTGAGGTTGCTAACTGGACCATAGAGGACTGACAACATGTGATGTCTGTCTATCTGTCTGTCTGTCTCTCTCTTTTTCTTTCTTTCTTTGTTTCTCTGTCTCTCTCTCTTTTTCTTTCTTTCTTTGTTTCTCTCTCTTTTTCTCTGTCTCTCTCTCTCTCTCTCTCTCTCTTTTTCTTTCTTTGTTTGTTTCTATCTCTTTTTCTTTCTTTCTTTGTTTCTCTCTCTGTCTCTCTCTCTTTTCTTTCTTTCTTTGTTTCTCTGTCTCTCTGTCTTTTTCTTTCTTTCTTTGTTTCTCTCTCTTTTTCTCTCTCTCTCTCTCTCTCTCTCTCTCTCTCTCTCTCTCTCTCTCTCTCTTTCTCTCTCTCTCTCTCCCCCCTTATAATAGCCCAGTAGGCCCCTCTCTCATATTCCGAGGAACATATGGTCCAGCCGTGAGATCCTATGATGGATGAAGAGATTAAGAGAGCTACTGACCTTCTGAGCACCTCTTAAACTCACCGCCTTTAGGCCGCCCTCAGACCAATTCATATCTCCAGCTCAATCCCCTTTATACTCATAAATATGTGTCGTGGTTAAACGTGGCTTTAGCGTTCTGCGTTTGATAATTGGGGAGATTATTTGGCAGATTATATGAAGCTCTTTCTGAAAAGCTCTGTATACCCGTCCCTCAGTGGTTTCTAGTCTGGCAGTCGTAAGTGTGTCCGGAACCCGCTCTCTGTCACTTTGAAAACAAATGGAGAAGAATATATTTGGCTTTTGACATATGACTTTAACGTGCTCTGATAGAAAGCAGGGGTAGAATTGGATGTCAGCCGTATAATGTTTGTTGGCTTTGGACCCCTTCGACATGATTGTAAGTCACTGGCTGTGCTTTAGGGATACACTAGCTGCTGGAAATATCTTGTGTGTCATCAGTCCTGTTCCTTTCAGGACATGAGAGAATGTTTTGGACTGCTGAAAAGCCATGGAAGTCATTTCATATATTATTATTGTTTAATATAGCATGTGTATATTAATTCTCATTTATACGCCAATAAGACAAGTTTAAACGTTCTGTCAAAGTGTGGATTCTAAACTTTCCATTACTGTAATATTTCTTTGTTTTATAAGAATCTGAGGTATTTCATTAGGACTTAAATTTGAAGCTAGTACTGTCTCGTTTGGCAGAGGGAAGATGTCCAATATGATATCCAGTGGTCACTCAGAAGTTAAATAAATCTATTTTATGCATGTGATGTAAACCAGGATGTGCCTGACTGATTCAACAGCCGTGACTGCAGACATCCAGCGAGCAGTGGTGTCCTCCATGAGTCATCCGTCCTGCACCACGCAGGACTACATGCACACAGGCCGTTACCGTCACCAAAGACTGCAGTGGTGTGGTACCAGACTGTCATGGAGGGACTCCAGAATGGCAGCGGGTCATCTTTAGTGACGAGTCGACTAATGAAACCAATGAGACATACTGAGAGACACTACTCAGTAAATGTCCATATCACTCTAAATTCATAATTATTTATGCTATTTATGCTATTCTTTTGACGATGATTGGATATAGTTATTGATTACGAGGTTGGAAATCAGTATATGACTACATTGTCCACTGAGGGTTTAGCTTTTATCAGTTCATATTTTTTTTGGGTTTTTTTTACCCATTAACCATGCACTAGCTGCAGCTTATTGTACTGATAATAAACTCATAGGTGTGTTTAGTCAAATGAAGAAGTAACCTGATGACTAACTAGTACTTAGGAGTTATCCCCATTAATTAAAATGATGAGCCATTGCATTTACCTCCACTATGGAGTCTTGTATTTCACCTTGGGCTTCATTAGACTAAAGTGCCCAATGCGTGTGTTCGTCTTTTTTAATATTCCAACTGGGTTTCCTTTACATTCTCACCCATAATTACTCTTAACTTCATATAACTGAACCTTAATTACTCCTGTCCCACTCCAGTTATACTATTCATACTAAAAGTTACTGTTGTTTCACTATAGGGTTGAGACATTGGATTAGCTAGGGTACCACAGCCGGGAATAAGCTTTAGCCTGAACCGATGACCTTGGAATGTTTAGAAATTGTATCCACCTTCCAAATTGGACCACCTTTTTAACAGGCCTTCACAAAGTTTTGCCCACGCCGCGTAAAATCATTGTGCTGACTCTGAACTTGAGCAGCTTGAAGTCTATCAACCACCATAAGAACTGAACATGGACATGATAATCTGATCCTTGATGTAAAACAACAGCATGACATTCTATTATGTCCTTTTATCTTAGTTGAGTTAGTGGCGTTCCTGAAACGAATGGCTGTTGAATATAAATATGGAATATTTAATCACCAGACGCCAATAAGGAGAAGGCCTGCAAAACATGAAGGGTCAAGGGTCAAGCTTCATGTGACCATGCATGAAACATTATATTTTTATAATCACTTGGGATCAGGTTCCCCTCGTGGTGTCTTGATCGCAGTTGGTGGAAACTGGCCCTGGTGTCAGGCCTTGATGGTAGCATTTGGTAATGCATTGGCCCTAATGGGTTAAACTACATCCTTAACCAACAAAGCTCCCTAGTGGTTAAATATAGCACCATGGCAACTCAAAGAACCATCTGCATGGTTCATAGCATGGTCAGATATCACGGTTTATCACTGTACCGCTAGAACAGCTGTATAAAGTTCTTGTACAGTTCTAGTGTTGCATAGGCTTTGGAATTCTTTAATCTTGCACCCTATATAGGAAACATCCTGTGAATGGCTCTCAGTGGTGGCAGTAGTTCTCAAACCGGTCCTTAGACAGTCTAGATTTTTGCTCCAACCCCTCCTGCAAGACATTTTGATAGTGTAGGGGAGAAAGTTCAGAACCAGAGCGGTCCTATGGCATCGTGGGGACCTTTATCTATGGAAGTGCTTTCTAGGCATGAGCATTGATAGATCTAGGGTTTGGTAGGTTTAGCACCGATGCTGTATGTAATTCTGTATCTTTCTTTCTAGGGATCAGCACTGGGCCTTGTTTGGGTACCATCTGAGCTCAAGGAGAGTCCAAAATGTCCGTACTAGCAAGGATACATACACTGATTGAGCACCAAGCACTTTGGTAAGTTGCAATACATGTATATTGTGTACCTCATTTTTGTTGTTTTTAATTTTTATGCATCATTTGAACACAGCCGCTGCTGTTTACCCTGTGTGGATATTTCATAATGAATGCACCAACAGAAATGGCCCAGAACTTGGCTTGGAAACGCCTGGTTCCATTGACTTACATTAAAATTAAATGAGGTTTTTGCCCTCTCCTGTAAAGTTCCCATTTTGGAGAAGCCTTGTTTCTGTTTAGACAGCGATGAAATGGAAATGACTGATGATAAGACACATGGACACATGTGAAGACAGACAGGTGCAGACATAGGCATTGACCTTTCCCCTTATGGCGGGGTTCTGAATTTCATGTAGCTTAAAGACAGAACTACTCCGTAGTATCTGTTTTCCTGTTTGTGCTCAAGCTGGACATTAACACTTCAGTCTGTGTTTGGAACAAGCAATCTGCCTTTCCTCCAGCTTCTAGAGAGAAGAGAATGTTCGCTAAGTGTGTGTGTGTTTAGAAGTCATGAATTAATTAGCATTATTGATCGTCTCCATGCAGATTAAAATCATAAACAGTCTGAGAGGCAAGGACACAACGCCCGTGTCAAAACCCGTCATCCTTCACAACTAAAGGATAACAAACCCCTCTCACGCACAGAAACACACTGGGTTATTTAACATGCCATCATAAACAGTACTGTGCAAAAGTCAGAGACCGACTTTATTTATTTCATTTCCATTGTAGTCATTAAGTTGAAATTCATTTTTGTGTGTTGGAAAAAGAATCTGAATGTCTATATTGAACAGAAATAATCCAAAACTGTCATCCGGTGCATATGAGACCATGTCCAGTATTTAGTGTGTCCACACTGCTTCGTTTTATTAAAGCTTAGACTTGGTACAAATCATCTAGGTAAGCTTGTTAGTAAGACTGCCTAGACACTGCAAGTCTTAGGAACTGAACTGAAGGGACAGGCCTGGGAGTGGAAAACTGACCCCTGAAGTAATTTACTTAGTATACATCCCTGCAGTGTGCCATGTGTCCATATACTAACTAGTATATTGTCGCTGTCGAATGAAAAACATGTATCTCCACTTTTTTTTTGGCCCTTTTTACTTTTATGCATCATTTGATCACATGAGCTGCGGTTTACACACTGTGTGAATTTCATGATGAATGGACAAACAGAAATGGCCCAAAGATCACTTGGAAAAACTCTGGTTCCATTGACTTACATTAGAATTAAATTGGGTTTTGGCCTCTCCTGTAAAGTTGATATTTTGGAGATACTTGTTTTTCTTTGGACAGCGACAATATTAATATGCTAAATATAACCATTAGTGCTATTAAATACTATCTTTATAGATAGTATAGTGCTATTAAAGATACTTAAATAGAAGTAATTGTACTGAACAGTACCATTTTAAGATTTAGAGATACTAAACACATATCAAAAGTACATTTCCAGCATAATCTACTTATACTCACTTAGTATACTACACTAAAGTACTACTGAGGTACAATGTACTTGTAATTACTGCAATTAATTATGTATGTACTTAAACAATATAATAGAAATTGTGCTTAACTGTACTATTTTTAGTCACCAGTAAGAGTCACTTAAATATACTTAACTACAAATCAAATTAAAATACATTTCTAGCATATTAAAATATACCTTATATACTTTTTTATACTTATGATGAATGTACCTAAATTGTGTTACAAGTAGAGTGAAGTAGTACAGAGATAAATTGTACTTGTTATAATTATTTGTATTTGTATAATATATATATATATATAAGTACATATTGAAGTACATTTCTAGTAGTTTACTTATGTTTACTGTAGAGTACAAATATATACTTATATCAAGTAGACTGAAGTAGTACAGAGATAAATTGTACTTATATAAAATAATTATTTGTGTAAATAAGTATATAAATATATATATATATATATATATATATATATATGTGCTTGAAATGTACTTGCTGATATTAAAGTAGATGTGTAGTACGTTAAAATAAATTTTCACCTGGGACTCCATCACTGAGCAGACCCCGAACAGGAGGGATGCACTGGAACCCTGTACTACTATAATATCCCACTCTGTGTAGTTGTGGATGAGCCGTTCTGGCTGACAGAGTCTGATTATTCCTGCTCTACATGTTCAGTCACCTGAGGAACAATAGCTTTTACATAATGCACTATAATGCATGAGCGTCAGACTCAATGAAGGTATGCTTTCACCAGTCCCCAGCGCTAATAACGGACATCTTTCCAGTGGATTTACACGCAGATGTCTCTTCACTTACGGCTCCTGTTGAAACACTAGCCAGTTGAGCTGTTCATTCATTGTGACTGAACCTCCTGCCATCTGTGCCCCAGTAATGAACCCTCTTTGAAAGTCACTTATGCCTTTTCCTCTTGATCAAAATTTGGGATCTACCGGGCCTACTCGTTTATACATGCCGCAGAGCACGGTAGGACTCCTAACTGCATCATGCAGCACGCCTGTCTGAAGGTATCGGTGCTTTTTCATGTTTCGTTACTCATTTAATGGGGTTTCCTCTTTAGTGTCACCCGTATGTGTAAAACAAATGGTTAAAAAAAGTAAAAAAACTTGACAAAAAACTTGATTATTTGACTTTTTTTAATATAATAAACATAAAGTAAAATTCAGTATTAATGCATTAAATGCATATACTGTATATACACTTATCAGGCTTCACATTAATAACCTGCTCCTTGTATCTACACTCACTGTCCACTTTCTCAGCTCCATGGTAGTCTATCTGTTTCTCTGCATACCTTGTTACCCCACTGTTTAATAGTCAGGACCCCCACAGGACCCCACAGAGCTGGTACTATGTAGGTGGTGGATCATTCTCAGTACTGCAGTGACACTGATGTGGTGGTGGTGTGTTAGAGTGTGTGGTGCTGGTCTGTGTGGATCTGCTGGACTGAGACTTGTCGTATAGAGTGGACAGTGAGTACAGGATGGGCTAGCCTACTGTGTGTTAGGCTGAACTTAGCTGGAACAACAAAACTTGGGATCACCTTGGAAGTGCAGAGAGCCAATCAGAATGCAGCTGGCAGAATCCTGACAGTGTGGCCAGGTCAGTGCACTGTGATATCAGACTCTTGGTCTATATGTGGGCAAATGATCTGGGGCTGAGTCTTGCTTAACCCTGACCTGAGCCTAGAGCCTAAACCTAAACCCTTATCCTGGTCCTAACTCTGTCGACAATCACCAGAGTTTCACCAGATCGTCTGTTCACATTTCAAAAGTCTGATGATAATCTATAGAATGTTTAGTAGAATAGCTGTAGGAATTTTTTTAATTTAGAATTTTAAATAAGCTTTTTTCATCTGGATCGCCACCACACATATCCCTGCAGACTTTTTAGAAACTTTAGGAGTTTTTGGAATTTAGAATTCTAAATTAGCGTTTTATCCGAATCCTCCACACACATCCTGGCAAAATGTTCAGAAACAAAAAATTTGAAATTCTAAATTTTCGCTTTTTATCTGGATGTCCACCACACATATCCTTGTAGAAGTTTTTGGTAACATTAGAATTTTTTTGAATTTAGAATTTTAAATTAGCTTTTTATCTGAATCCTACACACACAAATCTTTGTTGATTTTTCAGAAACATTTAAAATTTGAAATTAAAAATTAGCTTTTTATCTGAAACCTCACACACATAATCTGTGTAGAATTTTTTCTAAACTTTCGATATCTTTAGAATTTAGAATTCTATATTTGCTTTTTATCTAAACCACCCCCACCACACCCACACACCCACCCACACACACATATATATATTCGTGTTGAAGTTTTTCAGATTTTTAGATTTCAAAATTTACTTTTTGTCTGAAACCTCCATTCAAAATTTTAAATGACCTTTTATCTGCCCAACCACCACCACTATCACCCCACACACACATTCCTACAACCATCCCCCCACACATACATCCCTGTAAATAAATATACACTAATACACACAAATATATGAACCTACCTTACCTAGAAAACAAGTGCACCAACATACGTGTGCTCAGAACAAAAAAGAGCAGAAAGGACGAGAGGAGGGTAATCCGTAAATCGAGCAGCTGCTATCGATGGGAGTGTCATTATCTGCAGACTGGATCTGAAGCAGAGCAGTGCCTACTCTTAGCTCTCCTCCGTTCACTTGTGTGCCCATGGACAGCGGTCCTTTTACTGGGACCAGGTATCCCGTCAGATGCGTAATGGCTCATATCTGACTTTGTGTTGAAGGACCTGATGTGATATCAGCACATAGTACACAGCACTCTCAAAAACACCCTACACAAATACTACCAGCTCTGCGACGGGCCTTCTGCATGACCTGGGATAGAGGGAGATGACAACAGCATAGCACAAGGTGGTGGGCTACGATCAGTCAGTAACTGTACACCTACAAAGTGCACCTAGGACAGTTTCAGACAGTGAATTGGACTTCATTGGAGGATTGGTTTCCAGCATGGGTTGAGTTGCTTGGCTGTGTCCGCTGCCAGACAGACAGATAGCTCTCTCATTGTGGCGCCTGCTGCTTCTTGTGTTTTGCGCAATGACGTCCACCTCTATAAAATCCATCCCAAACACTGCCCTGTTGCCATGACTCCTGGACACACACTCTGTCAGTATGTGTGTTTTTAAAAGCCACTCCCACGAGAGGCTGCACCCGTCCTCTGAGCAGCTGGGATTACATTACATGAGTTCAGCCCCCCTCCCAATTATAGCTGTGTGTTCACAATAGGCTGGAGTCTGTGCTGTCCGGCCCTACAGAGCCGTCCGGCAGGTTTTTGGGGTCAGTTAGAGTGAACGGTTAGCGCAGAAGATCGCACAGACTAATTTATTTTTTCACTGTCCATCTTATCAGCTCCACAGACCGTATAGGACACTCTGTAGGTGTACAGGTCCAGACTGTAGTCCATCTGTTTCTCTGTGTACTGTATTACCCTGTTCTTCAATGGTCAGGACCCCCACAGGACCACCACAGAGCAGATATGATGTGGGTGGTGGATCACTCAGCGCTGCAGTGACACTGACGTGGTGGTGGTGTGTTAGTGTGGGTGGTGCTGGTGTGAGTGGATCAGACACAGCAGTGCTGCTGGAGTGTTTAGACACTGTGTCCACTCACTGTCCACTCTATTAGACACTCCTACCTTGCTGCTCCACCTTGTAGATGGACAGTCAGAGATGATAGCTCATCTGCTGCTGCACAGTGCAGTGTTGGCCAGTGTTCAGCTACTTCCTCCACACTATGGTCTTTGGCCACGCCCACATGCAGTCACTCCTTTTAGCCAATCGTTAACATCTGCTCTGGAGCCATTTTCCACACATGGAACGAGACACTCCCTGCACTGTAGCACCTCTTCCCAATCTATGGATCTCGTCTCTCAGAACCTACAGTTATTTAAATCATCCGTGTGCAGCGCCATCTGCAGGAGCCTGAAGTTACTACAACCTACAAGGTGTGGCTAATTATTTGTCTGGTGATCTTATATATATATATATATTATATATTGCTTTCTGGAGGAACTGTATACACAGTAGTGCTAAGGTTCCCATCCCATAATAGCTTTCACTGCTCTACACACGTGAGAGGTACTCTGATTTTTTATGACCTGTTGAGATTTTGAAAATTGTGGAGTGAGGCTTTAGAAGCTGCTGTTCCCAGCAGCTACCCCGCCACTCCCTACCTCCCCCACCTCCTTCAGCCGATGGGAACTAAAGAGATAGTGGTCAATCAGTGTTTGTTCAGTCACTCAACAAATATCCAGTCCTCGGAACGGGACAGGACGGAGGAAACGGCCATACGTCCGTCATCCAAGCGCCAGCAGTGGTGACTTCCAGCAACTCTGCGAAGCGCTAGCGCTAAACGTGCTAATAAATTTAACATGTCCAGCTTTGTTTTGGTTTCATCAGAGCTAATCTGCAGCGCCGAGCGGAGGGAGAGCTGAGTGTGTTTACACTGCAGACTCTGATGGATGGCTGGAGCTTGCTCTCTTTCCTCTCTGCATTTCCATAACCAGGCTCAGTGAAAGGCTGGCGTTGTCAGAGATGGGCCACAAATGGGCCGTTTATAAAAGTCGGCTTCGGATGGCTAATGCCTAATGTCCGCATGATGTCAGAAGTAATGGTATGTAAGTGGTAATGATATGTGCCGCAGAAATGAACCATTTTTCAAGCACTTATGACCGTGCATGTCACATGGCACAGCTGGGATTTGAACCTGAACGCCAGCCAGGCTCACCTTTGTTCTGTGAGTGCATTGCTGAGCTCAGGTGTCTGATTCACATGAACTTATTGACCTATCAAAGCTCCTCCCAGAAACTCGACCTTTCACAGCTACTGTTGTGAAGCTGGGTAAACTGGAGGCTGGCAAAATCCCATTCATCAGTGCTGACTCCATTTAGACTGAGGTTCAGGCTTACAAACAACCTAACAATGTTGGACTTGCTGTTTAATGTGCTAGATAAGCTACACTGTAAGACGTGTAGATCGGACATTTTTTGGAAATACGGAACAAATCGTGTTCCGTATTGGTTTAATACATTTAATAATTGAATAATATAATAATACAAATATTTAATTGCCAAATAAAGAATGTTTCCGTATTTTACAGGACGGGTGGTAACCCTAGCTGGAAATGACAGTATCTTTGCCATGATGTAAACATTTTCCAGATAATGCACTTGTTTACCTTCTGTAAATATATGGGTGCTCTTCCTGTTTACCAATATCACCGGTTACATGTGCAACCACGGGGCCAAATTGCTTTGGTACCTTGCCAGTTGCCAGATTGTAACAATGTTGATTTACCGTTGTAATCAATATGTATCGTTTGTAAATTCTTGAAGACTCAAATGCCGTTTTAGAGTTGAATCTGTTAGTGTGTCTTTCATTTGCATATTCATATGAAATTATCTTAACCATTAGCTAACTGCAGTTGACTGTCAATATAGGCTGGTCATCAGCTCCCCAATTCTTTTTCAAACTAGCCTCAGGGTCAATGTTTCAGAATGTCACAAAACAACCTTTGGGACACTATGTGCCCTAATGGGACCATCTGTAGGGCCACATCCATACATATACATATTTATTTTATAGCTCCGCTCTCTCTTAGACATCCTTGTCTAATAAATGTACATATCAGAAAATTTTGTGTATTTTGTATTTATTTAATATAGCTTGTATATGTCTTTATTTTAATAGGTTTAGTATGTATATAGTGTAGTCCTGCTGTAGAGTATCAACCTGAGCCTCACCACAAATTTCAATGCATAAATGTCTTGACATGTTGTGGAAATGGCAAATAAATCTGAAACTTGAAAACTTGAAACATCGTCTCCAGTCACCAGTGTCCTGTGCCAACTGATAGAATTGCCAATGAGTTACTGTACTCATCAGTCCCTTGTTTGTGGTGTTGGGCGTCACACCAGTTCACCATTGTGGATGGGCTGTGTGCCCAGCAATGAAATCAGGGTTGTGGAGTTTTACACACTATAGACAAATATAGTTATTTCTGTATTCCAAGATGACAACATTTGCAGCCCTGTGAACACAGGAATCGTTGGAATCATCTTGGAATGCAGAGATAGGAATGTATGTTCCTTGGTAAGATGATGAGCTAGAGGCAAAACCTGGTTGTCCATCAGCTCAGTGAAGGCACTGTGGTTCAGATCTACAGTCACCTCAACCAAAGAACCCATCACAGAGAGGACTTTGTCTGGTGAGCTTATGCATATCTGCAGTGCTACAACAGCATGTCCAAACTTGCCTTGTTGTTGAACCTTTACGGAGATCAGTAATGTGGAGTCGTCAGCTAAGAGGGGCTTCCTGGAATCTGACTTATCAACATAAGCATTAACCACCAGCCCCCCCAAACTGGCCCCAAGGCACTGGTTCGTCCTTTATTAAATCTGACAGATGATTTAAATGACGACTCAGTCCGAAGGCCCAGCGTCAGCATATGTGTGTTGTGTCAGGTTGGTAATCTGTGTGTGTGTTGTGTTGAGGGAGTTTCCACGGCATGCTGACGCATCAGACTATTAAACCGCATAGGGGGGTAAGTATTTCTCTCTACATCATAATGTGTTGTCATTTATTAACACATGTCTGTAATGAGCAATGCATGGCCTGCATACTCAGTGATGATGCATTATGGGAAAAGTTATCCTTTCAGTCCAGCAGGTTCACAGCTGCATGGTGAGGTAAGGTAGGCAGCAGACATAGGAGCCAGGAGCCAAACAATAGGTGGGATTACCTGGTGAGAGTGTGAACAGGTGCTGAACCTGACAGAAAAGCCCACCAGTATGTGTGTGTGTCAGTGTGAGCATGAGAAAACTGAGCTGCTTCAGGTTGTGCCCGTAGAAAAAACTGATAAAATATAAAAAATATTAAACATAAAAAAATATTGTCAATAGAACAGCTGCACCCAGAAGGAGGTGTGGGATTGTGGTGGTGTTGGGAAGGAAGGTAAAGGTGACCAGGATCAATAACTGATGATAAATTTAGACTGATATGATCAGTATTTATTGAGCTACACATACAGAAGTCTGTCTCTCAGTATGGCGTCGGGCCGCCGTGTTTGCTAACCCAACACGCCAGACGTCTCGGTATGGAGCTGTAGAGGTTCCTAATGGTGTCCTGTGATAATCCATCCCATGCAGCTTGAACATCCTCACACAGTTCCTGCAGATGGTGCGGTAGGGGTGGAGGTGGAGGGACACCAGGCCTTCTGGACGTGTGACAGCAAACCGTCCATCTTGGTGCTGACCACGGTGCCTCCACACACGGATTCGTTGGGCGTCTCCACCAAGACTAAAGCGGGACTCGTCACTGAAGATGACCCACTGCCATTCTGAGTCACTCCATGACAGTCTGGTACGACACCACTGCAGTCTTTGGTGACGGTGACGTGGTGTTAAGGACAGTCGTGGTAACGGTCTGTGTGCATGTAGTCCTGCGTGGTGCAGCCGTCTGCCAGTGGTGCTGCACTAACAGGAGGACTCATGGAGGGCATCACAGCTCGCTGGATATCCGCCATCGTGGCTGTTGGGTCAGTCAGGTACAGTGATAAAGCCCATTCCCCAGCCGTGAAACACTGCATCAAACAGTATTAGGGAAGCTAACACGTTAACATTAGGCTTTAATTGAGGTTAACCGGAGGCATTCATCATTTCATTCTTTCATTATTCTATCTGTTCTATTAAATATACTTTATTATCCATTCTTTTAAATTGTAATTCTTTTTTTTTTCATTTTATAAAATATGTTCTTAAGTGATCTGTGCTCTTCTATTTTTGTTGATTTTATCTTTTTGTCCATTTTAGCTGTAACTTCTTATTAATAATGATGTACTTTTTTTACTTTTTTCTTTCCTTCCTTTTTCTTTTTTCTCTTTATTTATTTATTTTAATTATTTAAATGTCTACCGTAAAGTACTTTGAGCTCCGACACGCCCCTCTAGATGTAGTTGGTGATCTTAAAGACTCTACAGTCTCACACTGAACAGCTCCAACTAATGACAGTCTGAACCAGTCCATATCCTAAAACACCACATCTACTCCTGATGTACACAGTTTGATACTCCTCCATATCTCCACCTCTAATATATATTTAGTGGTGTAAAAACTTTGATCTCTTTTTCTGCACAGTGTAAAAGCTCTAGTTCTCCTTTCAGGTTAGTGAATATTCATGATGGACCGACCAATAGAATCGCTCCAAACCTGCTTAGTAATAAACCTTGTTCTATCAGCTCCACTGCAGGGTAAGGAAGCTGGTTCCTCCTCCTGTACAGCTCCACTCTGGAGGGGTTTAAGGTGGACTGTATAATTACATTAATGTTGTTTAATACTTTGGTGTCAATTTAAAAGAATTAAATGAGGAAAATAATAATAATATTTATTATTAGGTCTGTCACCACTGCTTTAAACACACACTGTATTCATACACATGTACACTTTCATCACCAGAAACAAAAACCATGTTACAGGCAATGATAAAAACATAGAAAGGAAATAAATGTTAAATATATTAAAGTGAATTATTTAAGCATTGTGGCTCAGCATTGCAAAATCTGCCGATGAAGATAAAGATCTGGAAGCTCCAAAGCTGCAAACCTCGTTTATTCCGTGCAGCGTCTTCCTGCTTCCTAAAAAAATATTCTCCATATGTGTTTATCACTAACTCTGCACAGATAATGACATTTTCCTTTTCCCCCCCTCAGCCACAGTCTTTCAGATGGGGCTGGGGTGGGAAGAGCCGCTCTCTTCCCACGTTGAGTCCGGCTCGCTGCCGCTAAATGGACACCACCTGTTCCGGAGGCCGATGTCACGTGTGGGTCAGGGAGGGGTCCCGTTTGATTGGCCGAGGGTCAGGCGGGTCTTGTTTGATTGGGCGAGGCGGCGGGTCGGACCGTGCGGCGTGGCCTCGGTGCTAACTTTTAAAAATGTTCAGGAAGTTGGCTTCACCCTTTACGGCCCGGTACATTTCCTATCAGAGGAGTTAAGCACTCGGGACAGGAAGCTATTTGCTGGAGCTGTAAGATCTCCTTAATGAGTGTCTAACTGGAACCAGACTGGCCGCAGCACTCTGAGAGAGAAAGAGAGAGTACGAGAGAACGAGAGCAAGAAAGGAAGAGAGAGAGAGAGCTGGAGGGCTAGATAGAGAGAAACAGTGAGAGAGCAAACGACGGCCTAGCGTCCATACCCCTTTTCCCCTTCGTCTTTTACTGCCTCTTCCATGGGAGTCTTTTTTTTGACACCACAGCAATAAAATTTACAAGGAACCCCTTTTTAGCATGATACGAGGCAAAGCGTGGGCCGGCGAATGAAAGAAAGAGGGCCACAGGCACATGCTAATCGAATCCCGCTTGACCATTAGCACTTAGCATACTTTGTTTATGTGGACGAAAGGTTAAGAGAGCTAAGCAGAAGCTAGGGGGAAACAGGCTCATCTGGAATTTGGTTAGCTTTTGTTGACTTGCTTCTAGTCAGCAGCTATTAAAATGCATCACTCCCATTAAAAGGAATCGGAGGACACAGCCGGACGCGCCGTGCTGTGCCTGATGGAGCTCATGAACCTTGCTGGGCGACGGATGAGAAATGATTGATTGCCTTTGCTTGAATGTGCTACAGTATCAATACCTTTTAAAACCCCACAGGCTGGCAAACAGAGCTAGCGCCATGGCTAATCTAGAGCTAGCTCGGATTTTGGCTAACTAATGATACGTTAATTTGACATGGGCAAACTGGGCATTCCAGTTCCAGCTAAACCATGAAGATCCCAGTCTGTGCCCAGGTTGCACCCATACTAAACCCTCTTGGGGTCCAAACGAAGGGCCCATGTACATACAACATATGTTCCACATTATGGTCCCACACTGTACCCATCTTATACCCATCATTAGCCCACATGGGGGGTCCAGACTGCGGACTAAATGTGTTGGGTCCAAATTGGGTCACCTTGTTGGGGGCCCTTGATCATTTAGCCCATCGTAAACCCACATGGGGCCCATATGGATATGTTGATTGGGTACAAATACAGATTTCGTATGGAGCAAAATGCTAAATTGTATGTGGCACCCACCAGACTAACATGGCGAGATGATCGGCCACGTGTTAGCATGTGTGTCTGTGTGAATATTCCTGCTGACTGGGGAAATGAACTGAGACCACCAGAGAGGAGTGCGTGTTGGTGTGTGTGTGTGTCTCTCGCCCGCTCGTTTCTCTCTCTCTCTCTCTCTCTCTCTCTGAGGATTTAAACAAACCCAGTCAGAGCTAATTAGCAGTGAGTGAGAGCAGTGCGGGGAAAGCAGCCTCATGCTAACTTTGTTCACCTGCTTCCCGCTGAGAGCAGGCCTCCTCTCAATGAACCGCTTGATAACCCTCAAAAATACAACCCCAGTGAGAGAGAGAGAGCGAGGGAGCGAGGGGAGCTGAGCTAAATGCTAATGGTTCGGGAAATGCTATAATCAAAGGACAACTTGTATGTTTGGATGCGGGGGTGTTTGCGCATGGCTGTTGCTACCAATTTCCCACATTTCCATGTGTATAGAGTCTCATCCACACTTTATCAAGGCGCTTCGAAGCCGTAGCGCTGAAGGCTAACATTAAGATCATTGCTAAACAAGCTAGCGATTTCTATCAGTAGACTTTCATGCACAAGAATGGTGCTCCCACGAAATACATCCCCCCAAATAAGACCTCCTGCGTTCTTTAGTCATTTCCAAAGCAAAAAATAACTGGGTTAGCCAACCATATAGCTGCTTTTTAGCAGCACTCAAACAGATATGGTGGCAGAGGTCTCATTTGAGACAGGAATGGGGGAATGCAAT